>WHPX01000683.1:0-556986 GCA_011057435.1 Actinia equina | reverse complement strand
GAGAAGAGGAAGGTCCCAAGAATACTTAGCGTAATATTACTGTGTGAAGAACGGCTGTATTCACTGTTAATGCGTCACCTCTCACCAATGGCAATGCACCTAGGTTCCATTTCTGTCGCACTCATATGTCCCCTATTTTGGATAGATTCTGTTTTTGTTGGTTCTCCTTCCTGTGCTTTTGATGCGTTTTTTGCTCGACGTCTTACTTTGGTTTTAACTCCTTTCTGCCAAATATACTTGTGCTTACTTCCATTAACTATCAATCTTTGGGCTGCCTGTTCAATTGGCTTTTCATGGTCCCTCGGATTGTAAAACGGATTACATTGTGACAGATAACTTGTAATTGAAAGTATGCCTCGTGAGTCTGAAATTAATTTGAGCGGTTGGTCATTAGACCTGTTAGACCTTGGGTAGGAAGACGGGTGGTCGCGTGGAGCGACTTTGCCTCGCACCTTACCGAGTTCGAGGTCCCACCGTGTTCGGGTTTGGTGTATATGATAGAGTGGTTTTTTGTTGTTCTTCCTGGCTTTGAGGGGTTTTCCGGGTTTCTCCGTTTTGCTTCCCTCCACAAAATCAACCTAATTCCAATTCTTCATTCATCACCGCACTGAGGCCACAGGTTGTTTAGGCCCTCTGGCTGTTCAGTGCCATCCTCATAAAAAAGGACGTGGGTGTTGGCTGGTTCACACCTGGATGGTTTTAATGACCTATTAAAGAGGTACATTAAACCGTATTAGATTGTGGACCCTAGTCGACTAGTCGTCGGCTAATTTTATCCTTCGGCATTCAGGAGACGGAGAACGTGAAGGTGAAAAAGGATGAAGACAAGAATGAAGATGGGTAAGGAATCATCGACAATTGTAAATGTTTAGTAAATGAAAAACAACCAAGAATTACATTGGGGCTCCCAAATTTCCAAAATTTCCATACCTCCACCACAGGGCTATTTGTAAAAGGACCCCCCGAACCCAAGGACCTTCCTTTTCTGCCATACCAGCTCTGTCTTTCTGTTCTACTCGGCCCTCCCCCCCCCCCCCCCCCCCCCCACACTCCTCCATCCTCCAGAATGTTCAAGTTTCTGTCCGCTGTGGGGGAATATGGAATATTGTCTGGAACGAGAAAAGCCCTAGGATTTTATGACTTGGAGCTGGGGCAGCCCAGGGGGACTTGAATCACGAAACAATTTTACGCGGACAGCTTGACCCAGTGACGAGGGATATGAACAAAATTATATAGCGGTTGAGTCAGGATTGTGGACTAAGGAGATCAAAAACTGCGGGAACCGTGAACCAAAAAAATAGAGATGATCGAATTCGTTGGGTTGCGTAAGGCGTACGTGGAATTATGGGGGTTAGTAATTAAGGTGGTTGTTGGACAACTGAAGCTGCTGCATAGTGGGTTTATTTGACTCACTAAGTTGGCGCTGGAATTACAAGTTGTAACTGGCCTCAAGTGTTGGGGGCCCATTGTATTACTCTTAATTATTTTACTTAGGATGACGCGGTAGTGCAAGAGGTGACCACCAATCAGAGTGGAAGCCCCGCTCCCATGTCCTAAGGCAGAGACAGAGTAGGACCAACAAGACCAATGTGACTTTGTCGACCACTGCACGTAAGTGATAAGTAAATGTTGGTGTGGTAAACGAGGACATGAGAACAAGGGTGGTATATTGATGCAGGCTTTAGTTTTGTTTTGGTTTCTTTAATTTATTTGTTCTTGGTAACGGATGAAAATTTTAAGTTATCCACGCAACGTGTGAATTTCCCCATGCCCTCTTTCTCCGGAAGAGTCAAGGAAAACTGCTGGTGTAGGAATAGTGCGAATTATCAGGGCTATTAATCGTTTTTTAAATTGGTTTATGTGTCCTTGCGGGGCCAAAGTGCAGCCCTCCACTGATTGCTAGGAAAACACAAGGAAAAAAGTGCAGGAAAGACATAAAGTATTGTGAACGTAAGGAAATTGATCCTACAATCACCCTCATACCACCGTTGATTCATGCTCTTCCAGATTTCACAAGGGGGTGTTTTAATGGACTTAATACCTTACTGTTGATACGTTTGTACGGGCTTAACTAAATGCACCCTACAACCAGTGATTTTTATGACATGGGGGGGGGATCCTCCATTCTTATTTCTGCACGTGTTTCGTGGACAGAAACTGGTTGATCGTTTTAGTGCAGATGTGAAGGATTTTCCCTTTTTGTTTATGTCAATGGTCAGCTGGAAAAACTTTGGGTCACGCTTCCACCGGTACACCCTGGCACAAATCGACAATAGCAAGACAGATCAAGAGTCGTGACAGGAAACTGAGGCGCCCGGGGCGTATTAGACCAGGGAACAGTGCACTTTTTACCATTATCCTTCTCAGCAGAAAACTGAAATGCCTGGGGGGGAGGGAGACTCGTGCCCGGTTATGTAGGGGGGTCCTGCTGAGCCCTCTTCACCCTAACCCTGTCCAGAGTAAAAATTGCTGAAATCAGACCCTGTTCCAGAACAAGATCGCTTAAAAAAACATCCCTGTTCCGGTATTGCGAAAATAGAATACCCTGTTCCAGAGAGGGAGAGGGCGTGCTTTTCATATACCCTTTTCCAAAGCGAGCAACGATTTATATCAACCCTGTCCCAAAGTAGGATCGCTGAAACCATAACCTTTTGCAGCCACGTACCCCTATAGAGAAATCGGGGAGTCCCCTCACCCCCCCCCCCCCCCCCACCCCCCCCCCCCCCCCCGGCTTGAAATTTTATGTGGGCAATTGCCCTCATCCCTTAATTGCCCTCAAAAACTGCCCAATCATAATGAGAATTATACATAGTTGTCTTCTGATAAACTGAACTTGAGAATTTCTTCTGCTTCATACTTGTTGCTGTTGTTGCTGTGTCTCTTGTTGTTACTGCTCTTGTTGTTGCTTTAGCTAGTGCTTCAATATTTTGCCTGCTTGTTGTGTAATGGTGATGATGATGATGATGACGATTATATAACAGTTCCTGTCATTTTAAAAACTGTAGAAGATATATTTATAATTCTCTACCTCTCTTTACAACACCTAGAGTTTTCCAGCTACCCACCATTTCCAGGAAATGAAGCCCCCTATCTTCGTGCACAGCTGGCCAGGATAACAGCCTGGTTGTAGCATCCCAGCACGCCGGGTATTACATGTTTAAGAAGAATAAGAGGAGGACGAACGGGGAGGAAAGAGATTCCTACATTCTGAACACAGAATTTGAAGGCATTAACGTACAAGAACTTGTCGATCCCCTATGAATAACTGGGTACATCATGTACAACATATTCACCTCAAGTAAGTGTTTGCTATTCAGAAAAACGAATTACTGTATTTGCTCCTTTAAGCGCCGCCCCGATTAAACGTCCACTCTAGCCCGGGATCCGGGGGGGGGGGGGTACTCCCATATATGGAACTATTGGGGGATGATCCGCTGAACGGGTATGGTTTTTTGAGCTTCTTGTCATAAACAGGTAGTGCAATTTCACTCAAGTCCAAGTTCTTCCTGAGTCTCCTGTCATTTTCAGGGTTTCTACGTTCCGTATGACCAAAACTGGTTATCATGGCGTAAAAAAACGATACGCGAGATGACATGATAATTGAAACAGGAACTCAGTGCATTAATTATATCTTTTGTTATGAGACAGGGTACACCCCATACCTAAATTCTGGCGGAGTACCCCCCAACCCTTCCCCTAGGGCCTGGAATAAAGTATCATCATTTGGCAAATTTCCGTTCACAGGGTTTTCTGTCAAACACATAGCATTCAATCGAGCTGCAAGGTTTAGTGAATCACTAACCTCCCGACAACACCTTTGACATCACATTGGCACCACCATCATAATCAAGGACATCAAAATCAATCAATCATCAACAACAACAAATAAATAGATAAGCAAAATAAATAAAAGATCTCATCTAAATGTAATATTTAATCATTTTACAGGGTCGATGTATATGCACAAATCCCGTTGAGAATCTGAAGATGAATTCGAAGAAGAAGATGAGGAAGAGGAGAAAGAAGCTGCTGATGACCCAAGAGAGAGACTGGGCCTTCACTTCTAACGTCTGTCTCCGACGACGAATGTAAGGACACGTTCAGTATACCCTTTAAAACTCGTCATTCGTTAATCACTATCGCAAACACAGCAGTGGCTCAATGGGGCCTCTGGCGTCAGTATTGAATTAGTAGGGTTGATTTTGAGAGGCGACTGGTATGCGAATGCTGGACCTCAGAGGTGAGAGGCGATCGTACTCATACCGGCAATCAAACCCTGAAAACAACCTCCTGGTGCTGATCTAAATAAGAGCACCGCTAACTCCAGATAGAACCCTGAAACAACCTCTGGGCTAATCAAAGTCAGGGATCAAACTCACAGATCTTATCAATAGATCACAGAGCCAATATACTGTATTACGATTTAGCGTGTTGAGTTTTGCGGAGGGAGAAAAAACTGGAAACCCGGAGAAAAACACTCGAATCAAGGGAGTGATCCAATATAACCTCTAAGATATTTGAAGCTAAGTCTAGAAATAGAGCCCCAGTATGCGTGTGTGTGTATGATATATGGCCATGATATATGGCCATGATATATTGACAGGGGCACATCGATGCAGATAGACTGCGAAACACCGAATATAATCTCCTGCATTTCTGGAATGATTTTTCAGTTACTCAACTGCACCCCAAAAATTCCCATGTGTCCCCTCGCAGTGGAACCGCATATATGCCTCTGATACCCAGTATGTAATCATAAACGTGACTATGGCTTGTTTTGTTTTAGTCTGTGAATGGAATGCCTGCTTGGACACCCTCATTGTCCATCTGAGGGTTCTTCCTCGGTACGCTTTGGCAGTGATGAGATCTAACAGATGGCCAGGAAGCTATGCGTTTGCTAAAGACAGTATTCAATGAGCGACCTTTATTTTATCTCCTCTATTCCATTAGATTGGTGATTGGTGAAGAACCATCTTCTTCAATAAGGAGGGTTGACTTTTTTAAAATAATAATAATATAATATAATGATAATAATATCTCGGGGGGAAAAAACACCTTAAAAAACAATTTTTTTGAAGTCAGACGTGCACACATTTTCTCCCTATTTATAAATCAGGTTCGTCTTCATAGATATTGTAATGACTCAGTAATGATAAAAGGTAAATAAAACACCGTGAAAAGATGAAAAAACTGGTCCTAGTCCTTCGTCGGAGTAAAACAGTATTATAATGACTATCGACTGGGTGAACTAAAGCCAGAGTTTCAAATGTTATGATTGATTCTTTTTAGGAAATTTGAAAATATTTACATCGGATGGGGACACAAATACGATGCAGACAACTACACCCCTCCCCCTCCCCCAGAGTTAATGAAAGAGTACCCTGTCTTACCGGAAGTAACGGAATAGACGACCCAACAGTGGAAGAGGAGAGGGCTTTAAAGAAAGCGCAAGAAGAAGCAGTGGAAGCAGCTGAGGAGATGGAAGACATGGACGACGATGATGACGATGATTAAATCTACACAATTAATTTTTATATGTAAAGTAGAATCATTTTATGATGTCACTCGTTGCGGAACGATATATTTAATGTACAGTTTATTTTGTAAAAAATATACCTAGACGAATATGAAAGAGTGTAATTTTCTGAAAGTGAAATAATTTCTTCAGTTGCTTGAAACAAATTTGGAATAATATATACTTGTGCTATTAAAAAGAACTAGACGCATATCTGCGTGTACTCGGGCTTCATAGCAGAAAATCGAAAAAATTCTTCGTGAACATTGTCACCTTTTTAGATGGTACAAAGTCTGTGCAAAATCAAGTGTGCTAAAAATGTTGAGGGTGTTAGATAGATAGACTTTGATTTGACGCATGCGCCTTAGGGCTTCGAAGGCGATTTGTGACTGAAGAAAAAAAATAACTGAAGCCCAATTTATACCTCGGGCATTTCTTCGAAAGCCCGAGTAAAAAGACACTGTTTATCTGACTTTTAAGGGGGCTTGAAAGTGTTTTCTACTTTCATATACACTCACAATAGATCCTCACAATAATTAACGTCCTGGAAGAAACTTTATATGGCCGTAATATGACAAGCAAGTAACCCGAAAAACAAATATCAAAAAATGACGTAAGACGTTGCTATGACAACATCAGAACCCTCTTAATTTTATGCCACGAATGTTTTCTCTTAGAAAATCAAACTGAGTAAGGTGCGGTGTATACGGGCTACAAAATACCACAACATATTGTTGTGTTGCAAGTTACAGAGCAAATGTTGCTCGTATTACCATTCCGAGAGCAACAAATCTTTGTTGTTGCATAGCGTAGTGTAGAGATCTAGTGTCTTCTTCGCTCAAAAAATAAAAAATATTCCTGCCATAATATTAACAAAACGGTGAATTATTTTTGAAACGTATCTTGTGGTATGATATTGCAATAACTCAAATAAGACTCGAATTTTATTTTGAAAACTAATATTATCGAAATCGAACTTCACGAAAAACTTTTTTTTTGAATCACCTAGCTTAGTTAATTATCAATGTACTAGGGTGGCGGTTTTAATAAATAATGGTGATTCAGCATTTATTCTGTTCTCTTATAATCCCTGCTGTCTTTTGTAATATAAACATATATACAGTGCATATAAAATGATGTTTTGATTTTGATAACTATGGTACCTACGTATACAAAATACTCAATCTATTATCTCTTGCAGGAAGCAATCTTTTGGTTTAATTTGTTAATTGCGGCCGCTTATTCGATAGATTTTACATCTCAAATGCTAAATATTAAAATACTACACATACCAACTAAATCGAGTGAAGGAAAGAAGAATGGAAAGGGACGAAGAAAGAAAGAAAGGAATAAAGAAACGAAGGAATGAACTAAGAAAGAAAAATAGCGAAAACAATCGTCCTTTACGTTAATAAGATTACAACAACCTCATTACTTTGTCATTCTGTAGATTTCCAATGAACCCACTACCGAGCCATCCTGGAGAGCGGTTAGTTCTTCTCACAATGCATTGCTATAGGTACTCTTTAATATTCTATTACCACCTAGTGTGTCGTGACTTCAACATTGACAAGGGAGTTATTATCTTATTACGACAGAACAAAAGACGAAAATACACCTAGATACTGAATAAACATAACTACTAGAAGAAATTCAAGGACATTCATTCCCATTGCCAGAAAACAAAAGACGCCTTTTCTGTACGGCTTTGCTGCGGTGCATGTGGACTTCGGAATCATGCACTTGTCGTATTTCATTCTTTTCGGGATTTTTCTTAACAACAATTTTCCTACAGAAAGTAAAAAGTTACTCCTGATGGAGTCGTGTTCGAGGGATTTAAAGCAGATGCTTTCCGTCGAATCACAACTCACCTTATCGAGACTCACATAGTCAACAAACTTGGCTCGTGTGCCTTCAGATGTTCAAAACACCTTGAATGTTTGTCGTTTAACTTTGGGAATCGTATCAATGGCAAACACGACTGTCAGTTACTGAGAACAGACAAGTACAGCTCAGGATCTTCCTACGTTACAAGTACAGACTTCCACTACTTCTACCCAGTGGTTAGTATAGTTTACCGGCAACTCATACCATAAGCCTGTGATATATTTTTTAATTTTCCACTACGTAAAAAAGTTTGTAACAATACTTTTGGAATTTAAAATCGGCAAATCAAACCATTATGGGAAAAAAGACAAGTCACCAAGAAGCTGAGGGAATTTAAACACCGTATAAAAAGTTTGTTACTCCTGTTGAAACTATATACACTGACGTCTCGGACGTTTAGTCAGTATAGTTATAAACTTGCAAGGGGGCATTGCAGATGTTGCAAAACAAGTTGCACCAATTTTTGCAAAAAGTATAGAATCCGTTTCTACTTTTGGCAACAATTGCTACTCCGTTGCAACAAAAACACTCCGGCAAGATCCAGGGGAATTGCTCTCCGTCCGTGTAATCGCGCCCTTTTTTTTTTTTTTTTTTTTTTTTTTTTCAATACTTGTTAATTTGCCTATTTGAAATTCTAGAAGTCTTATTGAAAATAGACGTTTCTTTCGTTCTTTGCATTACCCCATTTATCGACATTTATCGATTTCATCAGAGATATTTATTTTTTTAAAATGAATTTATAGCACTGCAAGTCATCAAATTTATATTTGATGACTTGCAGTGCATGTTGCAATAATGTCAATGAGTTTTGCTTTAAATGATTTATCTTGCAGTATTTCAAAGAGGCTTCTTTAAGTGCTCAAATCAAACCAGGACAATTTTCAAACTATTCCCCTTTAAGGGTAAAATCTAATTCTTTTCGACGATAATCTCTGCCTTTTTTACATAGGAGTACCCCCTCTCCTCTTCTCCAATATAGGGGTCGCTTGCACTCCATCATCCCCTAAAGAATGTAATAGCTATTTGAACATTTTTATTCCATTTGTAGAGCAAGTGTATGGATCCATCACCATGTCAGAACAATGGACTGTGTTACCCTGACTACGATAATGATGACTATCATTGCGTCTGTAATGGAACTAATGGACGACACTGCGAAATACGTGAGTGGCTTTAACGTTTCTTTGCATCCATGTAGGTGTCATTTAAATAATCAGTTGTTTCATCTGCATATATTATCATATCATTAGAGAGTGTATACTATATATATATATATCCCTGCAAAAGTTAACTAGCAAAACCGTACAAAATGTCTTCATAAAAATTTTTTCACCGATAAATGGCATGTCTTTTGTATCGGATATGCACTTTAATCTTCATGATTTTAAAACAAAAACATTTCCGAGCCCCCCCCCCCCCCCAGATCAATAGGGAGCAGTGCCTATAGAAGTTGTGGAGTTTAAGGAATGAATGGCGATTAGAAAAATTAATAGATATATTGATTTCTTTTAGTCTACCCCGATTGTTCTGCACTTCGTTCTGATGGCTTCAATGCAGATCGAGTCTATCAAATCGATCCTGATGGACAAGGCTCCTTCCCAGTCTATTGCGACATGACCACAGATGGCGGAGGGTGGACTGTATTCCAGAAACCGCTTTGATGGTTCCGTAGACTTCTATCGCGGTTGGCAAGACTACAAAACCGGTTTTGGTAACCTGACTGGTGAGTTTTGGTTGGGCCTTGACAAGATTCACCGACTGACCAAGAGACAACTAACATCATTACGTGTTGATCTTGGGGACTGGACGGGCAACACGGGTTATGCTTTGTATTCATCGTTCTCTATCGCTGATGAGAGTGACTTTTACCGCCTGAATGTAAGCGGATGCTCTGGAACTGCTAAGGACACTCTTACAATAGGGACATTAGCCAGAAGGATCCATAACAACATGAGATTCAGCACATTTGACCAAGACAATGACAATAGCGGTGTCAGTTGCGCAGCCCACTTTTAAAGGGGCCTGGTGGTATAATAGTTGTTTTGATTCACACCTCAACGGACTATATCTCTCGAGTCAGCCAGCTGCGAGCAATGAAGGAATGTGCTGGTATGGATTGAAATTTGATTACAGAAGCTTGAAAATCTCAAGGATGAAACTTAAATAGTAAGTGTAAGTATATGTAAATGTTAAAGAGAAAATTAACTAGTTCTTTTTCTCTTGAATCGATCGATCCTCGTGCTTTGCTTCATTTTTTACTTTCTATTTCTCTTTTATAATCTCATAGGTTTGACAAGTCGCTGGGGAAAAAATCCAGTTGATACGAGCACTATCACTAAGAAGACTAGACACTGTCAATCGTCTGGTGTGACCAGAAGTAGATCCCATTCCAGACCAGCGCTATCACTAAGAAGACCAGACACTGTCAATCGTGTGGCGTGACCAGAAGTAGATTCCAGTCCAGACGAGCACTATCACTAAGAAGACCAGACACTGAATCGTGTGGTTTGACCAGAAGTAGATTCCAGTCCAGACGAGCACTATCACTAAGAAGACCAGACACTGAATCGTGTGGTGTGACCAGAAGTAGATTCCAGTCCAGACGAGCACTATCACTAAGAAGACCAGACACTGTCAATCGTGTGGTGTGACCAGAAGTAGATTCCAGTCCAGACAAGCACTATCACTAAGAAGACCATACACTTAATCGTGTTGTGTGACCAGAAGTAGATTCCAGTCCAGACGAGCACTATCACTAAGAAGACCAGACACTGTCAATCGTGTGGTGTGACCAGAAGTAGATTCCAGTCCAGACAAGCACTATCACTAAGAAGACCATACACTGAATCGTGTGGTGTGACCAGAAGTAGTTAGGTTCCAGTCCAGACAAGCACTAAGAAGACCAGACACTGTCAATCGTGTGGCGTGACCAGAAGTAGATTCCAGTCCAGACGAGCACTATCACTAAGAAGACCAGACACTGTCAATCGTGTGGTGTGACCAGAAGTAGATTCCAGTCCAGACAAGCACTATCACTAAGAAGACCATACACTTAATCGTGTGGTGTGACCAGAAGTAGGTTCCAGTCCAGACAAGCACTAAGAAGACCAGACACTGTCAATCGTGTGGTGTGACCAGAAGTAGATTCCAGTCC
Organism: Actinia equina; assembly: GCA_011057435.1. Taxonomy (NCBI): domain Eukaryota; kingdom Metazoa; phylum Cnidaria; class Anthozoa; order Actiniaria; family Actiniidae; genus Actinia; species Actinia equina. The sequence goes on along the minus strand of WHPX01000683.1, from coordinate 546,430 downwards.
AGACAAGCACTATCACTAAGAAGACCATGCACTGAATCGTGTGGTGTGACGAGAAGTAGTTAGGTTCCAGTCCAGACAAGCACTAAGAAGACCAGACACTGTCAATCGTGTGGCGTGACCAGAAGTAGATTCCAGTCCAGACAAGCACTATCACTAAGAAGACCATACACTGAATCGTGTGGTGTGACCAGAAGTAGTTAGGTTCCAGTCCAGACAAGCACTATCACTAAGAAGGCCAGACAATGTCAATCGTGTTGTGTGGCCAGAAGTAGATTCCAGTCTGAACCAGCACTATCACTAAGAAGACCAGACACTGCCAATCATATGGTGTGACCAGAAGTACATTCCAGTCCAGACAAGCACTATCACTAAGAAGACCAGACACTGTCAATCGTGTGGTGTGAACAACAGTAAATTCCATTCCAGACAAGCACTATCACTAAGAAGACCAGACATTGTCAATCGTGTGGTGTGACCAGAAGTAGATTCCAGTCCAGACCAGCACTATCACTAAGGCCCCGTCCACACGCATCCGGAAATTTTTGTATCCGCAAATTATTTTTTGCGGATACGAAAATGTTTGCGTCCACACGCAACGTATTCGAATCGTTTTCATCATGCACACCTATGCGTTTTCGTAAAATTTGTGGATACGGATACAAAAATTTGCGGACACGTGTGGACGCAACCCGTATCCGCAAAAAAAATTTGCGGATACAAAAATTTCCGGATACGTGTGAAAATATCAATTAAACAACATAATACTTATCCTCAGTTTCAAGCCGATGCCAGGTGGTGGGCGGACTTTGTCCCGCGGGGGGAAGTGGGCGGGGGGGGGGGGGGGGGGGGGGAGGGGGTTGCATTTCAGGGTGTTAAGAATGAAATTTAGATTTTCAGCATATTTAAGTATCTTTTAGGTTATCTCTTAGGGGTTTAAATATCGTCCAACCACGCCCTGTTTAAAAGACTCTGTATCTTTTATGGGTATTTTTTTTTGAAAATTTCCGACGAGCATCAGTTTCCCGCGGGGACTGTGTCTTGGAAGGTCATTTCCTGCGCTTTCGCAGCAATTGGCACACCACCTTTAAGGCTCCTTTTCACCATAAAACCTGAAATACAGGTTAACAGTCTAAGTAAGAATATCCTGAATTCTATATTTAACGTCGAGATCGATAATGATCGAATGGATTAAAAACGGATGTAATATGGTTGACACAGGGTATTCGCCTGCAGCCGTTTAAAAGGTGGCTTTATTCAATCAAGATGAACTTGTCATTTGATATTTGCCTTTGCGCATTCTTCCTATTGAAAGCAAAATCAAAATGATTAATATATAACACCCAGCCGGTCGAAAAACTCGATTATAAGCTCTCGACAGTTGTAAGCTTTCTTAGCTCAGATAAGCCCACTAGTTAAACTTCGTCTGCTAACGCAAATGTCTTTCAAATGTAAAGTCTCCCGGTTATAAGCTAGCACCTCTGTATACTACTCCTCACATAAATTATTGCATGATTGGGAAATGAAACCAAGAAAGAAAGAAAAAGAAAGACAAGAAAAAAGTGACGATTTCTCTCTCATCTGATTAAAGGCATCCCCACCCCTCCCCGGCCCCGCCGCCGCAATTATAATTCAAAGCCCTTTAGGTTAAAATTTTTGCTGTCCTATAAGCAAAATAAATTGGTTTTATTGATAATCAAAACTATAGTTTTGGGATCTTTTACATGATCACAAGGATAAGGGTAAGTGACCATACGAATCACAATCATGACCTTAGGGGGAGATGGAGAGTCCTTTTTTTGTTGTCCCAGCAGGAGATACCGCGTGAAGCCTTGGTTCTAGTGCAGTTAGTTGTGCAAGAATAGCAGCTTTTCCTGAAACAAACTGTGAAGAATGACTTGATTTTTCTCTTATTTTCTCCTCAAAAAACACAATGTTATCAGAACTATACGAGCTGGACGCTTCCAATGGATGGGTTCCTCATTTCCAAGTAAGCAAATAATGACTTTACCTCGAGTTTTTGTTTTGTTTTGTCGAGGTTTTTTAATTCACTTTCCGTACGTTAGTTTTGAATCTTACGAAACGTGTTCTTGTCGACCTCTAAATTTTATCTTTGTCGGTTTTTATCAATTGCTTTCGTCTTATCTACTATCACAGAAAATAAACTGGATGGCCAAGGAAAATGCGAGTCCTCAGAAGATAGCAAAAGCACCGGAAAACCGCCTCTTTAACAGATATCGAGACGTCTTGCCTTGTGAGTTGTCCTTTCTCTTCATCTTGTCTTCTTCAACTTCTTTTTTCTACGTGTAACCGTCTCTAAAACCACAAAATAAATACCTGTCTTCCCGCTTTCATTCCAGACGACCATAGCAGAGTAGTGCTGAAGGAAGGAGAGACAGACTACATTAATGCTAATCTCGTCGAAGTAGGTTTACGATATAAAATTGCTTTTCCTGTATTCTACTTCAATATCTTCTTACTTTACTTTGTCCGCGGATAAATTTTAATTCTGCTATAAATTTACAACTAAATTTACTTCCTTAACTCCTGAGAGAACACAAAAAGCAGAAAAGAATAAATATTTGACCCAATGTCCTAGAACTAAATTAATTTTGCAAATTTACTCCAGTAAATTATGTTTGTATTAATATGAGCTTAAGCTAAACTTAAATTAATGGAAGAAAATGAGTCTATTGCCATAATTTTTGTTCACGATTTGAATTTATTCTACTCTTATTGTTAAAGTTATTTCCTTGAAATCTTTAAATAAACGATAGTTGACACTATCCCAATAAGGAATATTGATCCTGGAATTATGAAATATAATCGAACTACCTTCAGGATATTTATTTAAAGGGTGTGTGTGCATTTCTTAGTTTTATCTATAAATTAATTCTTAAAATCTTGATAAAATATATTGAACATTGTGGATACCAACAAGTGAGGAAAAAAAATTTTTTCCCCAAAACTTTAATTTTTGAAAATCGAAATAGTATAATAAATTTAAACCACGCCAATAAATGCACCTCTGTTAAAAGAAAATGAAATAAATATAAAGATTTTATTAGATTAATTAAAGATTAAGTGAATATCGGGGAATATTTACTGAGGCGCGAGTCTTCAAGCGGCGAGGTAAATATTCCCCCATATTCACTGAGCCTGACGCAAATAATTGTTTTAGTATTTTTAACACAAGGGAATTTAATAAATAACGAAGAAAGGGTTTTTTTTTTCTTTTCAAATGTTATTTATCTCTTCAAGCTGCACAAATTGAGAACAAGCATGCTCGAGTTATATGCACCCTGAATATAACTTTCAAATATAGCAGCATAAGACATAATTTGTGACCAATAAGCACATCAGATTTATGATATTCACTTGTGTGAAAATACTAATATTTGAATATTCGTACAAGTATCTTCTGATTAATAAGGAGAAATACCTCTGAATTGAAGAAATCTTTCAATCTTAACACATTTTTCATTTATACCCCAATAAATTTATTTTTCAAGAAGAGGGAGTAGACAGAGAAAAACACCTTTGCTAGAAGTGATTCCCAACTGAGTTAGATAAAAACAATTTATTTGTTAGCTTTTAATGAAAGACATCCTGCTCAGTGTTATTGAAGTGAAGCCGGTTCCATTAGAACATACTGACTGGAAGAAGGCTCCTGGTGGCTTGAGTATTTCTTTTCAATTCATATTTGAATTTTAGGAATTTTAGCTCTTCATTGATTTCTTGCACAATTTAAAACTATGTAGCTTACAGATTTCAAAATTATTTTTGAAGTAAGGCTAATAGAAAATTAAGAAATAATTAAAAGTGTCTTGCTGTCCTTACATTGCTTACAAATATTTTCCAGCTTACCCATAAATACTCTTTTCACAGCTTACCCATTAATATTCTTTTCACAGCTTAGTCTTATACTGACGATAAATTATCCAAAATGTTTAAAAGACTTGCGGTGGTTTTTCTTTTACTTCGTTTAGATCAATAAAATAGAGCTGTGAATTCATTCAAAATTTTACAAAGTCTACGGGCCCTAGTCATCATGGTACTGTCTCAGAGAATTGCAATAGTTTTGCCAATGCATTTGCCTACTGAAGATAACTTTTAGCTTTCAAGTCTCAACTTTCAAGAAATTTATTGAATTAGTATAGGAAATCGCACGATCTTGAGTACAATTTGGAAATTAATAGACACAAGTGATGTTTTGAAAGTTCTTGTAATTGCATGAGCCTTTAGGCGAGTACAATTAAAGAACTTTCAAAACATTACGAGTGTCTATTAATTCCAAATTGTACAAGAAGATCGTGCGATTTTTTGTTTATAGTTCACTCAACAAAATTTCAGTAAAAAATGCGAAGCGACACCGTTCATCTTTGTCTATTTGGCGGCCGATTTTCAGTCCATCGCGAAACTGAAATACATAAAAAAGATTAGTTCTTATTAGTTTTTACGGCTCTTTTTGATTTATAAAAAATTTTTTTTGCAGTTGACATTGTTTTGGCTGTGTTTCCATAGCGACTTAATTCGGTACTCCTACAGAGTACAATTAACGCTATAATTGTACTCCTCTCGACCAATCAGAGTCGAGTAATTTTGTTGAGTGTACTATAAGACCAATAATGTGTAGTTCCAGAAAATATCCATACCCCACCCATGGAGGAAATTGGAACATCTGGAGAGGAGGGGAGGAGGGCGAGAGAAAGATCAAAATTACAGAGTTTGTATGGAAGAAAATTGGAAGTTCATGGGGGTAAGGGGTCCTTTTACGAATTCCAGGGGGGGTATGGATATTTTCTGGAACTACACAATCTTTCATTCAAGTTGACCCCTTTGTTTTGAAGAGATAGAAAACGAGTGCGCGTGCTATGTTGAGTTTTATGAGCACGTGGGAAATTGCATGAGTCTGAGAGAAGTGCTAGGAGAAGCACAAGACGTAGGTGAGTGCTTTTCGGCACTTCTCGAAGGCTCACACAATTTCCCAAGTGCTTGTATAACTCAACATAGCACAAGCAAGGGGAGTTTTCTATCTCTTTTATAAAATAACTAAGATATAACTAACTATTAACTCAAAAGAAATAATAAAACATCGCTTGCGTTGCTGACGTCATTTCCTCACGATCTATGTTGAGCTATATAAAACGGTAATTGACCAATGCGTGTGTGTTATATCTTAGTTATTTTATAAAAGTCCACATAAGTCATAAATGAATGCTCACTGATAGGATTATGTTGTTTGTAATGTTCAGGTACCATCAGTGAATGAGAGATATATCCTGACCCAAGGACCTCTGAAGAATACATCATTACATTTTTGGCAGATGGTGTGGGAGCAAAATTCACAGGCCATTATTATGCTCAATAGAGTCATAGAAAAAAACCAGGTAACTATAACTCACTTTCTATGTGATTCTCCACATTTAACTTTGAAGCAAAATCAAAAAATTGTTCTTGAGTGTCCAGCAATATTTGGCAGATACGAAAAGGTTTAGATAGAGTAAAGAATGCTTAATTGATTTTGTAGATATATTTTCTTTTTTTTTTCTTTTCTTTTCTTTTCTTTTCTTTTCTTTTCCGTTGTACTTTTTCTATATATAATAATATGCTTTTTTCCTTTCTAATCATTACATGTAATCTCCATTTTACTTTTCTATATATATATGTATTTTTTGTTTAAATGTTAAACTTTTTTCCCTTTTTCCTAAAAATCCAGAAACCTTGTAATTACTTTTAACTGTGTAATCTTCCATGATGAGATTAGCTCTTGGAGAGAACACAGAGAGTTAATATATTTAAATAAGAAAATGTTATTCTTGTGGTGATAAAAAAAAATGGACTACTTTGACGATATGGCAGGCATCTTGCAAGGGGGTAAAGATTTAACAAAACATGTATATAAAATTTCGTATGGTAGCCTTTTCTTAAGGGTAAAGGTGATGGGTGTGATGTCTTATTCATCTTTTGCTGTATTCTTTTGTGGTGAGCTGTAAATATCAATGGATTTAACAAAGCTGTATTTGTTCCCTGGATACCCGACAATGCCTAGTGATCCAAGATGGCTGTCGTATAGTCAAATTAGACCATTGTTTACACTGCATAAGTTTATTTTCAAGCACTTGATTGTGAGGATATGAGTAGAAAAATCTATTGTTCCAATCAACCTGACTGCAGTTAATTTCAATATTCATAACTCTTGTTGGAGTGGGATAGAGGCTGACGGCGCAATAGTGCACCTGCCTCTCACCTCTGGAGTCTCAGGTTAAATCCTTAGACTTGGCATCACACGTGAGAAGATTTTATTAGGTCTCTCCCTTGATTTGAAGGTTTTTATCCACAGGTTCTGCAGTTTTACACGCTAATTAATTCCATTGCTATCTTTGAGTTAGCCATGCCGAGACTGATCAGCTTAGAGGCTCAGTGTTTCAGGTTATCGATAATAGTTGAACATGTTTTGGGGGTCACTATTAGTCTTTTTTGATAGATTTATGAAGTAGCTGTGCATGTAGTTGTATTTACTTCATTTACTTTCAGATCAAATGCCATCAATATTGGCCTTGTGGAGAGAAAGTTGGCCACACGAACGTACTGGAATTTGGATGCTTTCGAATCACTTATATTGAAGAAACCATGAGTGAATTCTTTACTGTTAGGACCTTAGAGATTTTCAATATGAAGGTAAGGCTAGGTAGAAAAATATGACCAGTGTTAAATCTTTATTCTTAACGTACGAAACATATAATAAAAAAAAGTTTGAATTTGGTATTCTCATGATGTGGTAAATCATTGTATCCTCACTTGTTTTATCTGCCGCAGTCTTGGGCTTCAGCAGATAACCTAGTCTTGATAATTAACGATATCATGCTCAACTTCATCCAATAATTGTTTATTAACATTGAAGCAACATTAAAGGTCTCATGCATCTCAATCCTCCCTCTGCAAGATCACCTATTGCCCTACAGTATTTCATTGCTACATCACATAGAAAAAATTGACATTTTTTGTTACTATCAAGACATGGAGCAATATAAAAAAGGTGTCATGCATCTCAATCCTCCCTCTGCAAGATCACCTATTGCCCTACAGTATTTCATTGCTACATCACATAGAAAAAATTGACATTTTTTGTTACTATTAAGACATGGAGCAATATAAAAAGGGTCTCATGCATCTCAATCCTCCCTCTGCAATATACCCAAGATGTGAGACGAGGGTTGTGTGCTTCTAAGAATAATTGCTATATTTTACATGTATTATCAAAAGACATCACATGAAAACCATTTATTGTTTTAACACTAAGAATCATTGTCATGGGAGGGGGAACAAAACAGCAACAAACACAAAGAAAACTGTGAAAATTTGTATTTTTCAGAACTCAGAAAGGCGATAACAGCCACCAAATGCAGTGAATTGTAGAATCATTATCAAAGGGGCACTTGGATGAAAATGCCCCAATTTTCAAAAGTCCAAATAATTGAAGTATTTGAGGATAATGTGACTCAATTATAATTATGAAAATCAGATTAGTGAACATTTTAGCCTGTAAGCCACTTGTTGTTGAGATATTTTGGGCTAAAAGCAAAAAGAACAATAGGGTTGAGTAAATGACGTCATTTACTTACAATTTAGATGCTAAATAAAATTAATAATTTTGTCCCGTCACTTTTGACTGTGAAGGAAACATGTTGCTTGGCTTCTATCTGGGCCATATAGATAAGTTTAAACAAGATTAAAGTCATTTCCAATTTTCATTGATTTTCATCCAAGTGCCCTTTTAAACACTATTTTTATAGAATTAAGAAAACCAGAAATTAATAACAGAGCTATAGATTCAGTTGTGCGCAGAGTAAAATTCATATTAATTCTTATGGCTATTCGCCATTCTGCCCCCAAGCTGCATAGTCATAGTTCTTTGAGGCCTACAGCTATTCCTTGGAATAAAAACAGCCTTCTTAACTTGTGAATGTTTTTATTTGAAGGAAGAAGAAAAACGCAATATTTTCCATTTCCATTATCTTCACTGGCCAGACTTTGGAGTGCCTTCATCGCCAGCTTCATTTTTGTCCTTTTTATTTGAAGTCCGAAATGCAGGGGTTCTGTCTTCTGATGTTGGGCCTTCTATTATTCACTGTAGGTAGGTAACATTTGAGATGAGGCTTAGCTACAATAATTATAAAGTATTTGAGATATTGATTGGGTTGGCTACTGCATTTATATCAAAGGACATGCACACGCCCGCGTAAAGTCGTTCAAATATTTTATGAAAGCAATATAAAACGGCTGCCTATGTATCTGTACTGTGATATGAACACTCTAAGAGCTGTAGAGCATTTGAGAAGTAAGAGAAACACTTGGCTGATGCCTCGTGTTCCTAAGCTTGCTTCTCTTTTGCTTTAAAGCTCCTAGTTTGTTTATATCACAGTACAGAGACATGCGCACGCATTTTATATTCCTTAATCAGTGAATAAAATAAAAAAATAAAAAAATCTAAAAAATTTACCAGTTTTGTCTGTAATCACAGAGTGGGACGATCACGAACGGAACCTAGATCCATGCTAGGTGAAAGCCCAAGATCGAATTGGAATTTATAATGGGACCCTTGTGTATACTTTCTAACCTCATGGGAATATTTGCATAATTTGAACTTGACAGTTAATGCAGATACTACAAAACCCATCTCTTATTCAATGTTGTCTTGTCTAACAAATGGTAGCCCCTGATGGTTTGTTGATCCTTCAACATTGCTAGGGGAGGGCAGTTGGGCTTCCTGTGTTGTCACAGTCTTGAGGTATTTATTCACCAAGTGTATAGCTAGTTAGCTAACGGTTATAATGAATAAAGGTAATGATGTGACAACCCTTTGGATCCCCAACCAAATACCTGTTCCTTAATCTCTGTGTTTGATCTGTCCTTTTGATGTAGTGTGTAATTGCATAGTGCACCTTTTTTTTCAGTGCTGGAATTGGCAGGTCAGGGACGTTTATCATGGTAGACTCAATACTAAAGGAGGTAAATACACAAAAATACTATTTAACAATGAGACCTGAGCCAGAATGGTCTAATTGTTTGAGTATAAACCTACTAATCACTCAAATGAATAATAAAAAAATTGAAATATTTCTAGGTGCCCATGGCTTTTCTGTTCGCACTCTAAAGTCAGAGGTTAATTACACACAAATTCTCTCACTGATTCTAAAAAATGATATAATTCCAACTTTTCTATTCAAACTTCCTTGATCAAAAATGTTATCAGTATATCACTCTTACAGAGTATATCACTCTTGGAAGCTGGAAAAGTATAGTACTAGTTTTGAAATAATTGGAGAAGGTCATGAACTGGCCGAAGAGTCTAAGACAAATGAACATTTGACAAAGTACTAGCTGTAAATGCTAGTTTACTGCTGTTTTTGGTATTCTGCGAACTTGGTAGTTGAGAGCTGCACAAAAAAAAATTGGTTATTTTGCTGCAGTCAATCAAAAATAATCAGCCAGTACCTTTTATGTCTTGATTGATGGCTGCCTAGTGAAAACCAATTTCACAACAACCCCATGGAATGTCTTCAGCAGTTTGTAGAATATCGAAAAAAGCAGTAAGCTGGATAACTTTGCCCATTTTTAGGGAAACACGGGTGGTGTAGCGGTGTGAGCGCTCGCCTCTCATCAATGCGACCCAAGTTGGAATCCCGCCGGGTTCAATGTTGTATATGAGTAGAGTTGTTTGTTGGTTCTCTAGCTCCTGTGCTTCGAGGGTTTTCCGGGTTCTCCGGTTTTCCTCCCTCCACAAAAATCAACTCCTAAATTCCTATTCGATCACGGAATGAGGGCCACAGGTTTGTTACTGGCCACTGGCTATTAAGTGCTACCCTTGTGAAAAGGACGATTTTTTTCTTCTAGAGAATTCTTCTATCTCCAACCTTAAACATGTCTGTACATTAGGTCTCAAACTATACTTTATTTGTCAAAATTGTATACAGTCAAAGGATTTACTGAATTTATTGCAATAACTCCAGGTTGAACAGACCCGAGATCTCAATGCTATTGATGTAAAGACGGCTGTGTTAAAGATTCGTCGTTATAGAGTAGGACTAATCCAAACCCCTGATCAGCTACGCTTTACATATGCCGCGATCCTTGAAGGCACACGCCTGCTTATGCCACAATTATATGAAGAGGCACTTGAAAAGTTTTCAAATGAAAGAGGTATGTTCAATCATTGTTCACTGCACAATCATGAAAAAGGATTACAGAGGATAATTTCTTTTTAACTTCGGTTTCCGAAGTTTGTTCATTGAATCAGAAGTTCCAAAATGCAGACAGACTTTGTATATTCGTTATGAAGTTTGAACCAATTTACTGAGGTTGATAACAAAGTTTGTAACATTCATTGCAATGTTCGGGACTTAACTCTGTAGCTGCATGCTGGGATTTGTATTTTTTTACTTCTGCCAGTCTAAAATATAACAAGTAGCGACTGATTGGTTTTGATTGATAGAAGGGAAAAACAAATTTTTAGCTTGCAGCTTGCAGCTCGCAGCTACATACTGGTTAAGTTCCCAACCTCAGAAAGAACATTACGAACTTCGTTTTGAACTTCGGTAATTTGGTTCGAACTTCGTAACAAATATACGAAGTTTGTTGGCGAACGGTGGAACTTCCTAAAAAACTTCAGCAACCTGATTCATGTCAAAAGTTACGTGAAATCCACTGTAATTAGTGTGCTTCATTAAAGTTTTGAATACACACAGGAAGCTGCTAACAGGGTTCCTGCTACTCCTCAAACTCCTTGAAACTCCTTGAATTTAATTCACATTTTCAAAGGCACTTGAAAAGCTCTTGAATTTTATGATTTTAGCAAAACCCCTTGAAAACTCCTTGAATGATTGCTTTGGTCATTACTTGCATGGTTCTGAAATAGATCTAGTCAGAAAGATTGGAAAATCTGAAAGTCGGCCATGTGCAACCACTGTGTAAAACCTTGGCATATTTAGCTAAACATACTCCTCGAAAATTCATTTTTGGGTCCTTGTATACTCCTTGAATAGTCCTTGAATTTTAAGTGGTTACCTCAGCACAAACCCTGTGCTAAGCACGAAAGAAGCGTAAGAGTATGCCTACTAGAAACTCCACTTTCTTGAGTGCTCCAACAAAGTGTGCCCAAAATGCAATGGAATCACCATAATCAATGACCAAAATTCTTCTTTTAATAACATTGATTTGTAGCAAAAAACTGTCAAAAAAAAAGTTTTTGTTACAGCAGGTTTCATGTTTCTGCAACCTAACTGACTCCAGAGGTCTGGCATTTTGGCTCCTATCAATCAAATTTATGATGGGCTGAATGCATTCCTTGTCATTCTGGTTACCAGCAATAACTATTAACTTGAGTAAATTGCTCGTTGGAGAAATTTGATTGACAAAGACCAAAATGCCAGACGCCTGGAGTCGATTTGGTCAGGGGGAAAAACATGAAACAGGCTGTAATAAAAAAGTTAACTATTGAGTTTTGAATGCACCTGCACACACTAATTTACCAAACAGAGAGCAATACTTTATCACCTATAAAAGTCCTAACTAGATATTAGGATTAATTTTTGAAATTTAAACAATTTCATTGTCTTGTCATTAAAGCACATGAGGAGGAAGAGGAGGAGGTTTCAGAAGAGGATGAAGTCCCACCCCCCGTACCAGTACGTAAGAGACAGGAATTAGATCAAACTGTTGATAAGGAGGCAAACATTGCACCCAAAAGAAAAAGAAGTTTACCTGATATCCCAACAGAGAGCACATCAGCTGCTGCAGAAACACCCAAAGAAACCTCTGCAGCTGCAACCGCTGACATCAGCAAAGGTAAACATGGCCGAGCAAAAAGAAGAAAAGATAAAATCAAGATTCCCAAGACCTGTAAATCAAAACAAAGTAATATTTAGGTATTACAGTAAGATTTTTTTTTCATTTGACAAAATATAACTTATAAGAATTTGAAATTTTTCAACTTTCAAGAAATGTAAACCAATTTTTTTTAGATTCATGGAAATGTTGCTCAAATTGGTTACCTTTAGTGTATTCCCTTTAAGTGTATGCTGTGCTCTAACACAAGTGTTGAACCTATTTTAATATGTTTTCATTATTTTAGGTGTTCCTTCTTATCAAGGTTTTCAAGCAGATAATATTTCATCTGATGAAAGTGATGGCGAAGATGAAATCATTGATCTCTCTGAGTCATCGACATCATCATCATCACTGGCAGGTGAAGAATCAGAGGAAGACAGAGAGAGGCTATATAGTAAGGAGGACCTCACTCCTGAACAAGATGATCAGAGGTATTCCAAAGCAAGTGGAGAAAAAGACATAGAGGATGAGGAGGGCAGCATTGAAACAGAAGTTAGTCATAAAACTGAAGAAGAGGAAATTAAAATGGAAGAAAATGAAGAACTGCAGGCCGAGGTTGAAGTTCAGGAAGACTTCACAAAAATAAAACCAGAAGTATCTCAAGAAGGGAAAACATTTCCCATAGAAAAAGAATATAAAATAACTCATGAGACAACTATTCCAAGAAAAGAGATGGACAGTTGGATGGTTGAAAGAGAAGAAATGCAAGGCAAGATTGAAGATAAAAAAGAGTTTGCAACAAAAACGGAAGAAGAACAGCAAATACAGGTAATGCAAAAGATACAGAAGTTAGAAAGGAAAGAGAAAAGAAGATAGATGCAGGAGTATACAGAACTGCTAGGAAAGAGATTGAAAGTAGAATGCATGAACCAGAAGACTTCTATGACAGACTAGAAGATAGAGAGGTTTTTGCGAAAGCAACAGAAGAAACTACATGGCAAGGTAAAGCAAAAGATACAGAAGTTAGGAAGGAAAGAGAAACGAAGATAGATGAAGGAAAATCCAGAGCTGTTATCACAGAGATGGAAAGTAGAATGGATGAACCAGAAGACTTCTATGATAGACTAGAAGATAGAGAAGTGTTTGCAAAAACAACAGCTGAAGAAACTAGCTGGAGCAGTAAAGCAAGAGATACAGAAGTTAGGAAGGAAAGGGAAACGAAGATAGATGCAGGAAAATCCAGAGTTGTTATCACAGAGATTGAAAGTAGAATGGATGAACAAGAAGACTTCTATGACAGACTACAAGATAGAGAAGTGTTTGCAAAAACAACAGAAGAAACAACATGGCAAGGTAAAGCAAAAGATACAGAAGTTAGGAAGGAAAGAGAAAAGAAGATAGATGAAGGAAAATCCAGAGCTGTTATCACAGAGATGGAAGGTAGAATGGATGAACCAGAAGACTTCTATGATGGACTAGAAGATAGAGAAGTGTTTGCAAACACAACAGCTGAAGAAACTAGCTGGAGCAGTAAAGCAAGAGATACAGAAGTTAGGAAGGAAAGGGAAATGAAGATGGATGCAGGAAAATGCAGAGTTGTTATCACAGAGATGGAAAGTAGAATGGATGAAACAGAAGACTTCTATGATAGACTAGAAGATAGAGAAGTGTTTGCAAAAACAACAGCTGAAGAAACTAGCTGGAGCAGTAAAGCAAGAGATACAGAAGTTAGGAAGGAAAGGGAAACGAAGATAGATGCAGGAAAATGCAGAGTTGTTATCACAGAGATGGAAAGTAGAATGGATGAACCAGAAGACTTCTATGACAGACTAGAAGATAGAGAAGAGTTTGCAAAAACAACAGAAGAAACTACATGGCAAGGTAAAGCAAAAGATACAGAAGTTAGGAAGGAGAGAGAAAAGAAAATGGATGTAGAAAAATTCAGAGTTGTTATCACAGAGATGGAAAGTAGAATGGATGAACCAGAAGACTTCTATGACAGACTAGAAGATAGAGAAGAGTTTGCAAAAACAACAGAAGAAACTACATGGCAAGGTAAAGCAAAAGATACAGAAGTTAGAAGGGAGAGAGAAAAGAAAATGGATGTAGAAAAATCCAGAGTTGTTATCACAGAGATGGAAAGTAGAATGGATGAACCAGAAGACTTCTATGATAGACTAGCAGATAGAGAAGTGTTTGCAAAAACACCAGGTGAAGAAACTAGCTGGAGCAGTAAACCAAAAGATTCAGAAGTTAGGAAGGAAAGAGAAAAGAATATAGATGTGGGAAAATCCAGAGCTTTTAGGAAAGAGATGGAAAGTAGAATGGATGAAACAGAAGACTTCTATGACAGACTAGAAGATAGAGAAGAGTTTGCAAAAACAACAGAAGAAACTACATGGCAAGGTAAAGCAAAAGATACAGAAGTTAGGAAGGAGAGAGAAAAGAAAATGGATGTAGAAAAATCCAGAGCTGTTATCACAGAGATGGAAAGTAGAATGGATGAACCAGAAGACTTCTATGACAGACTAGAAGATAGAGAAGAGTTTGCAAAAACAACAGAAGAAACTACATGGCAAGGTAAAGCAAAAGATACAGAAGTTAGGAAGGAGAGAGAAAAGAAAATGGATACAGGAAAATCCGGAGCTGTTATCACAGAGATGGAAAGTAGAATGGATGAACCAGAAGACTTCTATGACCGACTAGAAGATAGAGAAGTGTTTACAAAAACGACAGCTGAAGAAACTAGCTGGAGCAGGAAAGCAAGAGATACAGAAGTTAGGAAGGAGAGAGAAATGAAGATGGATGCAGGAAAATCCGGAGGTGTTATCACAGAGTTGGAAAGTAGAATGGATGAACCAGAAGACTTCTATGACAGACTAGAAGATAGAGAAGAGTTTGCAAAAACAACAGAAGAAACTACATGGCAAGGTAAAGCAAAAGATACAGAAGTTAGGAAGGAGAGAGAAAAGAAAATGGATGCAGGAAAATCCAGAGCTGTTATCACAGAGATGGAAAGTAGAATGGATGAAACAGAAGACTTCTATGATAGACTAGAAGATAGAGAAGTATTTGCAAAAACAACAGCTGAAGAAACTAGCTGGAGCAGTAAAGCAAGAGATACAGAAGTTAGGAAGGAAAGGGAAACGAAGATAGATGCAGGAAAATGCAGAGTTGTTATCACAGAGATGGAAAGTAGAATGGATGAACCAGAAGACTTCTATGACAGACTAGAAGATAGAGAAGAGTTTGCAAAAACAACAGAAGAAACTACATGGCAAGGTAAAGCAAAAGATACAGAAGTTAGGAAGGAGAGAGAAAAGAAAATGGATGTAGAAAAATTCAGAGTTGTTATCACAGAGATGGAAAGTAGAATGGATGAACCAGAAGACTTCTATGACAGACTAGAAGATAGAGAAGAGTTTGCAAAAACAACAGAAGAAACTACATGGCAAGGTAAAGCAAAAGATACAGAAGTTAGAAGGGAGAGAGAAAAGAAAATGGATGTAGAAAAATCCAGAGTTGTTATCACAGAGATGGAAAGTAGAATGGATGAACCAGAAGACTTCTATGATAGACTAGCAGATAGAGAAGTGTTTGCAAAAACACCAGGTGAAGAAACTAGCTGGAGCAGTAAACCAAAAGATTCAGAAGTTAGGAAGGAAAGAGAAAAGAATATAGATGTGGGAAAATCCAGAGCTTTTAGGAAAGAGATGGAAAGTGGAATGGATGAAACAGAAGACTTCTATGACAGACTAGAAGATAGAGAAGAGTTTGCAAAAACAACAGAAGAAACTACATGGCAAGGTAAAGCAAAAGATACAGAAGTTAGGAAGGAGAGAGAAAAGAAAATGGATGTAGAAAAATCCAGAGCTGTTATCACAGAGATGGAAAGTAGAATGGATGAACCAGAAGACTTCTATGACAGACTAGAAGATAGAGAAGAGTTTGCAAAAACAACAGAAGAAACTACATGGCAAGGTAAAGCAAAAGATACAGAAGTTAGGAAGGAGAGAGAAAAGAAAATGGATACAGGAAAATCCGGAGCTGTTATCACAGAGATGGAAAGTAGAATGGATGAACCAGAAGACTTCTATGACCGACTAGAAGATAGAGAAGTGTTTACAAAAACGACAGCTGAAGAAACTAGCTGGAGCAGGAAAGCAAGAGATACAGAAGTTAGGAAGGAGAGAGAAATGAAGATGGATGCAGGAAAATCCGGAGGTGTTATCACAGAGATGGAAAGTAGAATGGATGAACCAGAAGACTTCTATGACAGACTAGAAGATAGAGAAGAGTTTGCAAAAACAACAGAAGAAACTACATGGCAAGGTAAAGCAAAAGATACAGAAGTTAGGAAGGAGAGAGAAAAGAAAATGGATGTAGAAAAATGCAGAGTTGTTATCACAGAGATGGAAAGTAGAATGGATGAACCAGAAGACTTCTATGACAGACTAGAAGATAGAGAAGAGTTTGCAAAAACAACAGAAGAAACTACATGGCAAGGTAAAGCAAAAGATGCAGAAGTTAGGAAGGAGAGAGAAAAGAAAATGGATGCAGGAAAATCCGGAGCTGTTATCATAGAGATGGAAAGTAGAATGGATGAACCAGAAGACTTCTATGACAGACTAGAAGATAGAGAAGAGTTTGCAAAAACAACAGAAGAAACTACATGGCAAGGTAAAGCAAAAGATACAGAAGTTAGGAAGGAGAGAGAAAAGAAAATGGATGTAGAAAAATCCAGAGCAGTTATCACAGAGATGGAAAGTAGAATGGATGAACCAGAAGACTTCTATGATAGACTAGAAGATAGAGAAGTGTTTACAAAAACAACAGCTGAAGAAACTAGCTGGAGCAGTAAAGCAAGAGATACAGAAGTTAGGAAGGAGATAGAAATGAAGATGGATGCAGGAAAATCCGGAGCTGTTATCACAGAGATGGAAAGTAGAATGGATGAAACAGAAGACTTCTATGACAGACTAGAAGATAGAGAAGAGTTTGCAAAAACAACAGAAGAAACTACATGGCAAGGTAAAGCAAAAGATACAGAAGTTAGGAAGGAGAGAGAAAAGAAAATGGATATAGAAAAATCCAGAGATGTTATCACAGAGATGGAAAGTAGAATGGATGAACCAGAAGACTTCTATGATAGACTAGCAGATAGAGAAGTGTTTGCAAAAACACCAGCTGAAGAAACTAGCTGGAGCAGTAAACCAAAAGATTCAGAAGTTAGGAAGGAAAGAGAAAAGAATATAGATGTGGGAAAATCCAGAGCTTTTAGGAAAGAGATGGAAAGTGGAATGGATGAAACAGAAGACTTCTATGACAGACTACAAGATAGAGAAGTGTTTGCAAAAACAACAGAAGAAACAACATGGCAAGGTAAAGCAAACGATAAAGAAGTTAGGAAGGAAGGAGGAAAAACATTAGATGCAGGGGTATCCAGAACTGTTAGGAGAGATACGGAAAGTAGAATGGATGAAATAGAAGACTTCCAAGACAGACTACAAGATAGAGAAAATTTTACAGAAACGATAAAAAATGTTCCTGAATTGTTGGAAGCAGGCAAGAGAATGCCTAGAATTGAAAAGGAAAAAGTTACTGAAATGGCCATACAGACATCTACACCATTCATGATGGAGGATTTCAAAATAGATATTGACAAAGAAAAACTGAGCAGTGAAGATAGGGAAACAGAAGAAGAGGTATTGGTTAGTAAGGAAACTATTGGTATACAGGCAGGTACACTAGAGACTGAATACATTGAGGTGGTTATAGACAGGGAGGGTGATAGAAAAATGGAAGGCAAGGAAAAGCCCAGTAAACTGGACAATTTATTCCAGGAAGAAACACTGATCAGCAAGGAAAATATCGAGAGAATAACAGAAAAAGAGAAAGCTAAAGAAGTTATAGCCTCAGCCATAGAAACACAAAGTTCAGTAGAGCAGGAAAGTGATTTCAAGAGACAAGCATTTGTACTAGATAAAAGTGAAAATGTAGTAAAGACTGAAGACAAACCCAGTAAGCCCGTGATTGAAGGGGGTAAAATAAATTTGACAGGACCTGCTCTTGTTCTAGAGAAAATGAATGCCTTTAAAATCCAAAATCGTGCGGTGTCTAAACCATTGCCCGAACCAATGGAAAGTGGAAGTGACATCAGGGAGTCAGGGCATGGAGCATATGCACGTATCACGAAGGCAGAAAAGATTATACGCCCTAGGAATGAACCTTCAAATGAAAGTATTGGTGGTAGTATTGGTACCAATCCACGGAAATCTGACCCCAAAATCCAATCAAAGAAGCTAGAATCTGACACAAAGGTAAGGTGCAAAAAGTAATACAGTTTAATGCCATTTTATTGAAAAAAATAGAAAATCTGTTTGTGCTGTTTGCAGCTACATATTATTATGCATGTCATGCTTGAGTGGAAATGGCAGATGTTAGGTGAAGCTGAGGATGAATAGAGAAGTGATTCTTAACATTTTTAGTGTTCTGCCAATCCCCAAGTGCTTTATTACTTTATTACATTACTGTAGACCAGTGGTGTACAGTAATGTGCTCATTTTTTTATTCCTTTTATTACAAAAAGAACACTCCCCAACTCTACTCTACTGCTTTCTACTGTTTCCAACCCTCTAAAATGAAGCATTGAGTTGGAATACATGCGAGTTATATTTTATCAAATTCAAAATACATCTTATTCCCAATTGATTGACTCAAGAGATGATTTGCAGTTATGTATTTCAAAAATGTGACGGAAAAAAAATCAGTGTTGACGGTTCAAGTGTCCTTACTGTCATTACCTAGTGAACTAAAATAGCCATTTTTAAATATGATTAATTAAATCAAATGACAAGCAGTTAGGCTCAGGTCAAATGTCGAAGTTTTACATATTGAGCCAAACCAAATTGAAACAAGGCGGATAACAAGGCGGTCTCCTTTGATGTTAAATTAAGTCCAGCTCATGTAAAATTCAACATTTGACCTGAGCCTCACTCTAAAAGAACATGCACCCCTTCTAACTATCTCTTCACTCCCTACCAATAATTCCTATTATACATGTAATTAAAAGTATAATTCTAATAAAACTGATGTTTTAAATTTTAAAGTCCCCTGATGATAATCTTCAACCAAGTACAAGTAAGGAAAGGTAAAAAATAAAATAAAATACTAACCAGCTTGATGATAAAAGCCCTGTCTACACTCTGCAGTTTTATTCGGCCTCATTCTTCAACAGAATGTACAGGGGAAGGTGAATTCCTGGGGGTCAGGGGTGCACGTGCCCCCCCCCCCCCCCCCACCCACCAAATTTTTTGGGGGGCCTGGCCCCCCAAAAAAACATTCGTTCTTAGTTGTTGTTTTACAGCGCATGCGTCTGCAATCAAACAAAACAGTGTCATTATCACATTTTTCATTAAATAAAATCTTCAGTGGCCCCCCAAAGATTTTTGCGATGCCCCCCCCCAAAGATTTTTGCAATGCCCCCCCCCCAAAGATATTTAGCTTCTGCCACCCCTGATGTATCGTTAAGTAAATCTTGCATGTGGTTTAGTGCCAACTTCAAGCCTGAGTCTGTGAAAAAATCAAGCTGACATTGACTGTAAAGTTGTAAGAAAATCAGTCTGACTGCATGATACGAGGTTCTAAACCTTCAAAATAAACTTTTACACATTAAAGCACTGAAATTACTTTATTCTGACTGAGATATTGATTTGGGTGAATCTGACTGATTTAATGTCATTCAAATCGGATTTGAATTTGGCTCTGAAATACATGCACAGTTTAAATTGCTTCCCACTTGTATCAGGCCAATGAATTCACCACTTTGGCGCTAGCCAACACGTAGAATAAATTTTATTGGATTGTGTTACTTGATTGATCAAGTTAGCTTCCTAAATACAAGCAAAATATCATTTTTCTAACTTGATTGAAGCTTTTCTTATTGCTAAATAATTTGTGCAAAAGTCAGTACATTTTGTATGGGAATCCAAGAACAATGTCTGACCTATTTGGTGACCGTAACAAAATCCAACATGATTCATACCATGTGACAACTAGCGCCAAAGTGGTCAATAGTTCTTTTGCAACAAACAGTCACATGCTGATATATGACTTTGATAACGAATCAATTCAGCTCAAGGTCCCTTGGGGAAGGCTCTGCTGGATGGCAAACAAACTTTAAACTGCTTCGTATCTTGAAATCAAAAGTATCTTATAAGGGAAAAAAAGTATTTTTGAAAAGGTTTTGGATGCGACATTAGTAATCCAGCAAAAAAAAATTTAAATAAAGGAAGTCCAAATTTATTTGCATCCAGTAACAATCATGTGTCAATGTATTGCAAAAGGCCTATTGGGCTGATAAATCTCAGCGTGAATTGAGACAGTTTAAATCATGGGTGGATCCAGGGATGGTAAAAAGGGTTACAAGTCACCCTGCTTTTGCTCAAGTTTCTCAGTATATTGTTAGAAGCAGTCACCCAACCTTTCCTAAAATACCTGGAAAAACCTTTGTAATAGTAAATCCCTCTTCTAAAATTCCTGGATTGGAGTCTGTAAGTATAATACAATGTACTTGTTTTGGCATGTCAAATACCATAAGTAGAATGAAGAAATAGGTGAAAAATTAGAATATGATAATAAATTATATGTGTAGTACCAGTGAAATAATCATCCATACCCACCCCACAGAGAAATTTGGAATTTCCGAAGAGTAGGGGGGTCGGAAAAAGAACAAAAATTACAGAGTTTATATGGAAGAAAATTGGAATTTCCGGGGGGTAGGGGTACGTTGTCTTAAAAAATTCCTCTGTGAGGAACTACACAATTTTAATCTAATTACTAAAAGAAGTTTTCTTGTCTATTCATATCAGTATGACTGAAGTACGAAGAAGGCAAAGGCAAGAAAAAAAGGAAAAAAACAGAAAAACTAGTAAAAGACATTAAAGCCAGAGTGGAGTATGAAGAAAATACAAGGTGGATAAGAAAGATAATAAGGAACTCCTTAATTGTGATAGGAATTTGTGCAACAGCTTATATAGCCTATAGGTGTTACAGATATTTCTCCCACATACCTCGTAGAAAACCTCGTCGTTTTTAGCTTCTGTTATAGACCAGGGCCCGATTGTATAAAGAGTGGATAGCGTTACCTGATGGATAAATCTTATCCAGTGAATAAATTTATTGGATAACAGCATTAATTTATCTACTGGATAAGGATTTATCCATCAGATACTGCTATCCACCCTTCGTACAACTGGGCCCAGTTAATTAGGTTGACCTTTTGATATTTTACTACTATGTTAGGATACAATTATAAAAAATTAAATATGATAAAATCAGATCTGACACACCAGTTTTGCATTTGATACATACCACCATTTTTAAAGACTAGAGGTACTCATTTGCACAGGCTTAGCCTTGTTTATAAGTCAGCTACTCACAGATACGGCCCTGTACCATTGAAAGCCCACAAGATTTCAAAACACTGGTGTTGTTCAACTTGCACATTCTATACATTATACAGTTGACTTTTGCAAATGATTTGCTCTTAACCGAGGCTAAGCCAGTGGAGATGAGTCTCTAGTCATAAAACACAGTGGTATTTACCGAATGAGAAATTAAGGGACTATAATTGGCTTAAAGAAGGCAAGATCTTACAGGGCTGGAAATACTGATCAGTCATGGGTCCAATGTTCAGCCAAAATAGGCACTAGTATGGCCAAACTCATTTTAGGCCAGTCCTTGTGATAGGTCACATTAACTGGTCACATTGATGTGTTGTGTTAAATTTTTAGCCGCCTGATGTAATCATTCTTTTATCACTGTTTTCATTGCTATGTGCTAGTCAAGACAACAGCCAGCAATCAATGTTTGTAACTTGCACTAACAGGTCACGTAACCCTACCTCCCTTAAAACAAGCAGCTGTTTAAATGAAAATATTCGATTTTATATAATTAATGCTACTTATCCTATATTCAACACTTTAAGCAGAAACTTCGCCCTCTTACTAATGTTGAAATTGCTCTTTTGCCACTCTTTTCATTTCTGTTTTCACAAAGCTTCTCGTTTTAAGGTAGCTAGGGTCACAATAGGTAGGTCTATTGTTGTCTTGATCAGTACATGGGTAACAGATTTTCCAAGGGGGAAAAGAACCTATTACCAAACTAACATGTTGACAATATTGGCCACTGGCATGACCAACAGTGGACGAACTATAGACCCCTTGCATGTGACGTCAAAGCAGGTCAATTTGGAAGACAAAGCAAAAAAATGTCAATCTTATGAGAACTGGAAACCAAATATTGAGCTGCATTGTGACAGACTACAAGGGTCTATTAGCAGCCACTAGACAACTTGTAGACATGGTGGCAGAGTAACAGTTGTCATTCAAAGGTATGATGGCCATGATATTTATGATATTTGGTGTCATAACTACAGGTGCAGTTTTTTAAAGGTCCCTAAACAGTGCGCGTGTTGTTCACATTAGATAATATGATTGCAGAAAATTTGAGTTATTTGTGCAATTATAGCAGTTATTATGAAAGAATGCAAATGAGATGCAAATTAGACAAGCATTGAATCGCCCCATAACCTCACTTGTATGGTTCTTAAAACAAAAGAATTTCTCATTGCTGTCTGCAGTGTAATAACAGCTATTGTCTGATCCAGAAAACCTTGATAAAAAGCTAGGTCTAGGTATAATGTTGTATTTTTCATACCTCACTTATGTTATTATTTCTTTCTAGATAGAAATTATTTTTTTAAATGTAGTTGATTTTAAAAGTTCGCTAGACTGTAGTTTTCTTGGTAGTGATTTTGCTTTATGTTTTGTATAAATAAAAATAATCTAATGTAAATAATAAAAGTGATTTAAGTACTGTGTTAGTTGTACATCCAGAATCTGACACAATACCCTGGGGGGGGGTACTCTGCCAGAATTTGGGTAGGGGTGTTCCGCTGGGATTCTGAAAGGGGTACCCTGTTTATGACAAAAAAATCAAATTTGTAAAACCCTGTTAATGACAAAAGATATAATTAATTGCACTGAGTTCCCATTTCAATTATCATGTCATCTCGCATATCGTTTTTTTTACGACCATAATAACCAGTTTCGGTCAATACGAAAGTAGAAAGCCTGAATATGACAGGAAACTCAGGAAGAACTTGGAACTTGAGTGAAATTGCATACCCTGTTTATGACAAGAAGCTCGAAAAACCATACCCTGTTCAGCGGATCATCCCCGTATAGTCCATATGTGGGAGTATAACAGGAATTTAGGAAGAATAACAGGAATTTAGGTTCAATCGTTTTTAATTTGAAATATTTTATGTAATATTTAGTTGTTCTTACTTTTCACTTTCTCTTAAAACGAATTTTATGATTTTATGTGTGCTGGGTCTATTTTGTCCCCTCTGACGACCATGATCATCAGCGTTAAAACAATAGATTGTTTTGATGTGATATCATAGTGTTATAGGGCAATTTCAAGGGTAGAAGGCTCTCCAACAATGGAAAGACATTCCTGTGACAAGAAACCCTCGTGATATGTAACTTAACCAGAATGAGTTTATTTTGTTTGGAACAGGGTGTTTAGTATGCCTTGTTGCATATCTACCATGGTTTTCTTAGTTTGTTATTGAAGAAACAGAAAACTCGCACACATGCTGTCTGCAGTTATAAAGCACGCGAGGGTTGGCAGAACATGAGAAGAAGCATGACGCATAGCAGAATGCTTCTTGACAACAGAGTTAGATAAAGCTAATGTCAAATCTTAAATTTCACGAGTTGAAGGTAATTACATCAAAGAATTAATAGACCTTCTCGGCTCTGACGCAATGTTGTCCCATTTCAGACCACATCATTCCCTAGAGAATCATTTCTTTGTTTAAGGTTTGTGCTCGGTTGCACGAGACGACATAAATATGGATACAACTCAAACAAAGAACATAATTCTCAAGGGAATGACAGATGGTCTGAAATGCGACAACACCTGAACGCTCCAGAGATTTGACATTTAATTCAAGCCTTAACAACTTCTTGCAGTCTGTGATTTACCAGTTTTTCACATGGAAAAAGAAAATATCATTTAGGCTGCGTTCATAATGTATGAGAAAAAATAACTATCCCCCTGGGTAATCTCTCGTAGCCTCTTCTAAAAATTTTGCATCCCCCCCAATTGTGTGATGAAATTTTTCAAACCCCCCCCCCCCCCATTTTACTGGTAAAAATTTTTCTGATCCCCTAAATTTCGCCTGCCACCCCCCCGTTATACATTATGAATGCAGCCTTATACAAACAGTTAAAAAACACACTATTTTAGAGGATTTGAAATCCCCATCCATGCTTTATTTCCTACTGCATTTCAAAACAAGTAAATCCTAAGATTCAGTTAATTTAAATTACTTGATAATAATAATATTCTCATTCTCATGTGTTTTTTTTTAAATCGGAAATCTATGAAAATACATCGTACTCCCCTGTCAACGACTTTGGTACATCTACAAAATTTCAAGTTGGAGAAATTTTCTTAAATTGGTGCAGTTAAAATAATGTTTCTTCAAGTTAACAAGTCATTATATAAATTACTGTTGAATTAATTGACACCCTTGTTGTCTAATAAGATGAATTTGAAAATTAAATTTGAAGCAAAAGACTATGAAGTGTTGCCAGCATCAAATCATGCAGTATTAAAATAAACTTTGTCAGAACAACTAATCTCAAGTTCCTTTTTTTGAATTTTTAGTCCGAAAATATTTAACCATACAAACTCTTTACTATATACCTAGACACATGTTCTAATTAGAGCCCAAGCCATTATACTTGAAATGGTACAACCTAATGGACAAAATGTTTCTTGCTATTTAGTTTTTGTGCTATTCCACAAATATATGGTTTGCGCTCAACAGTTTTGAATTTTTGTTATTGTTTATGTTTAATAAGATAAATTGTAGACATTTTAATATTTATTGTCATTAGTGAAAGGCAATCTGGGCACTAAGTGAGAAAAAATTATAAATTGGAGGAAAAAAAGGTGAAATAAATTAATATGATATTCAAGGTGTAAAACCATAAACGAACTAAATGAAAAACTCTGTCAGAAAACAAACAAACAAACAAACAAAAAATGTTTGACCAAAATCTCAACTTAGTTGGATTCTTCAGAATAACAATAGATCAAAAGTACTAACCTAAACAAAACTAAAACCAAACGGTTAACATAACTGTACAAAATCCTTCCTATGATAGCATAACAAAAAAAAAAATAACTTGAATGTTGTGGGTTTTTTTGATCACTAGAGTATTATATAAATACATCTCTTAAGACCACAAAGGTTCCACTGAAGATATACCTAATTTATCAATAGCTTATCTGTCTTTAAAATTGTGAAATACAACATTTGTGAAATCCGTTCTAACTCTGCTGCCAATACTTAAAACAAGGTTTTACTTTGCAGCCTTGAGGCGTTCTTCCAGAGCCTTGAACTCGTCATTCACAGGACCTGGTAAATCCTCCCCAACTTGTTCGTCCCAGTATTTACGCAGGTTCTTCAGTACATCCATCCAGTAATCTTTAGGGATAGATAACAATTCATCCATGTCAATCTTTCCAAGGCCTTCAGTATTGATAGCATCTTTCTTGGGGATATAGCCAATTGGGGAGACATCTGCAAGGTCTTCACCATCACAACGCTTGAATATCCACTCCAGAACTCTGCAGTTTTCTCCAAAACCTTTATCAAATAGAAAGAGTTTAACAGGATTAGAGAGAATCAAAAGTAATGTTGATGATAGGAGCTGCCATGCCATAAAAGTCAGATAGGACGCAAATGGATATTGCTCATCAAATGTTGGCTGCCTCTGCAGGTATTTCTCTCTCTGCTTTGAGTCTCTCTCATGTTTTTTAAGGCTACCTGTTGTGTGACCCAAGAAAGGAAAATAAGAGAGATGCCATCTGAAAAGACTTATCAAATGTCTTGTCCTGAGTATCATTTCTCAGGGTTGGTGCTGGGGTATCCACTTAAAATTTAAGGACTCTTCAAGATGTATTCCAGGGCCAAAAAAAATGAATTTCAAGGAGTATGTTTAGCTAATTAAGCCATGGTTTTACATGCTGTTCTCACATGGCCAACGTTCCAAGTTGTTTCCAGTACCCCTTCATAAAAGGGAAATGAGGTCTGGTTGATATCGTATTTCACGCAAAAAAAATTGAATGACTAGATCTATTTTAGTACCATGTAAGTACTGTAACGATCAAAGCAGAAATTCAAGGAGTTTCGCTAAAACCGTAAAATTCAAGAGTTTATCTGCTTGAAAAGGTGAAATAAATTGCAAGGAGTTTTTAAGGACTAACACAAAACCTGTTTTTCGTTGTTCTAAAATTTTTGAGATTAGAGCTCGAGTGTGAGCAAGAAAATCCATATAAAAGTTAACTGAAAATGAAGAAAATTCTGTATCCAATAATATTAACAAAGCTCTCATGGAGTGACTGACTTCTATTGTATTTCAATAAATGAATTAAATTACTTGAGGGTAGCGACAATGATTACCTGGCCATAAGAATTTCCCATTATCATCTAAACGGAACCAATTGACATGGAAAATAGGAGGCAATTTGTCAGATTTCTTCTGCATACCAAGCCAATGCTCAAGGTACTTTCCAAAGTTGTACCCAAAGAATGGTCTCATGGCAAAAGGGTCTCTCATGATGTTCTTGCCCTTGAATTCTGCAGCAGCAGTTGTTTCAGATGACAAGGAAGAAGCAACAAACACACCGTGTTGCCAATTAAAGGCCTGGTAGACAAGTGGGACGCCAACTGGACGACGCCCACCAAACAAGATAGCACTGATTGGGACGCCTTTAGGATTCTCCCAGTCCTTGTCCATGATTGGGCAGTGATCACTTGGGGCACAGAATCTGGAGTTAGGGTGAGCTGCAAAACCCTTATCAGGGGTCCAGTTCTCCTGATTCAACCATGATTTGATTGTTATTCCCTCTTTTGGTGGATCAAGACCTGGAACAAATGGTTGCATGTTATTAAGAGGCTATAATTTTTGGTAAAGGTGATTTGTCATTGTCACACCCTCAAATATTAATGTTCATGTCTCAAAATATACAAATTGTCATCTACATTCCTTAGCGACAGTTTGATAAAGAACATACAAGAGCAAATTAGGAGCCTTTATATTAAGCCATGTTTCATAGAATCAAAAGGAAAAAAAGAAGCAAATTTGAAATAAATATAAAGTACAAAAATAAAATGCATTAATAGGAAGAATTGAAGCATATTTAAGCATAAAGAAAGAAAAATAAGATTTTTGCAAGTTGCACGTGCCTTTAGTAATGCAGTGCAATAGGTTGATGTTTGTGAGTGAAACAATGGCATGTTTCATCCCAGCATTTCCACACTATGGTGGATTGTGTAGTAAGATATGGCAATATGGACAAACTCACCCTCCCACCAGAAGTCACCATCAGAAGTTTCAGCGACATTGGTGAAAATGGTGTCCTTCTCAAAAGTCTTCATTGCGATGGGATTGGTTTTTTTTGATGTGCCCGGAGCAACACCAAAGAATCCACTCTCTGGATTGATAGCACGCAGTTGGCCATCCTCATCAAACCACATCCAGGCAATATCGTCACCAACACATTCTACTTTCCAGCCAGGAATAGTAGGGGTTAACATGGCAAGGTTGGTTTTTCCACATGCGCTGGGGAAAGCACCTGCAATGTATTTCTTCTTTCCCTCTGGGTTTGTCAGGCCCATAATCTGTAGAAATAACAAAAAAATGATAAATAATATATAAATAAATAAGTGCAATAGAATGAAAAATATTATTCATCATGGAATTGTAATAAATGGCACTTAATTAATGCCTCACAATTGAGGGTCATTGTAGAAGGGCCACAACATTTTGACTGCTAAGTGCAGCTAGTCTTTATCCAATACCAACAACCATCACCTGATGAAGACTAACAGTTTGCAGTCAAAATGTTGTGGTCCTTCTAAAAATGATCCTTAAATGTGAGACAAATGAATAACTATAATTTTTAAAATGAACTGAAATTGTAATAAAATGGTAATGATAGCAAGGTAAATTATACACCGTGAAAAGATGAAAAAACTTACGTTTCGGACGCTAGTCCTTCTTCTAGTTCTCTTTTATTCCAACCAAGGACTAGCGTCCGAAACGTCAGTAAGTTTTTTCATCTTTTCACGGTGTATAATTTACCTTGTTATCATTACTGTTTTATTAGAAACACCGACACAGCTCACACTAGTTTTTAGCTAGTTATACAGTTATCGTAGAATGATAAGTTATACACCGTAGTGAAAATAGTAACTGACGTTTCGGACGTTAGTCCTTCATCGGAGTCAATCAATAGACTAGTTATATCTTCTTGGTAATAAAATATATTGTTTTGAAATAAATTTAATTTGTGTTGAGTGTAATCCGTAACTACTAAAATCCTCCTGAATTTGAGTTTGTTTGTCCAAACCTATTTTATATCCATTGGGAAAACTACCCCTTTTTCATTGGTCACTCAAGCAAAGTTAGGATTGACGAATTGGATAATGGAATGAAGGCACAGATTTGGTAGCCATTGCATCTATCAAGTGCTACCTTCCTAAAACAAACATTTATTTAGTTACTGAATTTTATTACTTACCATCATATGTTCAGCCAACCATCCTTCATCTCTAGCAATATTACCAGCAATCCTCAATGCAAAACACTTCTTCCCAAGCAGAGAGTTCCCTCCATAACCACTACCAAATGACTTGATCTCTCTGGTCTTAGGGAAGTGCAGAATCAAGGTTCTCTCTGGATCACAAGGCCAGTATGGAACAGTTGGTTGCTTCTTGCCGTCATTAGGGAATCCAACCGTATGGACACATTTCACGAAGTCTCCATCACCAAGCACTTTCATGACTTTAGCTCCCATTCGTGTCATAATACGCATACAGCATACTACGTAGGGAGAGTCGGTGATCTGTACACCAATTTTGGATACAGGAGAGCCTACAGGTCCCATACTGTAAGCCATTACATACATAGTACGGCCTAGAAAAGGGAACATTTAATAAAGTAAGTTTCTTTTTCCTGAAACTTCTGTATTATAGTTCCAAACTTTTTTGAAACAGTGTTAAAAATGAATAGAGGGGAAGTTATAAACTATTTCTACTTCTCAAACTGTTATCTGGCATTTAAGTATTTTGTAAACAATTTACAGTCAAAACTGCTCAAGCTTAGCCCTCTAGATTCATTAATGATTTCATTATTCAAATCTTGAAATTTATTATTCTTTTCAAAAATACTAAGACAAGATTTGGAATAATAAGTGATTCAAAACTTGAATTCTGATTGGTTTATTTCATACAAGGAACACACAATAATCCAGTGAGAGTTCGAGTTTTAAATTGGAAATTATTTCAAATCCCGAGTCTTGGTATTCTCAGAAAGAATAAATAATTTCGATATTTGAATAATAAAAGCATTAAATGGAACCTAGGGGGTAAGCTTGAGCTGTTTTGACTGTAAATACATCACAACCTCTACATTATCCCAAAATCCAAAAGATAAATTTTCATTATTAGAATAAAAAGTAAAGCTAAAAAAGTGGAAAAAAAAAACAATTAAGCAAATACAGGCGCAAAATTGGTTAAATTATAAAAATATTTCATTTTGGGGGGAAAAGCTATTAGAACCAAAACTTAAAAGCATCAGAAATAAAGGTCAATATTTTAAATTTTCCTTAAAGCAATATAAATGACAACGAAAAGGTTTATCGAAAGGAATCCTCTACGTGTGTGGTGCCACGAATCATATGACACGCACCACGACCCCAACACGCCTACTTAATGCTCCAATCACAAGCAATGAAAATCCCGGCTTGGACAATACAAACAAACTCAAACATTTTACGGCTCTTTTTCTCGCACAGTTTTCGAAATGTTTTGCCAAGAATAAGCCTATATTGTATGCGGCTTTTTAATGTTCTTACGTACCGACCATGGCGCCTGGGAATCGCGTTTCAAGTTCTTTCTCAGCGTCGTCTATCGACATCCAGCGACCTAGAGCGCCTTGTATTCCTTCTTTGACATGAGGTACTGCATCGTAACGATTCTCCGTGCAGATAAATGTCTTGGATTCAACACGAGCTACATCTTTGGGATCAGTTCTTACGGCGTAGCTGGAGAAGAAAGACACAAAGCCGAACCCATGTTAATAAAAAGATTCTGTTTATGCTAGATCATGAGCTTATTTAAGAGAGGAAATAAGGTTATAATTAATTTTAGGCCAAGAGTTTTGATTCTTAAAAAGCAATGTAATATGGAATCACAAAAATACTTAATTCAAAAACTGATTTCTGTCTAGAAAAATATAAGTATTTCAAGAGAAAGATTATTTACAAAGGGTTTGATAAAGATAAAGAAAGCTAATGTTTTTTTCCTGGGATCGAAAATAGGTCCAAATCAATAATGGCAATATATCCACAACAGCGATTAGAGTGATAGCAGGGAAACACAAAATGCTTACCAGTTATCATGCTTGGTAAGTGGAACACAAGCCCCTTCTTTTATCAGCTTATCTATCAGTTCTTGATTTTCCTCGTTGGAGCCATCGCAAATATGGATGTTCTGTGGCTTGAAGATCTCGGCATAGCCAGAAACGAACTCCTGAACTTTGCTTGACAGAGAATTCAGATCACCTTTTTCGAATGGAGGCAGAGAAGACATGGTTCGAAGTATTAAACGATAACGAATTGGCAACGATCTGGACGACGAAGACCTCGGGAGCCTATAAAACATGAAGAAGATGTCAGAATACCTTTGTTATATGTTGCAAACGGCCTCCAAGATTGGGCAATGTGACATTATTATAATGCTTAACATAATGAATATGATGAACTACTTTTCAAAGGGATCGATCTGTTTGACTTCAACGATTCCACGATCACCATCTTACCTACCTAGTAATCAGAGAGACTAATGACATTACTACTGAGAGGAGAAGATATAAATACTAAACTATAAAGGATTCGAGAATCGTGACGCCTCACGTCTCCGTTGCCTGCATTCGTAGGTAGTGACGAAATGACTTCCACTGGAACACAGTCCAAAGGTCGTTAACTGGGGCCTGATTGGTCCAGATACAACACGTGACCGTGTCTTAACACCATGGTCGTGTTTCGTGGCACGAATATATCAAACTTCAAATTATTTCTATGTAAACAGCTCAAAGAAAAGAATTATGGCAATTGCACGTACTTAATACTGACGTAAACAAGTTTTTGTGTCAAACAAAGGTTCCTAGGGGTATTTTTGGCTCGTTTTGAAGAATTTCCCTCTCCTCCCCCACCCCTCCCCCAAAAGGAACTACTCACTCACTTAAGTATAAACAAAATGAAATTAAAATAACGAAGAATAAATAAGAAATAATAATATAATAAATTTGTAGCTCAAGTTATATATAATCAAAATTATTCTTGGGAACCGAAAACCGTTTTTTTGGCAGTTTGCAGACTTGAATATTTTTTTACCAAACATGAAGTGCAAAATTAAGTCAACTGAAAAAACATTAAAATTTAAGGTCAGGGCACTTGGTACAAACAAACTTACTTTATTCTCTAGTAGAATAATAAGATAGCAAATATTCCGAGGGAAGGCTTTTATGCAGGTTATATTACTATTCATTTTAGTAGAAGATGACTAGATTTATATCAGATTTGATATCTGGTTCGTGAAGACCTGTCTCGCTGGTATTTTCCCAACCGACAAACAACTACACAATGCATTTTCATGAATTAGGCGATCGTCGTTCCTCGCCACTCCTCGTTTTAAATCAAGTTCAAAGAAGTGTGGAGGAGTACGTTTTTCTGGCCTGTAGTGTAAAATTGGAGGCATAAAAAGGTACAAAAAGTGTCACGGGTTGAAGTTATGTCTGGGTTCGACGATAAATAAATTTTCCTTCGCGATGGTAAATGATGAAAATGTTGGAAAAAAAACCGCATGAAAAAATTAATATTTTCTTAAGAGCTGAAGGCATTTCCCTTCATTTTCGTTTCATGCTTTTCTCTGAGAGTTTCCTTTAGCTTGAAATAATATGATTTATGGAAAAACTGACTTACGTGACCTAAAAGAAACTGAACCAGACAAATGTCAAATATCAATATAAACTCGACTAAAAGAAGTTCAGATCCATGAAGACATATCGAAAATTCATAACTTTTACCTGCAGTTCAAGTTCTAGGGAGACTAGAATGGAGATCTATGCAAAAACAGCAGCTTGTTTAGCGTCTTATTCTTTCGACAGCTTCCGTGCGTTATCACTGCAACATGCAAACCAGCACGCCTGCTTCACACCCTCTCCCTAGTCTACGCGCACGCACCAGTCAATACATCATTGTATATAAATAAACCAACCATCTGTCACTTCCATATCCGGTCATACGTTGCCTTGGGGTGCGACCAGACTGACCATAATCACGCCAGATATCAAACAAAATGTCTATCTTCGTAAACTTACCTATTCCAAACCTTTTATTCAAGATAGAACATCTTTGTTGCCGAAGAATGGGAAATTTGTCCAAGATTATTATAGTATTTCAGGTTAGGGATTAGTACGTGATTGGGTGAATCCTTGACATCGACTCATCTTGAGTATCTAGTTTCACCTATGTTCTTTACTAATACTTATAGTACTTTTACTAGTACTTTTCTAATACTTATATTTATTTACCGAAGAATCAACCATTAAGTTCTACAAAAAACCGCGATACTCAAAATTTAATTATCTCGCATAATTTATCATCCCTGGGGAATTGGAGGAACAAAAAATATATTTTGACAAGGCTTAGAAAAAATTCATAAATCAATAAAAAGATTAAAACCAGGATGTTATCTCGTTTGATAAAAAGTGTTAAGGCCAGGTTTAATGCAATACTTAAGGAGTGTTTTTATGGTATGCATATGTGTACTCAACAGTACGGGATGCCACAGGAAGCCCAATTTCAAAAAAAAAGAGTTAGGCAATCAGAAAATTATATTTTTTATTCTATTTTTGTGTTAGATGTCCAAAATTTCCCTGCTAGTAGTGTCTCCTTCGTTGGCAATTCTTACTCTGTTAGAAGGGAAGTCCAAAATGTTGATATATATCATAATATTCAGAAAGGTCGCCGAAACGGGCAGAGAAAACATAGCCGGATGAAAAATAATATTGTCAAATTATCTTGTATTATGTATTGCTTGATTTTTCCGGTTCTCGAAGTAAACAAATAAAATAAAAGGACGGTTTTTTGGATTTCAGAATTTGATTGCTATCTTGGGCTCCCTGTGGCATAGCAAGCTTTTAAAAGCGGGTGACGTCAATCGTATGGAAAAACGACTTCTGGTTACAAAGTGAAATGCATTATTTGATTCATGACAGGATTTGTTTTCCGAAATTTTGATTGTTTCAGGTGGAGATTAAATCATTTAGAACATTTCACCCCACATTTTTTAGTGCTTTTTGCGAGCAGTTGCAACCGGAAATACGTCACAACTTAAAAACTCTTTTAAAAAATCCATTTGGGTTGTCTGTGGATGGCATATATTTGGCGCGAGACTTCAAGAAGGAAAGTAAAAAGTATAAAAACTGGAAAATGAAACCTTTTACGCATCAGAATTGAAATACTGGACCGTCTATCCTCCTACTTGAACATGTGGAGCTTGTTTCCCAAGATCTCAACCTCAAATAGCCAAGATTCTGGTAAGATTAGATGTTGATCAGAAATTAAAGATGTGAAAGATGCCCAAAATATCAAGACACAGACCCAAAAATCGGTTAAAATGTTGCATTATTTTTTATCTTTGCTAGTTAAACTACTCACAGGAAAAGAATATATCGTAGGGAGAAAAGGTATGCACATTATATGCTGTTATTATTTTATCGTCGAAATATCCAGACGACGTTTGGCAAGATAGACAATGAAGGGTGTCCAATTTCACAGCCTATAAATTATATATTTTGGAAAATCCAATGGAAAAAAAACTGTTGATAGTCATTCCCTTTTCCAGTAACTGTAAATCCCAAATTCCTGGTCCATTGAATCTCTTTTTTTCATCGCGAAATCCAAGCAAAAAAGTGCTCATTTTATTCCTTTAAGATGTTTTTTTGTTCATGGCAATGTTTGTTTAGATTGTGCAGTGTTGATCAAGGATGATCCATCAATCAGTCGCAAGCATGCTGTAATCACTGTCCAACATAATATCTCTAACTTGGTATGTGCTATTTTGGGTATAACAACAACAACAACAACAACAACAACAACAAGTATCTTTATTACCAATAATAATAACATATATATGTATAGATATATATATCAAATTATGCTTTACAACATTAATGTTTATAGCCAAGATTCAGGTAATAGCTGCTAAATATAGCAAGCTAATCGAGCCGAGCAGCCGATTAGCTTGATTTACCCAGTTTTACCCATAAAATAAAAAGAATTTGTTTGCAATAAACATCTAGCTACTCAATGTACATACGACTCCAGAGTGTCTAGCAGTTTTTGTATGACTGTGTAAGGGGTGCTGCATGAATGTGATTGCTAGACCAAACATGTCTCATGAGAATTTACAGACACAGACACAGCCAAGGTCATGGCACTGCCAGTTCAGTCGCATTGCACAAGAGAAAACCAGGCGCAACCAACAAAATTCTAACAATGCATCATGGTTGTGGTAAGGCATGCATACAGCATTGAGCCTGTCTCATCAGTCATGAAAACTGCTCTAATCCATATATGTCAGGTCATGTTGCAGTTGCTCTTTATAGCAAGCATGAAATCCTACAATTTGCCGTCACAACAAAATAGAATTTGGTTGACATCATTCAAAGTGTTTCCTTGACTTTCCTGGAAAATACGACAGTTTTCAAGGGCACATGGTGATGGAAAATAATTGTCATGGAAATGATCATGATAAAATAATCTTTGATGTCTTTCAGGGAGATCCCTCTAAGATACCAGAAGTAATGCTTACAGACAAATCAAAGTATGGAATATCTGTTAATGGTGTCAAGATTACTCAGCCAACTAGACTCAATAATGGTGATGAAATGCTCTTTGGCAATCATCATAGCTGTTATAGGTAAGTGGTATATATATAATGCACATAATGTATTATAGTGTGGAAAAAGATATTATAATATTAGAGGCTAACCTTATCAAGAATATATCCTAAGATCAAATTGGATTTTAGAAGTTGCTTTTTGTAAGGGAGGAAAACTGGAGAATCTGTGAAAAAAAACTCAAAGCACAGGAGAGGACCAACAAACAACTCTACTCACATACGAGCCTAGCAGGACTCAAAACTGGGTCACATTTGTTGGTAAGAGGCCCTCATTAATTATTACCTGCATACATCACCCTGATATAGTTATAGTACCTATTATCTCATAACTGTTTCCGGTTTTGGACCATGTCTTAGCACCACTATTAATTTGTAATGTAAAGGATGTGTAACCTAGGCTTGCAAGACAAATGCATTGAGATTATACAAATGTGTCATAGTGGATAATTTTATCACCGTGAATACATATTTACGGTGATAAAATTATCCACTACGACACATTTGTTTCAACTAAGAAACACCGACGCAGTCTAAACTAGTTCCAAAACTAGCCGTTATCTGAGATTTTACAATAACTTACAAATTTCTCGTGCGCTGATTGGTTATTTTTTATCATCAATAAGAGGACAGACAGATAAAGCTGATGTCAACCAGCGCGCGCTTTTTCCGTTGGTTTGTTTTGATCGCTAAAATGGAGAAGTTTTTATCGTTTTTGCTATTGTAAAAAACAAATTGACATCAGATTTTTATGTGTCTGTCCTCTTATTGACAATAAATTTTGTCATCACACTGTCAAAGTAGTATGCGGATCCACTCAGCTACGCCTTGTGGATCCACACTACTTTGACAATGTGATGACGCAATTTATTGTTAATAAGAGGACAGACACATAAAAATCTGATGTCAATTTGTTAATCATACAGACTGGTTATGTAACATTTTCAGATTAACTTACACTCCCTTGGTAGTGGTCACTTCATGTCTTGATAACACCAAGAAGAAGCCACTAAAGAAACAGATTCATTTATTAGGTAGGTAGCAGTAAACATTGTGAGATGCATGCTGCATGGGAAATACTTGATACATACTGCTGCTATATATAGTTCCAATGGGATTATTGAGTGGTAAGTCTATCATTGTCTCAATATGAGGTCTCGTATTGTCTCATCTAGTCTTGTCTCGTATTGATGGTTTTCAACCATTCCCAAGAGAATTAAATAACAAAAGACATGGTGGACATAATGGACATGTTGGAGGATATAACAAAAGAATTCATTGACAATTTTTTTGTTAAGTTCCTCCAACATGGCCACTGTGAAAACCATCAATTATGTCTCATCTCATTCCTCTGGTCTTGTTTTCCCTTCTCTCCTCACCTTTCCTCTGAAATGTTGGAAAATGTTGTTTTGAATGCACTTACCACTGTATTGATTGTAGGTGGACATGTTTTAAATGATTGGAAAAGTGGATGTGTGACTCATTTGGTGATGGATGGGCTGTTATTCACAATAAAGGTAAAGTATAGTACTAGTTCTGTAGCTTAGTATCACAGAGCTGTTTTTATGTGACTAGAAAAAGCTAGCATTATATGATTAAAAGCTAAATTTCAAGAATTTGACCTGTGATTCAGCCATTAATCAACTTTGATCACCCGAGAGGAAAATGTTCAAGATTTGATTGATCTGTGGGTTACCTTTGCCCCGACTTTGATCAACCAAGAGGTTGTTTCAGAGTTCTATCTGTGTGTGTTAGCCATGTACTGTCTTTGATAAACCTGGCCCAGAGGTTGTTTCAATTTAAGGGTTTGATCTGTGTGCGTTAGCCGTGCCCTGACTTTGATCAGCCCAGAGGATGTTTCAGGGTTCAATCTGTGAGTTAACCATGCCCTGACTTTGATCAGCCCAGCAGATGGAAAGAAACTGCAGCAGAATACCAGTGAATATACAATTTCTTTCCTTCAAATTTTATTTAAAACCCAAAACAATCTCTGGCTTGGCAGATCAAAGTCAGGGGATAGTTGATTTAAAGAGTGAATTGCAATTCAGAGGGTTAGGTTTTACCAACTCAGGCAACCAGGACAAAAAGCTCTCAAATCAACAAACTCTAGAGTCCAAAAATCAGGCCTTAATTCAAATTGATTATTCTTTATTTTCAATCATCTGGGATAGAAAGTCAATATTTGTTGTGTCTCCCAAGGTTATCCATGCTCTTGCTGACTGTTGTTCCATAGTCACACCCAGCATCTTTAATGAAATCGTGAAGGCAATTGAAACATCAAGTGGGTTACCTATGCCAGAAGAGTAAGTATTTTGGAAATGAATTCCTTGCCTCAGGGGAGGGGGGAGGAGGGGAGGAGGGGACTCCAGGGTAAAAGTATCGGGTAGGATTGACAGAAATTTTCAAAAATACCCCTAAAAGATACCAAAGGTATTTTGAGAA
Source organism: Actinia equina (assembly GCA_011057435.1). Classification (NCBI taxonomy): domain Eukaryota; kingdom Metazoa; phylum Cnidaria; class Anthozoa; order Actiniaria; family Actiniidae; genus Actinia; species Actinia equina. Next base: position 509,046 of record WHPX01000683.1, on the reverse strand, counting down.
GGCATTGTTTGGATGACATTTACTATCCCTTTACATTTTTTTAGGTTTTTGCCTCCTCTTAAAGAAGAATCAATCAAGTCTGATGGACCTCTGTTTCTTCCTAATAACAGAAGAAAAACCTTGTTCAGTGGAAAAACATTTATATTTCTTAGCAACAAGCAAGTAAGTAAACCATTAAAAAAGGGTTACTATGCTAACTTTATTTTGTGGGATTCGCCTTGAACTATAATCTCTTGCCCATTGTCCTTGATCTTCTTGATATGAATCACAAACAAGGTTATGGCTGTGGTAGCACCTCCACCAATCCTCAGGCTACCACCTTCAGGTTCAAGAATTTTCTAGTTATTTTTTTAAGTACAAAAGAACACATGCAGCTATCGAGATGTGTGGTGGAAAGACTCTCCTGAAGGATTCAGTAACAGATAATGAAGAAGATAAGAGAATGTTTGTAAATGATGGTTGTTGTGTGATGATGGTTGATCAAAAAGAAAGGGAAAGCTACCCAGTGGATATGAAGCAGTGGATTACACAAATAATGGATTTCTTGAAAAGGTATGATGTAGCTGCATTTTTTTCTGATTTGATAGTTATTATTATATAGTTAGGATAATACGTGCGCGCTGATTGGTCGAAAACTGTGCTTCATTAGTGAACGGAGCACAGCGCTGACGCCATCTGCGCGCGCGCGAAGTGCTGCTAGATCCTGCTACCGTCTTTCTTTTTGCGTAATTAAATTCAATACCGAAATAAAATTAGTTACTATATGATAAAACTAATAAAACAGCTTTTTCCGTGCTCCGTTCAGTAATAAAGCACTTAGGAAGTGCAGTAAGCACTCAAAAAGTGTGAGAAGAACTCGCCCATGGTTCGTGCTTCTCCTTACACTTCTTTCGTGCTTACGCTACATCCTGCGTACTTTATTACTGAACGGAGCACAGAAAAATCTGTTTTATTTGTTAATTAAAAATGTGATTTATGTTTCTTCAAGCAAACTTTTCTCAGGAAAAATAATTTCCGATAAAAATTTGCTTGAAGAAACATCACATCTTTAATGAAAAATACAAAACGCGCGTGCGTGCTGTGTGTAGTCATAAAGCACATGGGGATTGCCAGAACACGAGAGAGGTGTTAGGAGAAGCATAACGCGTAACGGATGTTTCAAATCTCGGGGATTTTCAAGGGGTTTAATTCCACATATGAAGAATGTGGTATAGTTTTAAATTCTTCGAATTGTAAATTGCGTTACGTTTTACGCATGGAAGGACCCGGGAAACCCAGAAAAAAAGCCTCGGAAAAGAAAGAAACTCTACTGACTAACGCGTACAAAGCACTTAGGGTATATCGTGTGCTGAAATGACTAAGACACTCAAAAGTCTTATCAATCTTCAACATGTATATTCCTATTTCAATAAATATTGTCATCGCCAAAGACGATAGGCGATAGGTCATTCTGACATGGAAATGGTATCGTTGAATGCAAAGAACATTAAATCAGTCTCAAAACCAAAGGACACTATAGACCCTTTTCGAATTCCAAATTACCGCTGTGTTTCTTGATTACAGACTCATTTGTACGGGGTTAGCCTCGAGTTCGTGCAGAATATTCACGTGTTCCAGTCAAGGTCCGTCAAGTTTCAAAGTGTTCATATCGTTGAAGTTGTGCATTCTTTACTTTACCGTTGGTATTTGTGAATATTTAAACACTGATACGAGGCTAACCCTGTGCAAATGAGTCTGTAATCAAGGAACACAGCGGTAATTTGGAATTCGAAACTGGTCTATTGAGCACAATAAAGATTGATTGATTGATTGATTGATTGACACTCCAGTAGCAGAAACAGCTATTCTTGGATCTTGGAATGACCTATCCTATCGCTTCTTGCCTATTGCCTTTGGCGATGACTACGTTTATTGAAATAAGTGTATATTATAATAAAGGCACTTTGTATTTGGATGTCTTCAGATTCTAAGCAGTGCATCTTTTTATCATATTTTAGTCACGACAAAAGACCTATTCCTGAATCAGAGCTTGGTTTGGCAATTTTACAAATGACGCTCACAAACTACTGTAATCCAGACATCGATGCAGGTAATGACAGATAGAACTGAATGCAGTAATACGGCATGGAAGTGCCACGCCCTCCGCGTATCTCCACATTGATCCCAAGCATGGAAGCATGGCAGAATCCGTTTTGGTCGGCTGGTATTCGTTTTATCGCGTGCCAGCCATTTTGAATTTCGTTTAACTGCTGGCGTTTATCCGTAATCAGACCTTATCTATTTTCTATTTCTATTTTCATCCGATAATCCACTGACAAGTAGAAATGCTTGCGCTAACTTGCCATTGTCCCGGTTAGGGTTATGTTACGTTTTTTTTATCAAAGTGGCTCACATTTTATCACATGCACATGGACTGTTTGGAAATGAAAAAGTGGACTTGGCTGTCATAAGAAAACTCGGGTCTTTTCCACACTGATTTCGGTGATTTCCGTAGTAGTTCCATTAAAAACCGGGTACATATATATCTCGATAAGCATTTAACGACATCTTTTGAACCAGTCATATGCAACGTGCGACGTCACTGCTTGTTCAACGTAAAGAAATGGTCATACACGGTCATGGTACGACTAACACGTCCTTATCGTAAGTTTCATTGATTGTATTGCAGTGCCAGCGTTGACTCAGAACATTGTCTGTCAGTCACTAAATGTCGGGCTGGACGAAACGTCGCAAGTCTTTTCACCGCAACACAAAGCACAAGCTAATCAGAAAAGTGTAAGTACGCTTTGACACTAAATAAAAAATATTTCCTTCCGTTTGGATTAGCTGGTTGGGCACTGGACTATGGTGTGGGAGATCATGGAATCCATCCCCGACCGTACCAACACTCAGGGCCTTGAAATATCTGAGGAGAAACTGCTGCCTTTGTAATTATAGCTACAATTGGTTAGACTTTAAAAGTGGCTCGGATGACCACTTTAGGTACTGCATTTGCTCGATAAAATTCCTGCAAATATTTAACAATAGACAGGTGATGGTGGATGATCATGCACATAGGCGGCCCTGTCTAAATTTAGTATACATAGCCAAATATGTAATAATAGAGTGCAAACAATATAACCGTGAAACTTTAGTAACACTAAATAGCACAATTTCATGCAAATTCCATTGTTTTCTATTGTTTAATTAGCACTATTTTGTACTATTTAGTAATTAGTGTTTCACGGATTAATTGTTTGCACTCTATAGTTGCATTATACTTTGCGTTGACGAATTTTCCGACTAATAGTGCCGCATGCATATTTTAGTCCCTTGCACACTTTCTTTCGTTCAGTTAATTAGCACCAATTGTCTTACTATTCTCATGAGGAGATACAAATTTGAACAAGAAAGAAAATTCTTGAAGCATTTGGTAGTGGTAGTAAAATAGTGCTTTCATGCAAACGGCCTATTCCAAAATGATGCTGCAGGAAAAACCTAAAGCATTCGAGCTTTCTGCAACAATTTTTTTTCTTTCTTTTTTTTTTTTCTAGCCGCATGCAAGACTTCGTGTCCGATCATTACGAAACTTAATAAACGCTGTAATTCTTCTCTCGAGCTGTTAATGCAAAGCAAAACCAAACAAACAAACTAAACGAGTAAAATTGTGTTGTCGGATCAAGAAAAGTGCAGCGTGTATTGGCAACTGTTACAAAACTATGAATGTGTGTTATAATCTAATTTTATTCAGGAGATGTATTGGTTCCATTAGTTAAACCATTATCTATCAAAACACTCACATATATATCATATTTAGTTTAAGAAGCCCCAGTACCCATCTGAGGGAGAAGATGCTGACAAGACGCCTGATATAGTGTTTCTTAGGACTACTGAAGCAAATCAGTCAAGGTAGGTTTAAACAAGGAGCATGCTAACTCCTTATCATTATATTGTACGCGCGATTTGCTCCGGGTTCTCCATTTTTTCTTCTTCCATAAAAGATTTCAGATCTTCGACCGACAGCGTTTTTTGAAATAGCATTAAGATAAAGTCTTCAAGTAAAGTTGTCATGACTTTTGATATCAAAATAAAGTATTCTATGCTATTTACAGCACTACAAGCAAAGTTGCCGAACCTGATCACATTTCTCCAGAACGTGGTACAAAAAGAACGAAGAAACATGTTTATGAGGGTGTCGTTTTAGATACCGAGGACAATACACCCAAGGCACAAAAATCTAGACCAGACGTTAAGATAAGTCCTATACCAGATACCTTAAATATAAGCGGTAAAGACACGAATGTCTTGGTTGTAGAGACTCCTATCAAAGATACTAAGGAGAGGTGTTCATTATTTCCAAGCACTGCAGAGAAAAAGAGTGTCATCCCAGATAGCGAGGGCCTTGATTCTAGTAAAACAACTAGAGGACTACCTGAAACTCGGAATGAAAATTTGGATGGGAAAATAAAAGGAACGTCAATGGAAAGAGGGTCCTTAAACACTAGCAAATTAGATTTCATTCCAGATAGTATGGGAATGGATGTCAGTTCCTTGGCACCACAGAACGGTGTTAATAGTTCCCAACACGATAAGGAAGAATCTAAATGTAGACCACCCAAACGAACAAGAGTGTTAGATAGTACAGAGGAAACGGAAAGTCAAAAAGAAGATATCCCTACGAAACGAGCTAGGAATGAATCAGTTTTCAGGTCACCAGAGCAAGTACCCTCTACTGAAGGATATAGCAGTTATGATAACAAGAAAGGAGGTTTTGAAGACGATGATGATAATACTAAAGAACAGCTATTCGGAAACATGGATGAGCTTGAAGAGAATGGAGCGCAATCGGATATTAAACCTGTGTTACCACGGCTTGAGGAGAGAGTTGATGGATTCCTGTGTACGAAAATACTCGGAAGGGTAAGAAGTTATAGGAACTCCACATTTAATCAAATTAAATATAGCTCGGGAAATATGCGGCAATGAACTGCTGTGAACTTGACTTGTCATGTCCATCATATAATGTGCTATAATAGCCAAGGTGTATATAGAATAGGCCATTTGCACAAACAGGTCACGTGACACTACCCCTTTATAACCAAGGAGTTATGTCAAAAAGAACAACGCGACGTTTATGCTCAAATATAGAATATAGAACAATGACAGTGAAATCGAATGTTTCATAAAAATTATCAGTAAGGCAAGAGATTGCTGGATTTACTTAAGTGTCGCCTGTATTAAACTTTATTCTAATTGCAGCAAATAAAAACAGAAGTTGAAGACGACGGTCTACCAAGAAACCTAGTTGTCGTAGATGTGGTGTCTCTTCTTGTCCGCAAACCCAAGGCACAACAAGCTGCACCTCCAACACGAGTTACTGGGAAAAACTTTAAGAAGTTTAGAAAGGTTGGTGTTGAAAAGCAATCTGATTTGAATCTTTGAGCGGTGCTTATAAATAAAGTCTCTGTTACACTGTGCAATTTTCTCATGAACTTGTCTAGGGGTTTTCTCGCAATTTTGTTGTCGCGTGTAGCGTTGCACGAAGTAAAACTCAGTTGTACTTTTGGCAACGGATTGCAGAAGCCTGGCAACGCCATTGCACCGTGTATCATTCCTCGAGTGTCAAAACTCACCTCGGCAAAAGCAACGCTACATTTTCAAGTATTGCGAGACAAGTTGCTGAGAAAATTACACAACGTAACAGGACCTCAGTATTTATATCGGTTGTACAAAAATCATCAATCAATCAATTGCAGTTCGTTGAGTACTTATCATAAGTGAAAGAGATCGCAAAGAGCATGGGATAACCTTTCGATGCACTTGAGAGAACCAAGACGCGACGAGTAAATGGATGAAAACACATGACAATAGCGGCGAGAGACAGCGCTTATCACTCTCAATATAGACTCTTTGCATTGATGTCCTAGTGGAATTGTTCTGGGGGAAAAAACATTAGGCCTGCTTTTCTTATGCAAAGAAAACAACATTGTTTTGTCGCCCAGAATAATTCTTCTTGTGACCCAGTGCAAAAATGTGTTCCCGACAAATTGACAATCAGTCTATAGCCTAACATATAACTTTCAAGTGTTTTTTTCTGTTTTCTTTTGTAGCAATGGTATGCTGGATGTGAAAGACGATTTCCTAAGATCATCGGTGGTAGTGACTTAGTGGTACATCAGACATCTACCGGCATTGATCAAGAGGACTGGTTCATTGAAGCAAGAGAGGTAGCAAAATCTAATTTATTTTGAATAATGTTTTTGTTTAGAGAGGGTCACACTTGACAGTTGCGAACTTAGTACAGATAAACTGTGGCCCCTTTGTTTAACGTCTCTAATTAAGACGGTACCGCTATTTTACGTTGAAAGTTTCCTATTAACTTCTTCTAGCCTCAGAACAAGAAGAGGACGCGCGTTTTGAGTTTCAAAAGTTTGAAAAAACTTGTTCATTCTATTTAAACCCATTTTCCTTTATCCAAGGCTCCAGCTATAATTCACTACGCAGTATTCCAGTATTCACGAGATGCCAATCTTTTGAACATTATTCAACTGTATACATTTTAAGGCCGATCCTTTGATATGCCGGAGAGTAAATTACCCGGCTGTGATACACGACTAGCAGTGTAATAACCTCTATTTATTATTCGTTGTTTCTTTTAGGCCAACAAAGAACAAGACAGAAGAGACAAGATGGAGGAACAGCTATTTATGTTAGTATTGTTATACAGTGCGTATAGGGGAGGGGGTGGGTGACGATGGTGCTGACGTGTTTGGTTGTATGAAGGCAACATGGTAGCAGTCGTGATGACGGTGAAGATGATGATGACGATGATGGTGATGATGATGTTAACGATGGTATTGGTAATAGTCACCATGATGGATGATGATGATGATGGTGATGATGATGTTAATGATGGTATCAATGGTAATAGTCACCATGATAGATGATGATAGTGGTGGTGTGGTTTGGTGATAATGATAGTGATGATGATGTTAATGATGGTATTGGTAATAGTCACCATGATGGATGATGATGGTGGTGGTTGTGTGGTTTGATGATAATAATGTTGATGAGGATGATGATCAAAATGATCATGAAGATGATGATGATTATGATGATGTTGATATTAATGTTTACTTGCTGTCGGTAGGTCAGACGCAGGCTTGCCTCAAGGAAGAAAACGCCGAGGAAGATAAACGTCCTGTACTGTTGTCATGCCAGCAGTAGTTCCAGTCCCAAACAGTGTTATATAAACCAATCAGGACCAAGGGTCCGAGGTTTTTGTTAGATTGAGAAGAAAGCAATACTACAAAAAAGAAGAAAAAAGAAATAAAGAAATAAACTAAGAAAAATTAAGCGGACGCCTTCGGGACTTTGCCTGGTGTTCGCTTAATGTAGGCTCGTTTTTGACAGTAAATGTGGACTGAAAATGTGCCAATGTTCGCTTGATCAAAGGTTGCATGCACTCATGATACAGTAGCCTGCGTAGCCAGGCGTTCCTTGTGGGTTTTTGGGAGGCTTTTGACTCCCCCCCCCCCCCCCCCCCAAATAAAAACCTTCCCAAAACCCACAAGCTTTGGATTATCGGCTTTTCCCCCGAATTGTTGTGAACTTTCGCTGATTGGATTCTCGTTGTCCATAATGCATTTTGTGACTTGAAATCCGACATGTTCTTGCAACAAAACCGTGTAGCTTGTACAGGGGATTGCAAAAGCACCGCCTTTGTTACGGGTCTTTTTTTTACACACTAGAGGTTATGTAGCAGGGACATGGCCCAGAAACATGCAACAGCGACAAAATCAAGTCCTTTACACACGAGGGGACATGTAGTTTGGACCTGCGGTCGCCACATGTCAATTGAGTTTGTTTGATGTGTTGTTCTCTCCTGTTCTACGAGGGTTTTTTCCTCCGTAAAAATCAACATGTAAGCCGTTCGTTGCATAAAATAGTAATAATGTAGTCGTAGTGAGTGTGAGTGAAAGCAGGCCCACATCAGCGAGAGCTGCCAAAATAATTAGCCTGCTTTAACAAAAATTGTTTTTCTCAAAAAAACATGCTGCGGAGACATGGAGCAGAGCTTCTGCATATTGCATTACTTTTTTGTCACGCCTATTTTGACTACTAAATTGAGCGTTGCGTGACGACGCTAATTAGTGGCTTCGTAGGAGACTAATATTACTAGCGCTTTACATGTACAAAGAAAAGACTCACCTCTTAGTAAGAGGAGTTTTAATTCCTGTCTAGCCCAGGTATGTATTATTTTAATATCAAACAACCTAAGTTACCCATAATTAAAATTTGATTACAGCTTTTTCGGTGAGCATTTTTGAAAAACCAAGCTACGCTAATCAATCCATGGAAAAGCAACCCGTCCAAACCGTACGTGCTAACTATCCTAAGTAACTATGCCGAAGTCCATTGTTTTCTATCCTGAAGAACTATTCAGCACTAGTTAACGGTACTTTACGGTACTTCGTATATTTATTTTGTGTGTAAAGTGCTATCAAAACCTCAGCTTTCCCAGACGCTGAGAACTTCAACTTAGGTATAAAGCAAAACTTTGGGCGACAGTAGAGTGAAGGCATTTAACCCGTGAAAAAATTAAATGTATAATTAAAATGTCAGTCAACGTGTAATAGTCAAATAGACACCAAAGAAAACAATGGAATTAGGGTCTAGTAAAGTGTATTAATCTAAGATCTATTTCACGGGTTTAGTGACTTCACTCTATCTATATAAAGTACGTAAAGTGATCTTTTTTTTTAAAAAGTCGAAGTGATGGACGTAATGTTCACCGAAAGCTTCGAAGACTGAATAAGTGACTGTAGAAGTGATCGATAAAATTCAGATAAACCTAAAGGCAAGCTTTATGAATAACGTATTTGCATATAATGATCTAAACTTCTATGACCTTAGCGGTTAGGTAATAAGTACAATTTAAAGTTTTATGGGGAGAGGGCTGGTGCTTTTTTTGTTCCCGGTCAGGTCATCTACTATACTCAATTAGGACTGACTAGTACTTACCAGAGGGGTAGTATCCCCGGGGGGGCCGGGGGGTACTCCCATATATGGACTATACGGGGATGATCCGCTGATCAGGGTATGGTTTTTCGAGCTTCTTATCATAAACAGGGTTTTTTATTTTCACTCAAATTCCAAGTTCTCCCCGAGTTTCCTGTCATACAGGGATTCTGCTTTCGTATTGGCCAAAACTGGTTATTATGGTCGTAAAAAACGATACGCGAGATGACATGATGATTGAAACAGGAACTCAGTACAATTAATTATATCTTTTATCATAAACAGGGTCCACAAATTTGAGTTTTTTTGTCATAAACAGGGTACCCCTTTCAGAACCCCAGCGGAACACCCCTACCCAAATTCTGGCGGAGTACCCCCCCCCGGGTATTATCTAACTAATATCTAAGAGTTCTTTCTTTCTTATTACCCTTCAGGAAGCAAGCGCTATTCATTCCCTCAAACCTCCCTCAGACAATAACAAGCAATTATAATTACCATGGCAACCAAAGTTGTCTATCGCGGTGATGGCGATGCTCCTGGCTCAGATGAAGACACTAAAGCCATGCAACACGCAATAGAAGAAGAGATAGCCCTCAAGAGGTTACTGGGTATTCCTGGTGCTTCGTCTATGGTAGCAGGAATCATGATTGGTTCGGGGATCTTCGTGTCAGCGCGTTGGGTTCTAGTATACAGTGGGTCGGTTGGTTTGGCGTTCTTTGTATGGCTTTTATGTGCTGTGGTGTCCTTCATCGGAGGATTGTGTTGGGTAGAGCTGGGATTAACTTTTCCCAAGTGTGGTGGTAAGTTTTGAGTCGGAATAAATTTCGTACACTATTTACAATAACAAAATGGCTTTGCACACGGCACACTGAACGAAATCGGTGACATCTGTTGATAATATCACGCAATGGGAATCGATAAGACAAAGATTTTCTCTGACATCTAGGATCGAATCTAGAGGAATAGCTTCAAATAAAGCTTTCAAGTAAGCCTAAACGAAACCATGGGTAAGTTTACGCTATTGAAATACTTTGGTTTTCATTTACTTTCCAGGGGAATACATACTTATTAAGGAGACGATTGGTTCAGTACCCGCCTTCTCTATCGTTTGGCTCAAGATCATCATTGTCTATCCTTCCTCGTCTGCCATTGGTCTGCTCACGTTTGCTTCGTACTTACTAGAACCATTCTTTCCCGGCTGTGCAAAACGAGAGGACCTGGTACCAGTAGTAAAGCTGATAGCAGCCTGGTCTATGTGTGAGTTGAAATTTAATTCTACTTGTGGGAGACTGTTATTTGGATTTTTTGACGATTATAATTAAGAAATGCTTTTTTCATTGTTTGATTTTTAAACTGTTCATGATTCATAGTTTACTTACAGCGCGAAATCTCACAACTTGCTGCCGCGACAAAGGTTTTAACAGAAGGCGTTTCCCCCACATCTCATTAGCATGTGCCCTTGAAAACTTTTTGTTTCTCGACAGTGTCATGGAAACACTTTGAGCGACAAGTTTTACGATTTTGCGCGGGTGATCGGGAAAGGCTCTAAGCAACGTAAATCCAAATGCCAACACGAGCACTGATAGCAATATTCACTAGTAATAATATGCTAGGAAAATGGACACGCATGCGCAGTAAAATTAGCGATTGAAATAGCCTTCCAATTGTCTTGCACTCACATTTTTACACGTTAGAAATGCAAACGCATTATCAAGGAAATATATTTTTTACCATTTGTTCACTTTTAACAGGTACCATCTGTCTGCTCAACTGTTTAAGCGTAAAGTGGGCAGCTCGTGTTCAGATAGTCTTCACAGCTGGTAAATTCTTTGCTCTTGCGTTTCTGATAGCGACGGGGTTTTATAGTCTTGGTCAAGGTCAGTAGATATATACACTGGTGAATACTATATACACTAGCGTAGGGGGGGCGTGCCCACCAAAAGCCGGTTTGCTCTCGGCACCAAACTTTAATTTATTCATACGGGATTCCTGTGGATTTGGCGGGAAAATGGTACATTGCCACCCTATGATCAAGAATCAAGACCTCGCTACGCGCCTGCACTGAATTCCACCTTTCGTTTCCAGGCCACACATCAAGCTTCAAGGACTCGTTCAAAGACACCACGACTCAGATAGGAATGGTTGGACTTGCTTTTCAGAGTGGACTCTGGGCTTTCGAAGGATGGTATTTTTAGATATTCTTTTTCAGCTTATTATTGGGCGAAAGATATCATCTTTATGTTTAAAACACGTACGCAGTCCATACGAGTGTTATTGCTTACCTAGTATAGTTGCCTTCCATCATTCACGAATATTATGGAAAATAATTTTATTTGACAATTTCTAAAGCAAATATCCCATTCATTATTGGCGTCAGGGTGTGCATGCTTTCACAATCCATTTCTCGTGCTAGGTATCCAGCCAGAAAATAAACAAACATATTAAGTTCAGTAGCTGTTGCTATGTTATAGAAGCGATGGTCATAGTTAGCTTTGCGTATGTCCAATTTTGCAGGATGCACTCCATTGGCGGATCCACGATTTTTCAAAGGGGGGTTCCGTTTCTTAAACTGTGTATAATTCTCTTTTGTTTAGTCGATGTCTGACAAAAAAATTGGCTCTAATCACCTAATTTACTATCTAGTAACGGAACTTAAAGGTAAATTAAACATTATAACAGCAAATATTTATCATTTCGTGTTCAACATAATCCTTGTGGATACTTTTAAGCAAAATTTATATAAGACATATTTCTATTACCTAAAAGATCAAACCTTCAAGGGGGGTTCCGTGGAACCCTTCGAACCCCCCCTGGATCCGCCACTGCACTTGGAGGCTGTTTAATCACGAAAGAAGCTAGTCTCTCTAGGCTAAGCCTCGTGCAATTCTTACGCTTCTTTTCGTCTTTATAAACAACCTCCTTCGTGCATCAAGAACTGGACGTACGCTCGATAATCTTTGACCTTTAATATCTCTATTTTTTTACAATAACTTACAAATTTCTCGCGCGCCGATTGGTTATTTTTTATCATCAATAAGAGGACAGACAGATAAGCTGACGTCAACGAGCGCGCGCTCTTTCCGTTGGTGGTTTTATTGATCACTAAAACTGAGAAGTTTTTATTGTTTTTGTTATTAGAAAAAAAAAAACAACAAAAAACAAGCAAACAAACAAACAAACAAACAAAAATATACATCAGTTTTTTATGTGTCTGTCTATTTGTTAGACTGACGTTGCGGACGTTAGTAGTCAGCGAATAAAAAAATAGAACAGATTTCGATTAATTGTAAGTTATCTTTGAAACTTTTCAGGGATTCTTTAAATGACGTTACTGAGGAAGTAAAGAATCCAAAGAGGTAAAAACGTTTATGCATCACTCGTCTACAGTAGTAAAAACAAAAAGGAAACACTCCTTTATAACTCATTTGATTTGGGGTGGAGGAAGAAGCTGCATATCAGTATCCCTACCTTTGAGAGGGAGGTTGAGCACTAACAAGAGAATATAAAGTATTTAATATTCTCTTGGCACTACTTATTTGTATAACGGGGAATGGGCAACGCGTTTGTCTTTGGGTGGAGAGTTTTACAATAATGTGAAAACCCGCTGGGGACGGATTAGGGTTGTTTAAATTGTTTTAAGCAGATCATGTCATCACGTCTATTTCGACTTCTCTGTTTTGTGCAGCTTTAGCTCTAGGTACTCATAATAGGGAGCACTGATAGTCTGAGGGGATATAAAGGTTGCACCTTCGAGAGCTCCTGCCTTGGGAGAATATGGACTACTTGGACGATATGGCGGCCATCTCTTGCCAGGCCGGACAAAACAAAACAATGATAACGGAAAGTATGTAGATTTTCGTGTGTTTGTCTTTCTTTTTTGGGTAAAGGTGATCGATCGATGTGTATTCTCTTATGATGAACTGTTAATATCAATCGTTGTCATTACTATAACAAAGCTTTACTTGCCCCCTGGCGAGACGCCCCATGCCGGATGCCTTGCGATCCAAGATGGCCGCCGTTTCGTCGAAGTAGTCCACTTACCAGCCCCTCACCTCGTCACGGAAGTAAAATAAATTACCTTGACCTTGACCTTCTTACCATCATTTGGACAGAAACATGCCATGGTCAGTTCTCGGTAGCGTTTTCCTGGTAACCTGTTGTTATTTTCTGGTTAATGTGGGATACTTGGCTGTTTTGACTCCACAAGAATTGAAGGAATCCCCAGCAACTGCAGTGGTGAGTTCGATACTTGTTACTACATTACAACAAGGTTATTGACTCTTGAAGCGCAATAAGATGACCCACACAGAATGAAGTTGACATCGGTGGGAGGGGGGTGACAGCAGAGGCAATCCCCCTTTTCAAGTCAGGGGATTCAAGCATTTTCTTTTCTTTTCATTTTAGTTTTTTTCTTTTTGGTCAAAAATATGCCCTGTACGCCGGAAATAGCATTTCTGGAAACCATCGTCTCGACGAGAGATAGATAATCTCTCAGGAGAGAAACAGTGTCAAAACGAAATTCTTAGAGACAATTAATGAAGACAATGAGATCAATTCATAACAAAAAGATTCCACTAAACACCTGCGCGAATCTTGAACAGTTGAAATCAATACCTGGAAAAAATATACAACAATGCCAGATCCTGAAGAAGACCAAAGAAGTATAACATACTTTCTTTACAGTCTGTAGCTCAACGAGTTTACGGTCCAATGATGGCTCGTATTTTACCTCTCTTCGTCGCCGCTTCTGTTTTTGGTTCTGAGAACGGATCTCTCTTCTCGTATGGAAGGTATGATTTAACAGATCAAAAACAGGGAATGTTGGGATGTGGGGATGTTGGGAGAACACTCGAGAATCTGGAAACCACTCCGCTACGCGTCGTGGTTTCCTACGCTCCTCTCGTGTTCTCTCAACATCCCGCGTGTTTTGATCAGAGTATCAAACACAGAAAACTGTTTTTGATTTGTTTTATAAAATAACCAAACTCGCGAAAAGATCGAAAAAAAAGCAAATTTAAGTAAATTCTCCCTACATGCCGTCTTATTCAAACCGACCAATGAGCGCGCGCGATAGATTAAAATCTGACAGTTGCAATACTCGCGCGCGCTAAGATGACGATAGCGTGTTTTGATACTCTCATCAAACATGGTTTTCGTCCTATCATACGCGCGTAGTATCCCAATTATATTATAAACAATAATAAATAGGAAGAAGGAAGACAAATTTTGTATTCTGAAAGTCAGGAAAAAAGTCTGTCAATTAATCACGCTATATCATCACGTGATGGCAGCCATGAAAGGAACAATGGAATCTGGTCTAATCTGATTTAAACTGATTTACATGAGAAAGAATTCAGTCTCCCAGTGGGAAAAGACTATTGTGCCTCCTGTCATAGCTGCCATCACGTGATGGTGCAAAGCCTTTATCGTAAGGCAATAGGTCTAAAAATTGACCTTGTAATGTCCTCTATGCAATCGATAGAAATTATTCTTGCGATGAAAAAAGGAATGACGTTATCGTGAAATTTTAATTGACGTCATCATAAAATTTTATTGACGTCATCGTGAAATTTTATTGACGTCATCGTGAAATTTTATTGACGTCATTGTGAAATTTTCTGGACCTTTTATTGAAGCGAAGATGATTGAACAAAAGGCCTTGCACCCGAAAAAGAAGTCCAAAAATCTCAACCAAAGTTTATGTTATAAATAGCTTTCAGTACCGCGATATAAACGATATATAAACGATCAAATTAGCCTGCGTAACGCCCATCCCTCCCCCCCCCTCCCCCCCTCCAAATTTGGGCCGCTACACAGTCTACGATCAAATGTGCTCAATGTTTAGTGTGAAATGTGTGCGCCCGTCCGCCATCTTGGTGCACCTCCGTGGTACACCAAGATGGCGGCCAAGGATGAAAAATCACGCTCAATATTGTAAATGCCTTATTTTCTCAATAGAAATATGCACACATTTCACACTAATCATTGAGCACATTTGATCGTAGCCTGCGTGGCGGCACAAATTGGGGGGGAGTGGGAAGGGGTGGGCGCTACGCAGGCGCTAATGTGATCGTTTATACATAGGAGATTGAGGATTTCTTCAAATCGCACTTTCTCAGTTTTTTCCTTACTTTCGAAACTTTGATAAATTTTTCAGAATTTAAGTCACAAACGGCTAGCTCTCGCTCGATATTCTTTTAATCTACATATTTACGTCCTGACCATATTCTTAATACATTAAATAATTGTATGTAATAATATACTTGATTTTTCTTGTTTTGACTACACATGCGCATGCGTGGCGCTCATTTGTATGTCATTTGCATATCAAATTTCTTCACTTTATCGCATTTTCCCCTTTTTATTTTCTCATTTAATAAAAAAACTCCTACTACGAACTCGATTTTAAAATATGACAAAGTTAGATCCAATTTGGATTTTTATCCCAAATTTGTGCGTAAAGTCAAGTCTTGCATTGGTTTTCGAAGCATCCCACATGTGAAAGCAATGATCATAGACTCTTAACCTTCAGCGACAAAGGGCACAATTCGGTCTGCTGGTCATAGCAAGGGGTTAATCATATATGGTCTAGGGGCCGACTAACCTCTCCCTTAGGCTTCGGCCGAGCTTCCTGATCAGTCTGTAAATCCTCGGATAGCGGTGTCGGGGCCGAAATCCCCGGCGTAGCCGTAAATGCTTTGCGCTGCCATACGACGGTTCAGCATTCGATGTCTGGAAGTATGGTCCTTAATAATCAATAAGTAAGGATAAAATGACAAAAGAAAAACTTCCTAGCAGATGACTTAATTTCTTAACAAACTTCTGATTTCATGTTGGAATACGAAAAGCCATGACTGTCTTTAATAGCTATTGTTTCAGAACTAACCTGGACACTCACAAAAGCGCGCGCCTTACATCCATTCACCACCTAAATGGGGAAAAAACCATCAAAGACAATCTATCCAAGCAGTATTCAATGGCATGGAATTTCATAAATTAGACATTTAATTACCAAATTGGCTTGAATGACCACGACACAGTGGATCCAAGTCTAGGTTGGGCTTGATAAATACAGTAAATGTATAAACAAATCAAGTTCAACCTCGGCTTAGAACCATTGGGTCTATTGGTACTCGCTGCCGGCTCTCTATTACGGGAAGTATTATAATTCTTTGGGTGCATGTGACGTCATAGCCGCCATCTTGGTTGACGATGACAAAAGCATTCCTCATTAGATCCACTGTTTAGTTCAACCAACATGGCGTCTGTTTCATCTCGAGGGATTTTGGGTCATGTGGTAACACAGTTTATATTCATCACTTGCAGGGTAATGTTTTCTGCAGCTCGAGAGGGTCATCTACCAAGCTTCATGGCCATGATTCACAGAACACAAAGAACGCCTATTTCAGCAATGCTGTTCAGGGTACGTTATAATTTTAATTCGTATGAAGAAAATTAAAAATTGCATTCGCCAAGTCCTCCATAACTAAACACAATCCACCGAGCAAGTTTTTTATTTGGTTCATGAAATACAAAGCAATTAAAATAGCAGTTGGATATGAAAGACGACATGGAAATCACCCGTGTTTGTTGTGTTAGATGGCAACTAACATGGAGGTGCTTTCATCGTTATTTATATCGCAAGGTATGGTATTTACAACCGAGTTTGTGGAAGAAAGCTAAGCCAATTCAAGTATATTCATAATTTCGGCTTATATCTGATGCAGGTGTTTTATTTCAGACCATATTCGCCTGTATGTTGCTGATTCCTGACAAGAGTACAATACAGAGTTTGATTAGTTTGTACAGCACCGCCGAATGGCTGACTTACACGGTGACTGTAGTTGGTCTGCTCTGGACGAGGTACAAAAGACCTGAGCTTCCAAGACCTTTTAAAGTAAGTAGTTCGTGCATGGCTTCAATCTAGAAGATATAACTAGCTAAAAACTATTGTGAGCTGCGTCGGTGTTTCTAATGAAACAGTAATGATAAAAAGGTAAATTATACACCGTGAAAAGATGAAAAATCTTACTGACGTTTAGGACGCTAGTCCTTCGTTTTTTCATCTTTTCACGGCGTATAATTTACCTTTTTATCATTACTGGCTTCAATCTAGTTCAAAGTTCAGACTCAGATAATAGCGAACTAGTCACCTTTGCAGCAGTTTTCTCAGTGGAATTAAAATCTTGTCCCACAAACAACTGCACAGCATTTGTTTAAAAGAGTACTAACAAGAATAACGAGGCATTTATTTTCTCAGGACATGAAACAGTTTGAAGCAACATTAGGATTGATTTTACGCGATCAGGATTTTAAAGTCTGAGACATTCTAGATAATTTGTTGAGCTTGTGGGACATAGCAACGGTAACTAAAGGGAGTTGGAACTATGAATGTCTAGCTCATTCCGGACCAATCTCGTACCCACAGCCTGCGTTTTTTCTGGCCTGCGGTGAAGAACGAGGGCTCTGGCATAATCCATTTTTTGAGACCAGGATTTCTTGGACTTCCGGTATAACAGCGCACGCGTTCAAAGACTTGCCAAAAATCAAAAAATATTTTTTTGAAGAAACGCAGGCTCTGGGTACGAGATTGATTCCGGACCGAAAACTTTTTCTTATATTTTTGAGACGAAATTTTTTGTGGCATTGTCGTTTCAAAAATAAGGTTTCTGATTGGCTAAGTGAGTACAATGTATAACAATGCTAATTATTAATGAACCAAACTTTGCCGCAGTCTTGTCAACAATGCATCGCTGTTACTACCAAATTCATCATATTTTCTCCATTTCAGTTCTGTTTATTTTAACTTTGGTGATTTATATATTCCTCGTTACAGCTTCCAATCTTCATTCCTGTGTTGTTCTTACTCATTTCACTCTACCTAACCATCTCACCGTTCATCAAGAAGCCACTGGAATCTTTCATTTCGCTGTTTCTTGTCCTGACTGGGATCCCTGTGTATTTATTCTTTATACACTTTAAATGTACACCTAAAGTTGTCTCCGCTTTTTTGGGTGAGTGTATAAAATTAAGGTTCTAGTTGGGATGGAACTTAATCATGGGGCAGCCATCTTTATTCCCATTTGAATGCAAAACGATTTCTCCTCACAACTGTCGTGCGCAACATGCTTATGACACGAACCAGCTGAGCGGTAAATTCTGTTGAATCACAGCGCGTTTAGCGCTTTTGCCGCCGGCCCTCATTCCTAGGCTACTGTAATCCAACTTTTGCTTAATTTTCTGTTTTCTTTTGACTAAAACATAATATACGTGCCTACAAGAAGCCGAAAATTGAAAGGAAAAAAGTCCACTTTAACGTCCTTTAGTTTTAATCATTTTTTTAATTTTCAGACTGGATTGCTGTCAAGACCCAACAAGTTCTTAATGTCAGATATCCCACAACTGTAGTCGAAATTGGATCTTAGGTTTTTTATGTAGTTTTTATGTACCTTAGATTGGAAACACATAATAAAGATAGAGATATAATACACTTTCATAAATATGTACAGACAATGGGTAGACGCGTCTGCAAATTTCTGCAAATGACGAAACTTATGTTATACCCATGGACTGTTGATGTCGTAAAACAACTACTTTCGTAACGTTTTTAGTTTTTGAGTTATGAATTATTTTATTCAAAGCTTGGCCGCCATTCTTCTTTAGAAAGCTTGCCAAGGTGGCAATATTCAATCTCTCGGAAACGATCCCAATGGACACCCCATTTTTCTTTTCATTTTTACAATACAATACAATACATCTTTATTCACTTTTCCTTTTATGTTAGATTACATTAAATTATATATTTAGATCATTGAAAAGAAAATACTTATTTTTGGAATCAACTTTAAATTCTGCATAAAAAATCTTTCTAAAAAAGGTTTGTAATTATTATCACGTGCTTAGTACAGCCACCTTACCGCCATTTGGATTGCTACGCGGCCACCCCAGACAAAAATCGCGACGTGCACTATGCAATAGACTGCCTTCAATCAAACAAGTTGACGTCATTTACACGCGTTTGGATCCGCCCGGATAGGCCCGGTGAGTGTGGCTCATAATACTTGTAAACAATCGACAAGTTTTGGCACCTTTTGAATCACACACGCTTGTAAATGACGTCAATTTCAAAGTTCCATATGGAACCCAGTAACTAAATAATAGTAATATTATAGAATATATAATAAATATTTTTAAAAAACTCATTAATAATTCATGAAGGAAACACAATAGAAATCATGACCATGAAGGAGGTTTTATATCTGATATAGATTCGTCTTAATTTGCATAAACTTTAACTTGGATTTTCTCTATCAAATATTCTCCTTTAATTTCATATGCATTGAAGGATATTAAGGCAGTCAAATAAAAATAAGTACGCTCATAACTACTTTCGCTCACGGCTGCTTGTTGATTATTCACGCTTGACTTCCGTGTTATTCCTTGTCGTGTGCTGTTAGTATCGAGCGTACTTATAAAAGATACATCTTTTAGTGACTTCATTTAGAAAAAAATCGACGATTTTTTGAATGCCGCTTTCAACGATATTTTCCATCGCTTTTGACAACAAATAAGGTCATTTAGCTTCATATCAAAAAATCCATAACGTTAGAAAGAAAGTCACAATTTGATTCATACTCAATAAGGACAGTGTCTATATCCGTACCTATATTCTAGCTACCAAAAATATTGAATCCACTAAATTAAAGTCCCGATTTTGAGGGTATAAAGTTGACACGCTGGAAATAATAGTAAAAGTCCATGAAAATATTCGTCGCGTAATATTTGGAAAACGCTCTCATACATTTTTTTCATATTGCAATATGTTAGGTGTCTTGATGAATACTATCGACTGGTGCAAGTCGCTTTGAAAGTTTAGGTCTAGTTTTCGAGAAAATAAGCGGTAAACGATTTCTATGATGTCATCATTACGTCATAATGAAAAGGCCGCTTTAAACTAATTTACCATTTTTGAAACCTTTAATCCTTTCCTGACATTGTGTGAAAAGCGCTTGCAGATCGAGTTATTCAAGACGAAGTTGTAGCCGTTTCAATGCGGCTAGGTGTGCCAGACCATAACTACCCTGAGCCTCCTTAAAAAAGTGTTTTCAATTCAAGGACTTTTCAAGGATTGCAAGGAGTAGGGCACGAACCCTGCATCATGCCTGTTGAAAGTTTTATCATAATTATCACTATAGTCGAATTTATGCTAGTACCTTGACCATCATCAATCAGAATGACAAAACAAAACGACAGGTTTTAATCCAGTCTCGGTACATTTCATTTAAATATGAAACAGAAAGAGAAAAAGATGGACTATTTTTTCGACTGCATGACACCCGTCACCCAGTGCCGCCAAAATATGACTTAGGCCTAGGGCAAACGTCGAACTTTCCATGCACCGAACTTAATTACATCAAAGAATGCCGCCTCATTATCACCTGATATCCATTGTTTTTAATGAGTTCGGTGTATGGAAAGTTCGACGTTTGCCCTAGGCCTAAATTTGCTGGAGCCTCAGCTACGTTTGGTCGATTAAAAATAACCTAATTGTTTCGAAATATGTAAATATTTGCCGCCCCAGGATAGATATTCGATCGTTTTGTGCCTGTAATGTGACATCGCAATAAGAATTATCGACGTTTTCTTTTAGAAAATTCGGTTTCAAGAAAACTGTTAGTAAAAAAACACTTATTCATTGTCCTCATTGTGCCCACAAAATTCAATGTAATTATTGATCGAGAACAAGAAAAATACCGACATGGATTATAAAAAGTAGTGTCTGAAGGTAATCGTACATGAAAAAATAGATTTGTACGAATGGAAATCGGAGAAAATGCGCTTTTAACAAGACTGAAGACTTGAGATTGAAATTCGAAGGATGAATAATTGTAAAGGGCTAGACTTGACTAGTCATGAGTTAAGGTTGCACCCATGCATATCGCATTTTCATTCAGACACTACGGCATATTCGACCTGACCCCTGCCTCTTATCATTCTAAATTTTTGAAGGTCAGAGTTAACTTTTTCTTTTTGATTCACAAGCCAGTCATAACTTCGGTGCACATGGGAGGGAACTTTCAGTGTTGACCGCTTCTTTGATCTGCCGTAATTATCGTGAGAAGAATAGAACATTGTTTTCAACCATTGTGAGGTCAAGATGAATTCGTCCTTTTCAGTTAAATCAATGGTATCTTTATTTGACCGCGTTTTAATATCTTGTACATTTGGGCTTTTATAGGCGCAAAACTTTTAGGCTGCTTTTAACGGCACCGGACGATGTTTTAACCGGTTAAAACTGAAGCTAACGTTTAGGGATTCTGGCTCTTTCTTGGTGTTGCAGGGCACATGAGCCATGAAGACAATAAAACAATAGCCGAGAACAATGAGTTTGGAGCTAAACAATATCCTGCAATATACAAATAACCCTAACCCAGAATACAACACATCCTGCAACGACAAGTAAGACCCGGGGTTCCGTTTATACGTGAGTGAGCCATCCGTGCAAAACTTCGTACGCCTAGCGGTGCAAATTTGAATCCGCTACTTTGTGAACAGAAAGTATTTGATGTAATATTTCAAACACGCGAGAGAGTTCTTCCTTTTGATTTCCAAACACCGAAAAGTGAGTTGAAAAAAACGAGGCGCAGCCCCGTTTTTTTTATTTTTTATAACTGACTTTGAGGTGTTTGGAAATCAAAGGAAGAACTCTCTCAAGTGTTTCAAATTACTTCTCAAACTCATGAATATTTCTTGGAGAAAATCAAAGAAAAAGTTTACGAAATTTAATGCAAATTAAGAACACATTTCCAAACCACCGTCACAGTAGTGATTTGCTTTGTTTTCTCCTCATTAAATATTCATGACTTTTAGAAAAAATTTGAAAGAGACGGTTCCGCGTAACCAGTATATACAGGTCAAATATTCGTCCTGTATATCGTATAAACACACTCTCAGTCTTCTTTTGAACTTACTTAGGACTATCAAAGCTGATGAATTCATTGGTCGAATCTACGATATCTATGAACGAACAAGAAAGGAGGGAATATCACAGGTTAGTGTCGAGAAATAGGAGCATACAGAAACATGTGTTTGGTAAGATATAGCAGAGAAATTTCCCAGGCTATTTGATGTTAGGGACGGACCATCAGATAATTGATGGGGGGGTTGCAGGAATTTTGGTTGCATGATGTTTATTTTTTTGGCTCAACCCCTGCACGTTATTTTTTTTGCGTACAGTTAGATAGTTTTTCTTCTAGCAGAAAAGGTTGTACGATTTTTTGAGGGTTTAAGTGCTTGCTCGATATTTTTTGGGGGATTTACGCACCCCCCACCCCCCTCCCCTATCAACTATCTAATG
The DNA here is from genome assembly GCA_011057435.1 of Actinia equina. Lineage (NCBI taxonomy): Eukaryota > Metazoa > Cnidaria > Anthozoa > Actiniaria > Actiniidae > Actinia > Actinia equina. The sequence goes on along the minus strand of WHPX01000683.1, from coordinate 486,689 downwards.
GTCCGTCCCTTATATCATAATCAATATATCAAGATCAATTTGTCACTCGATATAATAGCTAGTAATTGATTCATTAGAGATCAAATTAGAATTTGAGAGTTCGTCAATTAAAAATTAATCAAAATAAAACTAGTCAAAGAAAAGAACGCGATTGTTAGAATGAAAAATATAATTCATCGTGAACAATTGTAATAAGTCATAAATAAGTGAAGATAAGAACGCCCAATAAACACAACAACTCTAGAAAAAAATCAGAGTATCAGGATGGGAATCGAAGCGTGCTTATCATATATATACAGTTTGTATAATAAGTCGTACTTATTCAATTGTCTCACGATTGAGGGTCCTTTTGAGAAGGAATCGCGTCGTTTTGACTGCAAACTGCCAGTCTTGGGAATCAGGTGATGGTGTAGACTGGATGATGTTCGTCGGGAAACCTTTGCTGTAATACTCCAGTTGCAAGGGCGAATGCAGGGTTTTTTTGAGGGAGGGGTCTCAGGGGGAAATTTTGACGTTTTTGAGCCGATCGAATCATTCTTGTCGAGGCAAGATTTTTTACGGTCAAATTGAACTAGTATGATGGAGTCAGTCGCAAAACTCGCAAACCCCAAAGCCTCCGTCTCTCTATGAACCAGTGTTATGCTGGCTCCATCGGCTCAAAAACAGCACACAAAACATTGAACAGAGGATTCTCCGCCTACAGAAAAAGTTTGGTCTCGAAAATTTACCTCAGAATGGAAATATAACGAAAAACGTATCTCTTTCCCCGTCGCTTCTTAGTAAACTTGCCCCCCAAGCAATATGGCGTAAGAAACCATGAAAGGGTCTATTGTAAGCTACTTTGGTTACTGCAATTTTCATAAACATGCAAACTCTGTGTCGATCTTCGAGCTGACGCTGAAATGTGTTTTTTCCGCTGCCGTCAATGAAACAATAATCAGTCAGTACCTTTCATATTTTTGACTTAAATTCTTTTTGCTTTACTTGCAGCCGATAGAGGTTGGCATAGTCCGAGCAGACTACATGTTGGAAAGTGACAAACCAACTGTAAAAAGTGTCAAAGAATGCAATGAAAACATGAGCGTCAAGCAGGTTGAGATAAACACAATGGCGGCAGGAGCTGGCAGTATGGGCTGCCAACTGACAAAACTTCATCGGTGAGCAATTATAATAAGATTACGATATTTCAAGGTAGACGCTTAACCTTTTACACTAGCTCCTCTCAATATATATTGACGAGATACGATTCAAATTTTACTTATTAATTAATTATCTATGGGGGATTATTAGATCTAATTTTAGAGGTCTAAACCATGGTTCCACTAAGGCATCGGCAAACCCTCCCTCTAACCCTAACTAGGGGTTAGAGTGCAAAAAGTGGGGTCACGTGACTTCTTTGAATTTTTTGTTTAAACTCACATCAAAGTCTTTTAGCTGAAGACGGAGTCAGTGGAACAGAAAGCAGCCATAAAGCAGTTATACAGTAAAACAATATGATAGGAGTGGACAGCGGTATACTGGCACGTAAACAGTTCCGCAACGCGTCATGTGGCTAGGCGTCGTAGATGAGAGTGACACAAAAGGGAGTGTTCACGCTAATATATACAGGGCAAGGCATGATGGGATATCCATTGTTATGTAAATACTCGCTATTATTTCAAGTACTTAGAAAAGTAATAACAATACTATCCCGTCTTCGCATTCGACAATACATTGTCAATTTATAATAGAAAACTTGCATTTATTGAATAATATTATTGAGTTTGCTTTATTTTTTCTTTTTCTTAATTTATTTTTTATCGACTTATTTTTCTAGTCTTTGATTTCAGTTATCTTGTTGGGATGCTAAATCAAGATTTTTCAGTTATATCTCAAAAGGTATTTGGCGAGAAGATTTTCTATTTTCATTCTATTTTGCCTGTACTCTTCTGGGAATATTGAGAACTTCCTATTCAAGAATGTGGTGGGTTTCGAGAAGCAGATCGCTGAATTTCATTTTTATTTTCGATGCAAACCAACAACATCTACAAAAAGAAATAAAAAAAAAAACGAAAAAAATTATAATAAAACGACAACAATAAAACGAAAAAAAAAAAAACCAACAAAAACACAAAACAAAACGAAACGAAACGAAACAAAACGAAACAAAACACAACAATAAAAAAGGACTAAAATATAACCATCATCTTAAGATGGGATTTGAACTCTGCACTTAAAAATTCAAGAAAAAAAGCCAATTCCATTGTGTCATATACCCTAGACATCCGACGAGCTGAGGCGTCGTATCTATGGGCTACGGGCCTGACAACAATAATTGTGGGATATAAACCTTCGTATCTTAAAGAACCGACATTCAAATGAAGAAATATTTTCACAATCAACTATACACTATCTAAAGAATCAATTCTGAAAATATTGTGCAAAGGCTTATAAGCACTCTTTAAAATCAGGTCAAGTTCATCCATCTCTACTTTTAAGAAAGATTTGAAGACCTGGCTTTTCAAGAAGGCATATGATTAATCAAATTGACTTTTATTATTTTATATTAAAATTTTACTTGAGTTTTGATAAATGATTTTTATTGAATTTGATGAAATGTAAATGTTTTTATTGATACCAAAGTGTTAATTTTTGCTATACTGCAAAGTGCTTTTCTATGTATTTAATTGAATAATTGTCGTATGTTATCAATATTATAACAATTTTAAAATTAAAAAAACGTTGAATGTCCTTATCTTTTTAAAACTGTAAAGCGTTATTGAACTCACGGATATTAACGCCATAGAATTGATCAATTATTATTATTTTTATTTAAGTTTTGTAATACTGTGTTTTTCTAAACAGATTCCTAATAATACAGCAGTGAGTGGAATAGGTGAAATCCTGGCTGAAGCATGGGAGATATACGGATCCAAAAGGTAAATAACCTTGTTAATTATAAATATCCTAATTTTGAATTGCCTATTGCGTTAGCCTCAGCGTTAAATTTGTGTATGAATATTCACGTGTTTCAGTAAAGGTCCGTGGAAATTCCGTAGGGGGGGGGGGGGGGATAATTTTAGGTTAAAACGGGGAGGGGTAAGACGTTATTTTACATTTAGTAAAGTGGGGCTTAATTTCACTTTAAGGCCTACTTTGCTCATTTCAGAACCAATCCCCCCTTCAGATAACTATTGCGCAGTCCCTAACTTCGTACACGTAAAAAGAGCAAGATAAAATAAATAAATAAATAAAATAATAATAAAAAAGGGCCTTCCGGTCGATCGTCGTCGTGTGTTTCGTCGTCGATACTTAAGCTCCCCAATTGCTTGACGAGTACTGTACTGTTGGTAGTTGAATTTATTTAGTATTTTCATTTGATGCTGAATGAAGCCTATGCCTAAGTAATACTCTTAGTTTGACTTATTATTCACCACGTTCATACCGTCTCGTATTCTTCAATTGTACGTTACGTCATCGCGGCCTCTAGGGGGAGATTGGTGCCATTTAACAAAATATTTCTCATTAGCATTTATTGTTAAGGGCACCACAATGGCCGCCATGCTTTTGTCTTTTAAGTCTCTTGGAAATGCTAGTAACCCACCAATTGCTAAAGTGTTTTTTCCCCCAGCGCAATAATATTGATGCCAACGTTTCACGAGGACATGGCAAAGTACGACCAAACATTTACGGAGTACTACCTGCACGAAAGGTTATTAGTTTTAGTAATACTTATGATTAATATATTTTATCACTAGTTTTCTCCGACAATATCGAGATTTTTGTCACTCTCATCACGTACTATAACACCATTACTACCACCTACACCACCATGACCATCACCATTACCACCACCATCATCACCACCATCACCACCACCACCACCATCACAACCACCATCACCATCACCATCACTACTACACAAGGTAGATAAATCTTATAAAAGGATACCTAAAACAGAAAGCATGGCCGTTGAATACAAAGAATTGCCACACTCACAATTGTCGCTAATAAGCTACACTGATGTTCACATAAACCATATATATGAACTCTATTTTTCTTACTAATCGAGACACTTTAGTCCAAATAAGTGGAAGATGAAACGTGAGCGAAGTACAAAAATCGTCCATAAACAACCGGTGATAATTATGGGACGCCTTTATAATCATTATTTGATAGCCTAACTATATTTTCAATAGAATTCCAAGGATTAAGCTAATTAGAAGAACGTATGAAGAGGTGCACAAAACCGCTAAGTTAGTTGACAAGAAGCTTTTCGTGTAAGTATGTATGAGAAAGAGACGAGCAGTCAAAAAGTTGTTGGTGTACAAAGTCAGGACTTATGGACTTTATTGAAAATTAAAACTTCCTATATTGAAAGCATGTTTGAAATTCTTAAGACAAATTTGACTAAAACGCCTAGCAGTGACTATATAGTTTAACAAGATTCGATAAAAATTCTAAAGACTCGAAAATATGATCATGACGCATGTTAAGCTCACTTTTTTAGGCAATTATGGAATTGCAACATTGCATCGCATGAACATGATGTTGAACTAACCTGGCATCCTTTGCAATATAGCAATAGTTTCAAGCAAATTTGCCTTTTTCTTAATCAATAGGTTGTTTTTTAAACAAACGCCGCTACGAAAGTATGATATTTTTACGATGATTTTTTTGGAGTCTGTGACGTCATACACTCAACATCGAACATCGCTCCATACATTTCTTTGTATATAAATCCTTAATTTATTTCATTCCTATGAAGCCCAAAGGGTGGCTAATGTACTTATTTTACATTAGTTGTGACTATAATTTATATTTTGGGTTGTTTGGGTATTTCTTTCTCCCTTTACTACTGATAATTTGATCATAAACTACAAAGAAATGTATGGAGCGATGTTCGATGTTGAGTGTATGACGTCACAGACCCCAAAAAATAATCGTAAAAATATCATACTTTCGTCCTGAATATCGAGAAAACAATTCATACAGTGATTATTAGACCTTTAAAGAGTGTTCTTAGGAAGTTTCAGCTGAATCCAAGTTTGAACGATTTTCGTCAGAGTAGCACTTTAACATTCAACAAATGCATTGCTGCTTCTAGCCTTAAAGGTATCATCATGTACTCGATGTCCTTAGGACCGAATTGAATGATACGACTGTCTATTTAAGATCGCGTTATCTTATCTTTTTTACAGGGAAGGCCAGGAAGTTGCTGTAGTATATCATAGATATGGTATAGTTCCAGGAGAATACAAATCAGAAGATGTAAGTCTAAGTCCATTCAACTATCAATCTACCACGAAACTAGCACAGTTATATAGCGATTTAAACTTACAGACTTACCATCTAGTCGTGAAAAGGAATTAAAAACAGAAATAAATAGAATTAAAATTTTAAAAAAGATAAAAATGTTTGTCAAAAGTGTGATAAGTTCGAAATAGAAAATGCGCGCGCGTGCTGTGTGCAGCTTTAAAGCACGCGGGAGCTGGCAGATCACAAGAGAAGTGTCAGGGAAGCACGACGCGTAGCAGGTTCTGTGTGGTCTCATAAAGCATGCGCGCGCTCCCAACAACATTTTAATGTTTATTATTTATTTTTTTGTAAGGCTTGGTCTGCAAGGCTTCTTATAGAGAGATCTCTAGCTATCAAATGCCCAACTATTGCAAGCCAGTTAGTAGGGACGAAGAAAATCCAGCAAGTCTTGGCAAAACCTGGAGTGGTTGAAAAGTATGAAATTACACCTTGTAATTTATAGAAAAAAATACTATTAGATTCGTTATATTACACTCAACAAAATTACTCGATTCTGATTGGACAAGAGGAGTACAATCAAATCGTTAATAGTGTACTCTGTCAGAGTCCGATTTTTAAGTTGCTCAGTTTTAAGTGTATTATAGATACTCACCTAATGCTCGTCCACCCGCGGTTAGCTCAGTTGTTAAGAGCGGTGGTCTGTTGTGCCGGACCAAAAACTCATGGTTAGACCTTCAAGTCTGCTCGGACAAGGCCTTTAAACCATAGCGGCCCTGTCTCCCAACCCTTCCTAACCTATAGTAAATGGGGGACAAAAAAGAAACACTATTGTACTAACAAATCACTCATGACTGTAAGCTGCATGGCTGCTAATAGCGCCTTAATATGCAGCCCGTAAAGTCCTCCAATGGTCATAAAATGTAAAATAAAATAGATAAAGGGAGGAACCGAGGCTCGCCAAGCCCACCCTTACCTCTGCTCATGAATAACGCTTGCTTTTAAATTGCCTTTACCTTAATTACCAGATACATATCAAATAAGGCTGCTGTACAGAGACTTAGGAGGACATTCACTGGCCTTTATTCTCTAGATGAGGTAAGACATCTTCTATAGTCATGCATTCATCAGTGGGAGACCGAGTCTTAAAGAGTGTTATAAGATAAATAAAAGTTGTCTTTCACTTTAAATCTCTAAACTTTATTGGACGTTTCGGCTTCGCAACCTGGAACCTTCATCAGCAAGATATCGTTATGCTTAATGGCGTCCAAAATATATTTATTAACAGTCAAACTCTGTAAAAAATAGGAAAGTTATTACTTTGACTGACGATAAAATAGCTTAAATATGTTAAGTCAAAGATAGACAAGTTTTAGCGGATCTCCCGCGCGGGCCGAAAGACCATCGAGTTGATTTTTCATGGCTTGGCTGACGTCACTTCCGTCCGTACGTCCGTCCGTCCGTCCGTCCGTGTACACAACACAGGAATCCCGCTTGATGTCAAAGCAAAACTATTCACAAATAGCACAAAATGCGGCTCTCAAGTGCACAGAAAAAAATCGCTTTAGGAAAAGTTATAGACCAAAAACAATTTTTAAAAAACTTTCATGTAGTCAAAGGTGGATCAAGAAGTGTTCTTCAAGAATTCCATTCAGTTGTGTCTTTTTTAGCAAACAATCGTATATTATAATATTTTTGACAAGCATTTCTCTCGACAAATCGGACAAATCAAAGACTTTCTCTCAAAACTTTTTATATTTCTATAGATAAGCTTGATTTTATTTTAATGCTGGAGGAAATATAACACGAAGAGCATATTACAACAGATATTCGTCCTTTATTTAGCTTTGTAAATCTTTAACAATTCGGTTGTTTTTAACCAACTATCATATGTTTTCGTTCAAGAAAAATGCAGCTTTGTTTGTCTCCTATTGCGGGGTCTCATCGGCAAAACAAAGAAGACTTTCATTCAATAATTTTATATCTTTCTACAGGTAATTTATTTAATTCTTGAATGAAATATATATATTCACAGCAAACATTCAACTGTTTATTAAGCTGTTCGAGCAAGTATGATTATAAAAATGAGCTTAAATTTGTGTTGTTGAAAGATGATATTGTATAGACCTAGACTATCACTTTAAAAAGCTAAAAAGTATTCAAAAACATTTACAAACGCCAATTTACTGACAATAAATTTATCATTTAGTATTTTGCCTTGCCTTTTGCATTATTTTCTATTTTGTCTCAGTTTTTCTTGTTAAGTTTAACTGTATGAACTTCGTCTCGTTTTGTAAAAGACGTAATTAAAGTAAGCTTATTTTCTGCTCACCTTAACCAGTTTTCAAGTTTGTTTTTTGGTCTTGATTTGCCCTAAATCTCCAGATTTTCGATTTGAGTGAAAGACATCCGAGGTAAATTTCACTAAACTTGATATTGGATTGCATTATCTGTAGTTATCTTTCGATTTTTTTAAAGTAAAAGAGATTCAAAGCCTAAAACTGTCGGCCTTTGAAAACTTTGTCGAAGAATCTTCCAAGAACAAAACTAGCCCCTGGGGGCCTTCATTTTGAATAAAGAATAATTGAATATTTTTCCCCGATCCTATTTTAACCTTTCAGTTTCATTCCAATTGTTCTTCTTTATCGGGAGTTCCGCTTTTAGGCAGCGCCTAAAAATATATATTATCTATTTTATTTCAGAATGCCTGACTGCTCCTACAGCATTTTTAAATTCAAGAGAGTTAACTATTTAATTGTTATATATAATTAGTGCACCGATATATACTTTACAGTATCACTGGCTTGTAATTATAATATTTATTTCCATGTAGGGTCCAGAAGGTGATCAGACTGTCAAAATGGCATTCGACGATCCAGATAAGTTCGTTCTCAAGCCTCAGAGAGAAGGAGGAGGTAAGATACTCTTCTCGGAACTCGAATATTCAACGATAATGAATTAGCCTCTATATAAGAGCTTACTGATGAAAATATTGGGTAATTTGTAACAATAATGCGAAACAAATACACAACTCTTTCTTGGTTGTCATAGAGGCAACAATTGAATCTGGTCTAATCTGATTTACATGAGAAAGAATTCAGTTTCCCAGGGAAAAAAGACTGCATTGCTGTGCCTGCTGTCATGGCTGCCATCACGTGATGGTGCAAAGCCTCTTCAGACCTTTTTCGAGTTCCAGTTCGCTGTGTTCCTTGATTAAAGACTCATTTACTCAGGATTAACTTCTTACTAGTGTCTAAATATTCACAAATACAATGCTTTGATGAAATTCCACGGATAATCAATGGAACATATTGTGTAATATTCAATACAAAATCGAGGCTATCCCCCTCAAAAAAATGCCGGAGAACTTGAAAATGGAGTCAAAATTCAAATAGAGTGCACAGTCACCATATGTCTGTGAACCAGTCACTATGATATATGTTACTCAGTGCAACTAGACAATATATAACTTTGGTTTTGTATCATGGATATATGAAATTCAAATAGAGTGCACAGTCACCATATGTCTGTGAACCAGTCACTATGATATATGTTACTCAGTGCAACTAGACAATATATATCTTTGGCTTTGTATCATGGATATATGAAATTCAAATAGAGTGCACAGTCACCATATGTCTGTGAACCAGTCACTATGATATATGTTACTCAATGCAACTAGACAATATATATCTTTGGTTTTGTATCATGGATATATGAAATTCAAATAGAGTGCACAGTCACCATATGTCTGTGAACCAGTCACTATGATATATGTTACTCAGTGCAACTAGACAATATATATCTTTGGCTTTGTATCATGGATATATGAAATTCAAATAGAGTGCACAGTCACCATATGTCTGTGAACCAGTCACTATGATATATGTTACTCAGTGCAACTAGACAATATATAACTTTGGTTTTGTATCATGGATATATGAAATGCAAATAGAGTGCACAGTCACCATATGTCTGTGAACCAGTCACTATGATATATGTTACTCAGTGCAACTAGACAATATATAACTTTGGTTTTGTATCATGGATATATGAAATGCAAATAGAGTGCACAGTCACCATATGTCTGTGAACCAGTCACTATGATATATGTTACTCAGTGCAACTAGACAATATATAACTTTGGTTTTGTATCATGGATATATGAAATGCAAATAGAGTGCACAGTCACCATATGTCTGTGAACCAGTCACTATGATATATGTTACTCAGTGCAACTAGACAATATATAACTTTGGTTTTGTATCATGGATATATGAAATGCAAATAGAGTGCACAGTCACCATATGTCTGTGAACCAGTCACTATGATATATGTTACTCAGTGCAACTAGACAATATATAACTTTGGCTTTGTATCATGGATATACGTTCTGCACTCTAAAAGTTGTTACAAAAAGGTTTACTGACGGGGTTAATCGTGGAATTAGGTGGCAATATTTTGATGTGTTGGTTAGGGATTTGTCTTTGCTTGTGCTGCAGATTGACTCAATCTACTTCCTTACTTGCCAATGGTTAAACAGTTCTAGAAATTAAAAAAATCAAAATAAAGTACTTCTCGAAGGAAAGTTTGCGCGATTCTGTTGCTTCAATTTTTATTGTAAACTCTAATAATATGGGCAATTTATTCTACCGCGTGTACAAATATGCATAGTCCTATTCAGCTTGTGAATAATGTTTTCCCATTTCAGACCACGTGTCATTTCCTAGAGAATAAGATTCTTTGTTTGCGTTGTATCCATATTTATGTCGTGTCTTTTAAAACGAAACCGTGAAACGTAACAAACAAACGATCACTTTTTAAAATGACACGTGGTCAGAAATGGGAAAACATTACGCCCAAGATGAAAACATTTTCTATTGTCGTCGTTCAACAGGGCACAACATATTTGGCGAAGGCATCAAGACTACGCTAAGCCAGAAAGATAGATCGCAGTTTATTCTAATGGACAAAATACGAAGTCCTACAGTGAAGAACTACATTGTGCGGCCAGAAAATAGCGAACCTGTTTTAACTGATGTTGTCCCTGAATTCAGCGTTGTCGGGGTATACATTGCGTAAGTTCAAGATAGCTAGCCTTTAGCTATAATAGAGTGCGTTTTACTTAAAGTGCCTATAACCCCTAATTCAATATTTTCAGCATGGATTCTACGAGAATTGAAAAGTCGAATGGTGAAATATTTTCATATGATTTGAGTGATGCATCTTGGAGATATCAAGGTTTATACTTCCAGTATGCTAATGAGTGTGATGTCATAGTAGGCATTTGGGTTTATTTGTCATAATTTTTAAATCAAAATACTGATTACTATGAGAAAACAAATTGGCAATAACCTTTCTATAAACCCTGAGTAAGACAATGATATTTATACAGGATAATTTTACTACCCCAGTAAATTTTCGTATGTTTAATAATGCCTAATATGAGATCACACTCATTAGCATACTTGAAGTATAAGCCTTGATATCTCCAAGATGCATCACTCAAATCATATGAAAATATTTTACCATTCGACTATTTACTTCATGTAGAATCAATGCTGAAAATATTGAGTTAGGGGTCATAGGCACTTTAACACATTAAATGGTCCAAAGCCTGTATTTTATTCATGCTTCAGCAGTATCAAGGACGTTTCCAGTTATTTATTCTTTGTAATTTTGTATGCAATAAAAAAGTTTGGTTCACACGAACGAAGTACCGCAAATGCATGCGCGAATGAATAGCAAAATTACACTTGAACTGCAGTGACGCAATTACTTGTGTGCGCATGCGTACTTTAACAACTTGCTTCCATTTGCGTTGCTCGTGGGATTCAGGGCTAACTCTAACGGCTGGATAAAATGAATCTACCAAAGCATATTTAACTTAACCTACCATATCGTCTTAGGCTACGAGAATGGACAAGAATATGCTATACACCGTTCTCAAAATGGCTGACAAATTCACAAAAAAGGTCACCCAGTCATTAGTTCACAATAAAACATATAAAAGCACGTGTAATGCTTTTATAGATGAAAAGCATAGAAATTGACCTTTTGTTTTGACCTGAATACGCGCTATCCACCTTTATTTTGAACGAGAAGCCTTGCTCTGCCTTGCAAGATGACTGGGTAACCTCGTTTTCGTGCGCTCGTCAGTCATTATGAGAACGGTGTATACTTTATCATTCTAGAGACAAATGACTTGTGTCGATCCATAATTAATATAGCTTTTTTTTTTGACAGCGATGGGGAGGAACTAACTGCTAACAGAGAAGTAGGGCACACAATGCGTACGAAAAGCAGCAAGTATGACGATGGGAGTGTTTGTTCTGGAATAGCAAACTATGACAGTCCATATCTATTTTGAAACATGTCTAGGTAAATAAGTAGTTTTTTTAAAGAGGTAATCTGCTTAACGATGCGAATGTGACCGTGCGAAGAAACGAAATTGTATAAATGTACGTTTTTAATAGAGGACTTGCACTAACAGGTCACGTGACCTACCTCCCTTAAAAAGAGCAGCTTTGTCAAAATGAACATCACAAACGAAAAGAGCTTCTCGATATTAGGAGGGTAGCGGAGGTTTAGCCCATAATAAGCCAAAAAGGAGAAATGGCATTGAGTTTTAGATCAAATATTTTATCAAGAGAAATTGAACTAAGAGAAGGATATCCCCCCTATATAGCCTTGTAACCATCATGTGCACAGTTCGATGCTATTTTTAAACCCTTTGTTTTTCTGCACGCGCATTTACTGCGCGCGCTCTACACTGTTTGCTTACGTTTTTGTGGTTTTTCCGTTATTTCGACTCTGCCCTGAATATGAATGTGCACGTCGAAAGCTTGGCAAAAACGACAGGAAATTGAAGAGACTTAAACATCGAGGAGTGTATTTCTTCAGGAATAAGAACGACTAGACAGTTTTTACAAACCTTGGCATCATTATCAGGGTGTGCGAATGCAAATTTCCAAATTAAACCTAGTTAGATTTCAAACATTATTGCAGACGAATCTCTTAGAATATTAACATTCCCTTACGTTCTTTATAGTTTTAGAACACAGAAAGAAAGCTAGCGATACTTTTTGATTTGAACTAGTTTGTTTGGTATTCTTAAGTCAATCATGATTTGCCAGTGCTTTACACGCAGTATTCGTAAAGATTCTAAAGATCTCACAATAAAGGAAAAGAAACAGATCGTTAACCATTAAAGTTTTGTTCATTTATGTAAATGAGGCTCGTGCGATGCGAGTTTTGTTGGTCCACGCAGCGTCATTATTCACATCAAAGAATAGAAGAATACAAGAATTCGATGATTGGCATGCACCTACGTACTGAGCATGATTGCGACACAATCAATATAACAAGCAGCTTTAATATTCTCAAAAAGCCGTAAAGCAAAGCGGGGGAAGCGGATGGCTTAACGGGAGAGAGCTACCGCCACTCGCACATGCGACCCGAGTTCGATACCCGCCGTTCTCGGCGCATATCGCATGTGAGTAGAGTTGCTTGCTCCTCCTCCAGTGCTCCTAGCCCTTCCCTGCTTTCCGTATCCTCCGTACCAGGGCGCCAATTAGGCAAAAAAAAAGCGACATACAAAGCTCAATGTTCAAATCCTCCTAGTAAATCACCCTTAGTGGTACAATATATCAATATATGCAATACATCTTTATTCACATTTCCTTTTATGTTACATTACATTAACTTATATATTTAGATCATTGCAAAGAAAATACTTATTTGGTCAATAAATAAAGCTAAATATAGGTTGTAATGAGAGGAAATGCCTAGAGCCTAAATAAACCATATAGTTTCCTAGTTAGACCCTAGTCATGTTTTGTTTCAGTTTGATGTAGGCAATAAACACGAGGGGAAAAAATTTAAATAGTATACAAACAGTAGACAAACAACGAAAAACAACTGTCACCCCGGTTATGTATTAGATGGTACATAAACTTGCTTCAGTAATAGGTGCTGCTTAAGTTTTTTTGAAAGCGAAGAAGGTCTTTGATGTCTTTTGAAATTTGCTGCCAATAATCGATTCCTAAAGCTGATGTTTTTTTTTTTTTTTTACCAATGTTGGTTCTAAAACGTGCCTTGTAGAAGTTACCCTTAGAGGCAAATCTAGTGTTATAGCACAGGTAGCCCGAGCTTGGTTTCTGTGGTGTCCTGTTATAAGGAAATGTATGGAGATTCATCAAAAATTTCAATAAAATCATTGAAAGGTGAAATAAAGCCTCGAAATTTTACCCGATCATTGAGAAATAGCACTTCTTTCGCTCTGCGTGGTCATTTTTTGAATTTACCCCGTTTTAAGATTTTTTCCCCCACCAGTAAGAAATAAGAGAAGGTTGGAACTCGAGTGTATTTTTTAACGACCTAAGATAAAAAATACACTCACCATAACTTCGAAGACAGATTATAAAGTTATAAATTATAAGTTAAATACTTTTGTATCTTAGGCCGTTAAAAATACACTCACCATAATTTCGAAGAAAGACTATATCCAAATCCAACCCGCATTTACGATACGAAGACTTCCGGCGTGACCTCGGGTCGATTGCCGAAAGAAATCCGTTGAACTGGTGTACAGTGAGCTCCAAGTACGGGTCAGAACAAGCGAGGGTAGTATGTGAATACAGGCAAATTTCATGGCTTAAAGACGCGAAGACTAATCTCTAATGCGACTTTCTCGGTTCTATAGGGATGTGAGAGAAGGGTCATGACTAAAATTTGGCGCTGGAAAGAAAATTCGAAGACGTACGAGGTTTCAAACACCCGTGATGGTTCGCTTTTGGGACTCGAGTTTCCAACCTTCTCTTATTTCTTACTGGTGGGGAAAAAAATCTTAAAACGGGTTAAATTCAAAAAATGACCACGCAGAGCGAAAGAAGTGCTATTTCTCAATGATCGGGTAAAATTTCGAGGCTTTATTTCACCTTTCAATGATTTTATTGAAATTTTTGATGAATCTCCATACATTTCCTTATAACAGGACACCACAGAAACCAAGCTTGGGCTACCTGTGGTTATAAGAGTGGACGTCGTTTTGCTAAAAGTTTGGCGTGAATTTGTCACGCAAACTCGCGCCTCGGTAAATATTCCCCGATATTCACTTCGCCTTCGGCGAGTAATTGTTATAGTATATACACGTGCCTACAAGAAGCCGAAATATGAAAGGAAAGATTCCACTTTAACGTCCTTTAGATTTAATCATTTTTTTAATTTTCAGACTGGATTGCTGTCAAGACCCAACAAGTTCTTAATGTAAGATATCCCACAACTGTAGTCGAAATTGGATCTTAGGTTTTTTATGTAGTTTTTATGTACCTTAGATTGTAAACACACAATAAAGATAGAGATATAATAAATATGTACGGTCAATGGGCAGACGCGTCTGCAAAATTTCTGCAAGTGACGAAACCTATGTTATACCCATGGACTGTAGATGTCGTAAAACAACTTCTTTCATCACGTTTTTACGAAATATATATCAGTGTGTTTGTTTCACTTATTGGTAGATACCAAACAGGGTTAACTGGCCGTTAGTTGGAAACGTGATAAGTGAGCCCTATTTTCAATGATCTAAATATATAATTTAATGTAATCTAACATAAAAGGAAATGTGAATAAAGATGTATTGTATTGTATTTAGTATCGATTTGGAAACAAAAATATATCAGTGAACTCTAGTATTATTTAGGAATAAGTCCCTCTGACCTAGCGCCGTTGCCCCCAGCATATTTATTCGATCGATTTGTGTATGTAATGTGACACACTGCAATGAGAATTATTAGAGTTTCCCGTTTTAGAAAAATTCGGTTTCAAGAAAGCTATTAGTAAAATGACTTATTCATGCCGAGCTAACTTAAGTACCCACAAAATTCAATGCGAATTCTTCGATTGCACGTTACGTCATCGCGGCCATGTTGGTGCCATTTAACAAAAGATTTCTCATTAGCACCCATTGTAAACGGCACCACAATGGCCGCCATGCTTTTGTCTTTTGACTCTCTTGGGAATGCTTGCAATCCATCAATATTGATCGCGAGTTCAAGGACAGCACATGGCATGGAAATTTCACTAAAGATTTATGATATGTATCAACAGCCAGTCTCATGGTCTTCAAGAATTATATCAAGTGTTTATTAGTAGAAGGTTTAAAAAAAAGGTCAAATTAATCGATAGTTTTCATCGTGATCTTGGTCGCCCTTTTCATGTGGACGGGTACAATGTATGATGGCTTCCAGCCATCTGCGACGGCACCAGAACTAAGAGACTGAAGGGGCAATCTGTTAAAGATGGACGTTAAAGAGAGCTAGCATAAGCTTGCAATAGAGAAACGTTGTTGAAATATATGAAAATATAGAAAATTGTAGCAGAAACAGATGCAAATGAATTCTGGACGTCGTATGCTTGAGTACGTGATAACGTCTGGGGGAATGAAGAGCTATTGTTTTGAAACTCGTCGGGATGTCATCGTTTTTCTACCTTCGTATCCTTTGGGATACTCATGAATTTTTCGAAGAGTAAAAACAAAAGAAAATGAATCCCCTGGAGGCTCGTCACGCTGAATTGGGAAAACATTGTCACACCACGAATAAGGTCTATTGTCTGCATTTTATTTAAATCTAGCATTTCTGACACATGTATGGCCTTTATTATTTGACACAGGCTTCAACTTGCTCGTGTAGTCACTACATACGGAAAGGGGTGATTGTCTTAAGTAGTGTCCGCAAATCATCGACCTTATTCCTAATCTTCCGACTAAAAAGCTACAATGCATTTAAGATTACACCGTGTGTTACTAAGGGTTTTCTCCGGGTTCTCTGGTTTTTCCTCCCTCCACAAAAATCTACTTCTAAATTCTAATTTGACCTATCGGTAGTCTTACCAATAGGCCCTTTACAGCTAAGCAATCACGTGCTGATTAATTCACCGAGATCAAACAATGCAATGATAGAGACATGTGAATAATTGTCCAAAGTGTTAAAAAGGTCTCTATCATTGCAAGCTCACCGTCCGTCTCGCTTCGATGCACAGGCACGGCTAGCTTTCAAGATGGCGCAGAGAACTGTAAAAGGGACTATTATATTACCTCTGAAGCCCAGAATTACGTCCTCAGCTGCTAAGCCAATCTATGGGCCCAGAATCAATGAACACGTCATTCAAATCCATATATGGGTACTCTAGCACAACAATGCAATTTTCGCGAGATGGGAAACACACACAAAAAACCAAATGCATTTTACGACTGGGCTGCCACAAGCTGTAAGTTCGATTCATAGCTGTTTTAAAATTACCTACAAAAAAGCAAAAACAAAAAAAACTACTAGATAGCTGCCATCATGGATTTCAAGCTTCATTTTGGAAGTGAAAATCTCACTGAAGAAAGGGTGAATTACCTAGTTCGAAATTCCAAAGACTATGCCTTGATGAATGGCGCTTTACTGCAGTCAAAAAAGACGCCGGGTAAATCCAACCACGTACCTTTTATGCTGTTCCCTACTCTTTTTCCGAAGAAGCTCTTCGATGAAGTGAAGCAAGTACAGAAAGATTTAAATCTTTTGGTATATAATGTCAGCAAAGACCACGAATTCTTGAGAGAATCTCTACAAGGGTCAGTAACTGATGTTTTGAAATTTTCGAAAACGTGTCTAGTCTCGTCAACCTTTGTTTTAAATGCACATGTCTGAAGGGTTAGTTTCTAGTTCAAGTAATATTTTTAGTACACTAGTTAGTAACTTTTATTTCGGTAAGTGTTCTTTCTTTTTTGGGGTAAAATTCATAAGGGATAAAATATGACAGAAAACGAAACCTAGCGTTGGCATCATGCCTGTTAAAAGTTTTATTATAATTATCATTATAGTCGAATTTATGCTAGTACCTAGACCATCATCAATCAGAAGTACTAAACAAAACGACAAGTACTGGTAATCCAGTCTCGGTACATTTCATTTAAATATGAAGCAGAAAGAGAGAAAAAATGGAATTATTTTTTTGCGTGACACCCGCCACCCATTGCCGCAAAAATAATGACTTACACTGTAGTTTGCTGGAGCCTCAGCTACGTTTGGTCGACTAAAATAACCTAATTGTTTCGAAATATGTAAATATTTGCCGCCCCAGGATAGATATTCGATCGTTTTGTGCATGTAATGGGACATCGCAATGAGAATTACCGAAGATTTCTTTTTAGAAAATTCGGTTTCAAGAAAGCTGTTAGTAAAACACGTATTTATTGTCCTCATTGTGCCCACAAAATTCAATGCAATTATTGATCGAGAACAAGAAAAATACCGACATGGATAGTAAAAAGTAGTGTCTGAAGGTAATTGTACATGCAAATATAGATTTGTACGAATGGAAATCGGAGAAAATGCGCTTTTAACAAGACTGAAGACTTGAGATTGAAATTCGAAGGATGAATAATGGCTAGTCAGTCATAATGCGTGACTGGTTCGTAGTACTATCGACTGATAAGCAAATTATGAGACATTTTGAACTGAAATATCTTGGATATTTAAAAGAAATTCCGTAACGTATGTATCAATTAGTCAATTAAATTTACTTTTTTTACCACAATTGTAAATTTTCTCGCGCGCTGATTGGTTAAAAAACGTCGTAAATAAGAGGCCATACCAACAAATGGCGTCATGCAAGATTTCGTGCAGTCTATTTCCTAGAGTTTTGTGAGTTTTGTAGTAAAAAACAAATTTACGATGGTTTAGCGTGGTATGTCCTCTTATTTACCACGATATGACGCCAAGCGTTGGTCAAAATTAGTTATGGACCCACTCGGCTTACGCCTCGTGAGTCCATAACATTTTGACCAACTTTTGACGTCATATCGTGGTAAATAAGAGGACATACCACGCTCAACCATCGTAAATTTGTTAAGTTTATTTTATCTCTTCTCTCTCTTTTCCTATACTGGGCTTTCTGTTATTTTAGACAGAAAATTTGGTAAAACACATTGTTGTAGATATATAATTGTAAAGGGCAAGACTTGACTAGTCATGAGTTAAGGTTGCACCCATGCATATCGCATTTTCATTCAGACACTACTACCTATTGGTCCTGACCCCTGCATCTTATCATTCTAAATTTTTGAAGGTCAGAGTTAACTTTTTCTTTTTGATTCACAAGCCAGTCATAACTTCGGTGCACACGGGAACTTTCAGTGCTGACCGCTTCTTTGATCGGCTTAACATAAACCACGAAACGAAACGAAACGAAACAATAAAATGCGAAACGAGGATTTCGCATTTTACAGATCTTTAACATGCGAAACCGTCATTTCGCATTTTACAGATGTGTAAAATGCGAAACTACAGACTGTAACCTGAGGCTTTGCGATCTCATGTTTAACTGTAAGCTTACTCACGAAATTAGATGAAAACTGTGTAGCTCCATGTCTTAGAAAATTAGAGATTACTTTGAATCTCAGTGGGAAGAACAGTGTCAACTTTCCATGTACCAATATACGCGTTATAATATCTTGTACTTTTTGGATTTTATACGCGCAAAAATTTTAGGCTGCTTTTAACGACACCGGACGATGTTTTAACCAGTCAATACTGAAGCTAAAGTTTAGGGATTCTGGCTCTTTCTTGGTGTTGCAGGACACCTGAGCCATGAAGACAATAAAACAATAGCGCGCGCCGAGAACAATGAGTTTGAAGCTAAACAATACCCTGCAATATACAAATAACCCTAATCCAGAATACAATACATCCTGCAACGACAAGCAAGACCCGGGGTTCCGTTTATACGTGGGTGAGCCATCCGTACAAATCTTCGTACCCCTAGCGGTGCACATTTGAATCCGCTACCTTGTGAACAGAACCTATTTGATAAAAATTTAAAGAGACTGTTCCGCGTAAACAGTACGTACAGGTCAAATATTGACCGTTTAAAAATTCGTCCTGTATCGTGTAAACACACTCTCAGTCTTCTTTTGAACTTACTTAGGACTATCAAAGCTGATGAATTCATTGGTCGAATCTACGATATCTATGAACGAACAAGAAAGGAGGGAATATCACAGGTTAGTGTCGAGAAATAGGAGCATACAGAAACATGTGTTTGGTAAGATATAGCAGAGAAATTTCCCAGGCTATTTGATGTTGTTTATAATCATATTACGCGAATCATACTCATGCCACTCAACAGTTTCCATTAGGAATAGACCTTATTCGTGGTGTGACAATGTTTTCCCAATTCAGCGTGACGAACCTCCAGGGGATTCATTTTCTTTTGTTTTTACTCTTCGAAAAATCCATGAGTATCCCAAAGGATACGAAAGGAATAACGATGATATCCCGACGAGTTTCAAAACAATACCTCTTCATTCCCCCAGAGGTTTGTCACGCTGAATTGGGAAAACATTGTCACACCACGAATAAGGTCTATTTGTCACTCGATATAGCTAGTATTTGATTCATTAGAGATCAAATTAGAATTTGAGAGTTCGTCAATTAAAAATTAACCGAAATAAAACTGATAAAAGAAAAGAAGAACGCGATTGTTAGAATGAAAAATATAATTTATCGTGAACAATTGTAATAAGTCATAAATAAGTGAAGATAAGCACGCTAACAAACGCCAATAAACACAACAACCCTAGAAAAAAATCAGAGTACCAGGATGGAAATCGAAGCGTGCTTATCGTCACTTATTTATATCATATGTATAACGTTTGTATAATAAGTCGTACTTATTCAATTGTCTCACGATTGAGGGTCTTTTTTTAGAAGGATCTCGTCGTTTTGACTGCAAACTGCCAGTCTTGGGAATCAGGTGATGGTGTAGACTGGATGGTGTTCGTCGGAAAATCTTTGCTCTGATACTCCAGTCTCGAGTCCTCTCTGTTGCTCAGGGTTAGCCTCGATTTTCTGCTGAATATTCATGTGTTCCATTGAACGTCCATGGAATTTCAAAGTATTTGTATTGTTGAAGTTGTGCATTCTTTACTTTACCGTTGAGCAGCAGTAAGGGGGACTCGCGGTCACCCCTCGGAATTACACGGATATTCCCCGTGCTCACGTAACGGCGTCCGAGTCGGGTATTACCCGCGCGCTGATTCCCTTACTGCTGATGGGTACCGTAAATGGAGGTTAAGATATCCTTTACATATAGATGGACGCCATCACGAGCATTAGAAATAAAACTGTGCGCAAACTGAGAACTCAGGTGTTGGATCGCCTGGATGCTGACTTTGCCTTTACAACGTTTATGGAGGGCGATACGGACGAGACAATGACATATTAGAAGAGTGTATGGATTGTCCGCGCCTCGACAACCATGTTTCGACTACCTTTTCTACTGGTAGGCACAAAGTAGTATTTTTTTGTGTCCTCTGCGCTGGTAGCAAGCACCAGAAATGTCCATAGGGAAGTAGGTGGAGGCGAAATGCCTCTCCATGGTAGCAAGGGCCCCAAGAAATGCTATTGCGTAATATATATTTCAAAAGTGTCTCAGAATGTTAACAATAAGGTTAAATCTTTGTTAAGTATATATGGAAACTATTTCAAAAGTGTCTCAGAATGTTAACAATAAGGTTAAATCTTTGTTAAGTATATATGGAAACTATTTCAAAAGTGTCTCAGAATGTTAACAATAAGGTTAAATCTTTGTTAAGTATATATGGAAACTATTTCAAAGAGTGTCTTAACAAAGATTTAACCTTATTGTCAACATTCTAAGACACTCTTTGGAATAGTTTCCAGGTATCCTTAACAAAGATTTAACCTTATTGTTAACATTCTAAGACACTCTTTGGAATAGTTTCCGTGGTGTCTTTGGAAGAGTGTATAGATTGTCAGTGCCTTTTTTTGTCCAAAAGAGTGTATGCATGTTCCAAAGGAGTGTATGCTTGTTCCAAAAGATGTCTATAGAAGGGAGGCGATTCACCGCCCTTCCAACTTGCGACAGTTGTCCAACGACTGCAAAAATACCCGAAGAGAATGGAGGCCCCTTCTACCTTCTTTGTAGGGCCACGCGCAATGGTGCAGCTACGTAGCCCGGAATTCGAATGTTGCCTATTGTCTCCTGCGCTCTGTACAAGCCACCTACCACATCCAAAAGGATTTCTATCGTGCGCTGTTTTCCTAGCATGTATCCAGCTATGCCTATGGCTATGTACAGATACATGCTATATCTGTGGACAAACAGGTATCTACCATATGGGCCCATGGAATACCATATAGCCAAACTTGTGTCCGCCTACATATATGGCTACAGCCAAGATGCTATCCAAAGAGGAGATTGCAAACCTTTTGGAAGACAGGAAGAATGGAATGGGGCTACAAAAGGTAGCCAAGAAGTATGGTGTGGGTATTCCCAAAATACGCAGGATAGAGCAGGAAAACAATGCGACGCCTGCAATTCCAGAAACGCCACCTACGACAGATTTGCAGAAGCATTTTCTAGAAGTGCAGGATTCCTTTGCCATTGTTTTGGACGACCTAGGAAAAGCAAAGGAGGAATTGCTGGCCGAACTTGCAAACACAAAAAAAGAATTGCTAGACCGCGTGGACGATCTAGAAAAGCTTCGTGCGGAGCTGTCGTCCAAGATACAACCACCTGGTAGCGACGAGGATGGCTACTACAGCGAGGAAAACCTAGAGGACGAAGTGGAGGAAATATCCACGAAGATAGACTGGCAAATAGCCGGGAATATAGTATTTGCCATCTTTGGCATTGGAGCATTGCTTTGGGCGCGCATGCAGCAACCAGTGGAAAAGGTTGTCTACTACGAACGGCCACAGAGGCCTTCTAAGATTCCGGAGATGGAGTAGAAAGGGCGTCTACCAGATCAACGCCCTTTGCGGACACGTGCACCAATCTATCCTTCCTTTTGTTTGCGGTGGTCTTTTCCCTGCCTATTTTGCAGTACAAAGGCGGCGGAGATGTCCAGTCTATTTTTTGCGCCTGCAGGAAGTGTCCCCAAACGGGCGTGGTTGCATGTTCCGCCGTGCAGCCCTCCAATACGCATTGGGAGCATCGGGGGGATAGGAATAGGATGGTCCTTTCTTTGCCCCTGTATGTGGCTTTTGCGTAGCGCCAGCATTGGTATTCGCCTTCCTGCATGTGCAAAGCCTGCACGCATTCTTTGTTTGGCGGCGCCGGCACTTCTAGTAGCTTTCCTGGATTCCGGGGTATCGAATGGTCTATTTTCCTAGCCAATTCGTAGTACGTATCCAAACCGGGTCCTTCGGGCACGAAGACAGTGGCTATGTTGTTTTCCCACTCCACCAATATTTCTTCTCCAGGTATGGCAGTGCGTATGTTGCCGTTGGCTTCGAACTTCCCGACTGCAAATGCATCCAGCAACGCATCCACAGCCCATGCTACGGAAGTTTCTTTTGCCCCCCTGCGCAAAGCTACTCGGTGCCCTTTGGCAGGCCAAGCGGCATCTACGTTTTTGGGTACTGCGTATCCTAGTATTTTGTAGTCCCCTGCGGGTATTTCTTGCATTCGATGTATTTTGCGAGGCACGGAATCCTCTAGAAAGCGCTTGGCTGCGTCCTCTCCAAAGAACAATTTGCGTAGATTGTCTGTCCTTCTGGAAATCCTATCCAATAGTTTCCTATATTTTTCCAACTCTTTTTCTATGGCTTTCCTGTCTTCTTCCTTTTGCCGCAGGATGGACTGCCTTTGCTCCGACAGTTCTGCGTGGTATCTTTTCGTGGCTTCGACCCACTCGTCGCCTTCCAAGTCGTCCCGTATGTCTTCCAAGCGCTGCTGTCGTTTTCTTTTGGACAGGAAGGATATTCTGCGGTCCGTAGGCACTTCCAAAATGCCAAAGGCGCTCTTTTCTACTCCGATCCTTTGCGCCTTCTTTGTGCGCCATATCCACTCCACGTGTTCGCTCGTAGGCAGGAAGTCTGCGATAGTAGGAGCATTCGCATGCACGCGGGTGGGAAACTTGGACTCCGCCAATACGGTAGGACTATCTTTCGTGTAGCAGCGCAGCGGCAGTATTTCCACCGGATCCAATTCTCCTACGTCTATGCGGAATATGGGACATCTGCGCAGACCGAACTCTGCTATGGTCCAAAGTACGCATTGCTCCCATTTGTCGTTGCCCCGCACTCGCACACCGGCTATCCTACCCGTTCCTGCGTGGCAGTACCAAGCTAGGAATATTTCTTTTGTTTCCTCGCAGCAAATACACAAGCATCTATCCAAGTGTTCGGCAAGTGCCAACCACATGTTTTTTGGCGGCTGCACCACGAATATGTCTTCTAGCGGTGCTATGGTTTCCACGATGGCATTGGTGTGTTCTTTGGAGAAATCCCTGCTGTAGATGGATATTTCCACGCGGGTACAACCTCTTTTCTGCACGTCTGGGTGCAGGAATGTTCTACGCAATTGGTCGTTGGGGCAATCCACGTACTCGGCCAGCTTTGCACCTACGGGGTTTTGCACTTCTCCGGCTTCGAAGTTCGACACTATTTTGTTGTATATTTTCGTTCGTTTGCCCTTTTCCACCCAAGTACAAACATGGTTGCCCACCGAGTGCGTATTGTCCAAAATGGTGCCTTCGCGCCAACCAGCTTCCCCTTGCTCTTTGTAGCCCATTTGCCGCAGTTTGCGCACCAATGCCTTGCGGTCCAAAGTACCGGAGAAATCCTGTGTGTAGTCGACGGAATAGATGCCATATCCGTGCGCATCCAATAGCCTAGCGAACTTGGCAATGCTTTTGTCTACGACTTCTATGGACAATTCGGAGGTGTCTACTTTGGCTACGAACGTGGCTGCGTGTTCGCCGTGCAGGCTATTCCACTTGTTGGACAAATGGGACACGCGCTCTACTATGTTGCCTTTTCTGCATGTGTGCGCCATGCTGGTTGGTAGGAACACCCCAAAGGCTTCCGTGGCTGCAATGGATATTTTGGATACTATTGCCTTTGCATTTCTACACACCCGCCCATACAAGTCTTGTTCTGCAACGAACCCATACACAAACACGTCGTCTACGAATGGTGGTAGCCCATGCAGCGGCTGCAAACTTGTAGGGCCTTCGTTTCCACGCAAGTAGTTGCATTTGGATATGTCCGGCAGTAGGTTTCCATCGTGGGCATTGCCCAGTAGCAAATGTGCTAGCAGCCTACTCTTTGCACGTATTCCCATCTCTTGCAGTGTTGTCGAAATAGTCTCTTGGGAGTCCATCTCTATATATAGGGGTAGAAGCAAATGCTACGAACGTGGTCTTCGTTGGACAACTGTCGCAAGTTGGAAGGGCGGTGAATCGCCTCCCTTCTATAGACATCTTTTGGAACAAGCATACACTCCTTTGGAACATGCATACACTCTTTTGGACAAAAAAAGGCACTGACAATCTATACACTCTTCCAAAGACACCACGGAAACTATTCCAAAGAGTGTCTTAGAATGTTAACAATAAGGTTAAATCTTTGTTAAGGATACCTGGAAACTATTCCAAAGAGTGTCTTAGAATGTTGACAATAAGGTTAAATCTTTGTTAAGACACTCTTTGAAATAGTTTCCATATATACTTAACAAAGATTTAACCTTATTGTTAACATTCTGAGACACTTTTGAAATAGTTTCCATATATACTTAACAAAGATTTAACCTTATTGTTAACATTCTGAGACACTTTTGAAATAGTTTCCATATATACTTAACAAAGATTTAACCTTATTGTTAACATTCTGAGACACTTTTGAAATATATATTACGCAATAGCATTTCTTGGGGCCCTTGCTACCATGGAGAGGCATTTCGCCTCCACCTACTTCCCTATGGACATTTCTGGTGCTTGCTACCAGCGCAGAGGACACAAAAAAATACTACTTTGTGCCTACCAGTAGAAAAGGTAGTCGAAACATGGTTGTCGAGGCGCGGACAATCCATACACTCTTCTAATACATTTCGTCTTCATCTTCAAATGCTTCTTCAAGTCCACTTCTTTCTTAAAAGTTCTCTTACAATCTTCGCACTCCATATATAGACTAACATATTTAACTACATAAACACGGGATGCGGGTAATCGCGGTACGAATCGAGGAATTCACTTTAGACGGGTAATCCTCCGGTGGTCGTTGCGCTGGAACCCCCATCCCCTATACTACTCGTTGCAAGGGCGGATGAGGGCTTTTTTTGAAGGGGGGTGGGGGGTCTCAGGTGAATATTTGTACGGAGACACTAACTGGGCCACTTGAGGAAGGTTAAATTTTCAGCATTGATTCATGTATTCATGTACTATAGTGAATAGTTAGATGGCGAATGGCAGAATCCTCTGTTCAATGTTTTGTGACGTTTTGAGTCGATCGAGTCATTCGTGTCGTGGCAAGATTTTTTTACTGTCAAATTGAACCAGCATTATCGAGTCAATCGCAAAACTCGCAAAACCCAAAGCCTCCGTCTCTCTATGAACCAGTGTTATGCTGGCTCCATCGGCTCAAAAACAGCACACAAAACATTGAACAGAGGATTTTCCGTCTACAGAAAAAGTTTGGTCTCGAAAATTTATCTCAGATTGGAAATATAACCAAAAAAGTCTCTTTCCCCGTCGCTTCTTAGTAAACTTGCTCCCCAAGCAATATGGCGTCGGAAACCGTGAAAGGGTCTATTGTAAGCTACTTTGATTACTGCAATTTTCATTTGAATCATGCAAGTCTGTGTCGATCTGTGAGCTGCACGCTGAAATGTGTCAGTACCTTTCATATTTTTCACTTAAATTCCAAAAATTCAAGAAAATTTAAATTATTTTTTGCTTTATTTGCAGCCGATAGAAGTTGGCATAGTCCGAGCAGACTACATGTTGGAAAGTGACAAACCAACTGTAAAAAGTGTCAAAGAATGCAATGAAAACATAAGCGTCAAGCAGGTTGAGATAAACACAATGGCGGCAGGAGCTAGCAGTACGGGCTGCCAGCTAACAAAACTTCACCGGTGAGCAATAGGCCATTTCACGGATCCCGTTACTTAACCTCAGTCTCGTCAGCGTGTAATTATTCTTTAGAATTTGACTACAGTCCGCAGTAATGAAAGGAATTTACAAATCAACAAACAATTGAAACTTAAAAATTTCACAGCTTTTAGGCAATTTCTAAAGAATATATTGCACGCTGACGAGGCTGAGGTTGAGCCGCGGGATCTGTGAAATGGTCTATTATAATAGGATTACGATGTTTCAAGGTAGATGCTTATGAACCTTTTACACTAGTTCCTCTCGATATATAGTGACGAGATACGATTCAATTTTATTCTTATTAATTATCTATGAGGGAATATTAGATCTAGTTTTAGAGCTCTAAAGCATGGTTCCACAAAGGCGCCCGCAAACCCTCTGTCGCATCCAGTTAATCATTTATATTTCTGTGATGTCACTCATTTAAAAAGAAAAACAGATGTAATAAAAATTTTAAATACTTAAATAAAAAGACAATAAATTCACACTTAAATACTTCAAAGTAAAGCGTGAATGAATAAAAATCGTGCCTCAAAGTTTCAGTGCAAACAGAGGTCTTAAAAAGGAGCTAGGATTTTTTTACAATATGCTAAAACATTGTCTTTTAAGAGTTGAAAGTGCATAATCTAAGGCATGACTGAGACAAAGTATAGGGGTAGTGAAAAATAGGTTTGAAAAAAAGCTAGTAGCACCAAACTGCTACAGGGGACTCATTAGAGGTAAATAACTCCACTAACACAGTTTAAGACTGTTTGTCCCTAACCCTAACTTGGGGTTAGAGTGCAAAAAGTGGGGTCACGTGACTTTTTTGAATTTCTTGTTCAAACTCACATCGAAGTCTTTTAGCTAAAGACGGAGTGGAACAGAAAGCAGCTAACAATATGATGGTGGTAGTGGGAGTGGTGAGGATGGTGATGATGTTGGTGATGATGTTGGTGATGGTGCTTTTTTTTTTTTTTTTTTTTTACCGACTTATTTTTCTAGTCTTTGATTTCAGTTATCTTGTTGGGATGCTAAATCAAGATTTTTCAGTTATATCTCAAAAGGTATTTGGCGAGAAGATTTTCTATTTTCATTCTATTTTGCCTGCATTCTTCCGGGAATACTGAGAACTTACTATTCAAAAATGTGGTGGGTTTTGAGAAGCAGATCGCTGAATTTCATTTTTATTTTCAATGCAAACCATATATATATATACACTCGATTGCAGAAACGTTGTAGTATACATTTATACATTTATACAAATATCTAATGAGATGCATAATACGAAATAACCATTTTCAACGCTTAAAACCAACTGATTTATAATCTGTACGATCTAATGGACAAGAAAATAATATTTTGACAGTCATTGAATGAAACAAACAATAAATAAAACGATTTTTCAGTTTTGCATATCATTAGATATACTGAATAAATTAGATATTTGTATGAATGTATACTACAACGTTTCTGCAATCAAGTGTATATATATATATATACAGGCATTTGCAAAAATTATGGCCGCTTCCAATATATATACAAGTATATCGAAAGCATATAAAAAATTATGGGATATCCCGCTCCATTATATTTTTTTCGAGTTGTCTATCACTAGGGCTTTCTGAAAGAAATATCAAGAAAGATATCCCGCCCCGTCTGATATACTTTCGATATACTTGTTTTATATATTTGAAACGGCCATAATTTTTGTAAATGGCTGTGTGTGTGTGTATATATATATATATATTTAATGTTCTACATAGCTAAAACGTTTTTGCTTAGTGGCCCCCTTTAATGCCAATTTTTTTAAATGTGCTCTAGCCCTAGTGCTAGTCTTACGAAAATAACACCATCCCTGGAAATTGTACCATATAAAACTAGATATGTAATTTAGCTAACTGTCCAAATTCTTTTTCGACACGAGACTTGGGAAGATGTTTTATTTAGCGCGTAAAGTTTGGTCGTTTGAGTCCGCCATTAAGCGATTGCGTTCCTGGCAACTTTTAGTGATACCAAGGAAGTAACGTCATACGCGCCTCCCTTCAAAATTCGCGGCTTTTCACAACGTGTAATTGCAATCAAATTTCGACTATTTTTGATTTAAAAACAAGCCTTAAACCAAGTCATGCCTTATTACAGAGAATGCTGTAGAGTCAGTGTGGATAAAAAGGATGCCAGTTACGGCGTATGACGTCACACTTAGATTAAAATGCAACGACAAAATCGCTGCTCATAGAAATGAGGGACGAGCTTTTAACAATTTTCGGAACCAATTATTGTTTATTGGTGAACAATATAACCTATTTGAGCATATAGAAAATCGGGGATTTTTTGCGTCATTAATAATTTCGTAAGACTAGCACTTTAAATTTTATTTTATTATAGTCCGTCAATTTTAGTTTTCTTCACGTTCTTCCTGGAAGCTTGGTAATGGTATCATAACGACCCCGTACCGTGGCTCAATTGCTGGTTTTCAATCATTCACAAGGAAATCGGAAATAACAAAAGACACGGCGGCCTTGTTGGATGACATAATAAAAGAGACTAATGACGAATCTTTGGTTAAATTCATCCAACATGGCGGCTGTGATCATCAATATAAAACATTTCTGCTTTAAGTTTTGTAATACTGTGTTTTTCTAAACAGATTCCTAATAATACAGCAGTGAGTGGAATAGGTGAAATCCTGGCTGAAGCATGGGAGATATACGGATCCAAAAGGTAATAAATAGCCTTGTTAATTATAAATATCCTAATTTTGAATTGCCTATTGCTCAACGTTAATTTAATTTGTGTAGAATATTCACGTGTTTCAGTAAAGGCCCGTGGAAATTCTTTTGGGGCGGGGGGGGGGGGGGGGGAGTAATTTTATGCTAAAACGGGGAGGGGTAAGAAGTTATTTTACATTTAGTACAGGGGGGCTTAACTTCACTTTAAGGTCTACTTTGCTCATTTCAGAACCAATTCTCCCTCCCCTTCAGAAAATCATTGCGCAGTCCCTAACTTCGTACACCTATAAAAAGAGCAAAATAAAATAAAATAAAAAAATAAAATAAAATAAATAGTGCCTTCCGGTCGATCGTCGTCGTCGATGCTTAAGCTCCCTATTTGCTTCACTACTGTACTGTTGGTAGTTGAATTTATTTAGTATTTTCATTTGATGCTGAATCAAGCCTATGCCTAAGTACGTTCATACCTTTTCGTATTCTACGATTGTACGTTATTACGTCATCGCGGCCTCTAGGGGGAGATTGGTGCCATTTAACAAAGATTTCTCATTAGTATGCATTTTTATAACACAACAATGGCCGCCATGCTTTTGTCTTTTAACTTTCTTGGGAATGCTAGTAACCCACCAATTGCTTAAGTGTATTATTATTATTTTTCCCCCAGCGCAATCATATTGATGCCAACGTTTCACGAGGACGTGGCAAAGTACGACCAAACATTAACGGAGTACTACCTGCACGAAAGGTTATTAGTTTTAGTAATATCTATAATTAATATATTTTATCTCTAGTTTTCCCCGACAATATCGAGATTTTTGTCACTCTCATCACTTACTATAACACTATCACTACTATCTACACCACCATCAACACCACCATCCTCATCACCACCACCATCACCACCACCATCACCATAACCATCAGCATAACCACTACACAAGTTAAATAAATTACTGTGTGCACGTAAATAATGAAATATCGTCATCTTTAAAAAGGATACCTAAAACAGAGAGAGAGATAAACGTTTGAATACAAAGAATTGCCACACTCACAATTGTTGCTAATAAGCTACACTGATGTTCACATAAACCATATACACTCAATTGAACAATCGTTGTCGGGTTCAGAAACATAGAACATAAAAGCTGAGACCGAAATGGCACATGGGAAATGACATAATTATATCATATATTATTCATTTGCGCCATCCATGCAGTCGGTTTAGAATGCCAAACGCGTATTAAAAACAGTGGATGATGCCACGGGTCGCATGTCACAGCGTGCATCTAATTAACGTACTTCCCATATGCAATTTCCGTCTCAGCTTCTATGTTCTATGTTTCTGAACCCGACAACGATTCTTCAATTGAGTGTATGTGAACTCTTTTTTTCATACTATTCGAGACACTTTCGTCAAAATAGGTGGAAAATGAAACATGAGCTAAATAAAAATCGTCCATAAACAACCGGTGATGATTATGGGACGTCCTTATAATACTATTTGATAACCTAACTATATTTCTATAGAGTTCCAAGGATTAAGCTAATTAGAAGAACGTACGAAGAGGTGCACAAAACCGCCAAATTAGTTGACAAGAAGCTTTTCGTGTAAGTATGTATGAACAAAAAAGACGAGCAGTCAAAAAATGGTTGGTTGACAAAGTCACGACTTATGGACTTTACTGAAATGCAAAACTTCAGTTACGAAAAGCATGCTTGAAATTCTTAAGACAAATTTGACTAAAACGCCTAGCAGTGACTATATAGTTTAACAAGATTCGATAAAAATTCTAAAGACTCGAAAATATGATCATGATGCAAGGCATGGTAAGCGCATTTTTTTACGCAATAATGGAAATGCAACATTGCATTGAATGAACATGTTGAACTAACCTGGCACCCTTTGCAATACAGCAATCGTTTCAAGCAAATTTGCCTTTTTTTAATCAATAGGTTGTTGCATAATCAAACGCCGCAACAAATGCATTGCTACTTCTAGCCTTAAAGGTATCATCATCTACCCGATGTCCTTAGGACCGAATTGAATGACACGACTGTCTATTTAAGATCGCGTTATCTTAATATTACACTCATTTTAACTATTTTTGCAGGGAAGGCCGGGAAGTTGCTGTAGTATATCATAGATATGGTATACTTCCAGGAGAATACAAATCAGAAGATGTAAGTCTAAGTCCATTCAACTATCAATCTACCACGAAACTAGCACAGTTATATAGCGATTTAAACTTACAGACTTACCATCTAGCTCGTAAAAAGGAATTAAAAAGGAATAAATAGAATTAAAATTTAAAAAAAGATAAAAAAGTTTGTCAAAAGTGTGATAAGTTCGAAATAGAAAATGCGCGCGCGTGCTGTGTGCAGCTTTAAAGCACGCGGGAGCTGGCAGATCACAAGAGAATTGTCAGGGAAGCACGACGCGTAGCAGGTTCTGTGTGGTCTCATAAAGCATGCGCGCGCTCCCAACAACATTTTAATGTTTATTATTTATTTTTTTGTAAGGCTTGGTCTGCAAGGCTTCTTATAGAGAGATCTCTAGCTATCAAATGCCCAACTATTGCAAGCCAGTTAGTAGGGACGAAGAAAATCCAGCAAGTCTTGGCAAAACCTGGAGTGGTTGAAAAGTATGAAATGAATTTATAGAAAAAAATACTATTAGATTCATTATAATACACTCAACAAAATTACTCGATTCTGATTGGACAAGAGGAGTACAATCAAATCGTTAAAAGTGTACTCTGTCAGAGTCCCATTTAAGTTGCTCAATTTTGTTAAGCGTATTATAAACAGGCAATCGCACGATTTTCTCGTACAATTCGAAATTTATAGATACTCCTCCACCCGGTAAGCTCAGTTGGTAAGAGCGTCGGTCTGTTGTGCAGGAGGTCGTGGTTCAAGCCTCGGCCGACCAACACTCAGGGTCTTAAAATAACTGAGGAGAAGGTGCTGTCTTTGTAATAATATCTGCAAATGGTTAGGCCTTGGAAGACAAAAGAGAACCTGTTGAATTATTCGTGTAAGTGTAGGGGATTGTCTCCCAGTTCAACATCCTATCCCTGTCTGGAGGCATAACACTAATGTACTAACAAATCACTCATGTTTATAAGCTGCACGGTTGCTTATAGCGCCTTAATATGCAGCCCGTAAAGTCCTCCACTCATAAAATGTAAAATAATAAAGATGAAGGGAGGGACCGAGGCTCCTCAAGCCCACCCCTACCTCTGCTCATGAATAACGCTTGCTTTTAAATTGCCTTTACCTTAATTACCAGATACATATCAGATAAGGCTACTGTACAGCGACTTAGGAGGACATTCACTGGCCTTTATTCTCTAGATGAGGTAAGACATCTTCTATAGTCAAGCATTCCTCAGTGGGAGACCGAGTCTTTAAGAGTGTATAAAATAAATAAAAGTTGTCTCTGACTTTAAATCTCTATAAAATATTAACTTTGTTCATAGAGGATAACACTTGACAGCAATTCAACTGATAAACTTGTGGTCCTCTGTTAACGTCTCTAGTTAATTAGGGACGAGACCGCCATTAACGTGGTCATCCAAGCTACGTGAAGGTCTAACCATTTGCGGATGTAATTACAAAGGTAGCACCTTCTCCTTATTTATTTTAAGACCCTGGGTGTTGGTCGACCTCCACGACCTCCCGCACAACAGACCGACGCTCTTACCAACTGAGCTAACCGGGTGGCTAAACTTATTGGACGTTTCGGCTTCGCAACCGAAACCTTCATCAGCAAGATCGTTATGCATAATGGCGTCCAAAATTTATTTATTATCAGTCAAACTCTGTAAAAAATAGGAACGTTATTAGCTTTGAGTGACGATAAATAGCTTAAGCATGTCGGAGATAGACAAGTTTTATTTATTTATTTTATTTCAGAATGCCTGACTGCTCCTACAGCATTTGTAAATTCAAGAGAGTTAACCATTGTAATAAGTGTACCGATATACACTTGTCCCAACAGTATCGTTGGCTTGTAATTATAATATTTATTTCCATGTAGGGTCCAGAAGGTGATCAGACTGTCAAAATGGCATTCGAAGATCCAGATAAGTTCGTTCTCAAGCCTCAGAGAGAAGGAGGAGGTAAGATACTCTTCTCGGAACTCGAATATTCAACGATAATGAATTAGCCTCTATCTAAGAGCTTACTGATGACAATATTGGGTAATTAGTAACAATAATGCGAAACAAATACACAACTCTTTCTGGTTGTCATAGAGGCTTTGCACCATCACGTGATGGCAGCCATGACAGGAGGCAGAAACAATTGAATCTGGTCTAATGTGATTTACATGCGAAAGGATTCAGTTTTCCAGGGAAGAACGACTCTGCTGATGTTCCTGTCATGGCTGCCATCACGTGATGGTGCAAAGCCTCTGAAGACCTTTTTCGAGTTCCAGTTTGCTGTGTTCCTTGATTAAAGACTCATTTACTCAGGGTTAACCTCTTACTAGTGTCTAAATATTCACAAATACAATGCTTTGATGAAATTCCACGGATCATCAATGGGACATATTGTGTAATATTCTATACAAAATCGAGGCTATCCCTAAAAAAGGCCCGAGAACTTGAAAATGGAGTGCCCAGTCAAAATTCAGATAGAGTGCACAGTCACCATATGTCTGTGAACCAGTCACTATGATATATGTTACTCAGTGCAACTAGACAATATATATCTTTGGTTTTGTATCATGGATATATGAAATGCAAATAGAGTGCACAGTCACCATATGTCTCTGAACCAGTCACTATGATATATGTTACTCAGTGCAACTAGACAATATATCTTTGGTTTTGTATCATGGATATATGAAATTCAAATAGAGTGCACAGTCACCATATGTCTGTGAACCAGTCACTATGATATATGTTACTCATTGCAACTAGACAATATATCTTTGGTTTTGTATCATGGATATATGAAATTCAAATAGAGTGCACAGTCACCATATGTCTGTGAACCAGTCACTATGATATATGTTACTCAATGCAACTAGACAATATATCTTTGGTTTTGTATCATGGATATATGAAATGCAAATAGAGTGCACAGTCACCATATGTCTGTGAACCAGTCACTATGATATATGTTACTCAGTGCAACTAGACAATATATCTTTGGTTTTGTATCATGGATATATGAAATTCAAATAGAGTGCACAGTCACCATATGTCTGTGAACCAGTCACTATGATATAAGCTACTCAGTGCAACTAGACAATATATCTTTGGCTTTGTATCATGGATATATCAAATCCAAATAGAGTGCACAGACACCATATGTCCGTGAACCAGTCACTATGATATATGTTACTCAGTGCAACTAGACAATATATATCTTTGGCTTTGTATCATGGATATATGAAATGCAAATAGAGTGCACAGTCACCATTTGTCTTTGAAC
Source organism: Actinia equina (assembly GCA_011057435.1). Lineage (NCBI taxonomy): Eukaryota > Metazoa > Cnidaria > Anthozoa > Actiniaria > Actiniidae > Actinia > Actinia equina. Next base: position 452,354 of record WHPX01000683.1, on the reverse strand, counting down.
CAGTCACTATGATATAAGCTACTCAGTGCAACTAGACAATATAACTTTGGTTTTGTATCATGGATATACGTTCTGCACTCTAAAAGTTGGTACAAAAAGGTACTTTACTGACGGGGTTAATCGTGGAATTAGGTGGCAATATTTTGATGTGTTGGTTAGGGATTTGCTTTTGCTTGTGCTGGAGATTGCCTCAATCCACTTCCTTACTTGCCAATGATTAAACAGTCCTAGAAGCGTGCTGTACAGCATAAAACAAAAAACAAAACAAACAAACAAACAAAAAACAAAAATAACGACAACAACAAAAGGAAAAAAAACCAAACAATATAAAGTACTTCTCGAAGGAAGGTTAGCGCGATTCTGTTGCTTCAATTTGTATTATTATACATTTTACTAAGTATCTCAATTCTGATTGGTCGAGAGCCCTCAGCCAATCCCCGATATCGTGTGAACTCGACATGATAAATGTATTAATTGTAGGTTTTCCTACAGATAATACATTTATCATGTCAAGTTCATTCAAGGTCACGCTGTGGTAACTTTGTTTTTATTCATTATGTGTATTTATTTCCAGAATTATGTACAAAAACAATTATTTAAGGAATCTTTAACTTATTTTCATATATTTTATGAAGAATTCTCGAAATATTTCTGAATTAAGAATTTTGCATTTTTCACGCGACATCATGGCGTTTATAATTCTTGTCTCTATGATTTAAAGTTCATGTTAATTTTTTTAGTACACAAAATTTATAATAAAGCAATTATTGACTTCTGTTATCGCATAATATCGTAAATTATCAAGATAATTTACGATATCATGCTCAACCTCATCCAATAATTGCTTATTGTAAACTCACTAAAGATGGGCAATTTATTTTACCGCGTGTACAAATGTGCATAGTCCTATTCAGCTTGTGAATAATGTTTTCCCATTTCAGACCACGTATCATTTCTTAGAGAATAAGATTCTTTGTTTGCGTTGTATCCATATTTACGTGTCTTTTAGAACGAAACCATGAAACAAACAAACGATCACTTTTTAAAATGACACGTGGTCAAAAATGGGAAAACATTACGCCCAAGATGAAAACATTTTCTATTATCAATCAATAGGGCACAATAAATTTGGTGAAGACATCAAGACTGCGCTAAGCCAGGAAGACAGATCGCAGTTTATTCTAATGGACAAAATACGAAGTCCTTCAGTGAAGAACTACATTGTGCGTCCAGAAAATAGCGAACCTGTTTTTACTGATGTTGTCCCTGAATTCAGCGTTGTCGGGGTATACATTGCGTAAGTTCAAAATACCTTTTCTTTAGCTATAATGTTAAAGAGTGCTTTTTACTTAAAACATTAAATGGTCCGAATGCCTACATCGTGTAAGCAATAGATCTCATGTCCATAATTTTGTAAATAAGAATAGATAATGTCGTATGTCTAAGCCTGTATTTTTTTCAGGCTTCAGAAGTATCAAGGACGTTTCCAGTTATTTATTCTTTGTAATTTTGTGTATACTTTAAAAAGCCTGGTTCACACGAACGAAGTACCGCAAATGCCCATGCGCGAATGAATAGCAAAATTACACTTGAACTGCAGTGACGCAATTACTTGTGTGCGCATGCGTACTTTAACAACTTGCTTGCCTTTGCGTTGCTCGTAGGATTCAGGCCTAACTCAAGCATATTCAGCTTAACCTCCCTAATCGTCTTAAACTACGAGAATGGACAAGAATAATGCTATACTTTATCATTCTAGAGTCAAGTGACTTATGTCGATCCATAATTAACAGCTTTTTTTTTTTTTTTTTTTTTTTTTACAGCGATGGGGAGAAACTAACTGCTAACAGAGAAGTAGGGCACACAATGCGTACGAAAAGCAACAAGTATGACGATGGAAATGTTTCTTCTGGAATAGCAAACTATGACAGTCCATATCTATTTTGAAACACGTCTAGGTAAATATGTAGTTTTTTAAAGAGGTAGTCTGCTTAACGAAGCGAATGTAACCGTGCGAAGAAACGTAATGATATAAATGTACGTTTTTAATAGAGGACTGACTTGCACTAACAGATCACGTGACCTAACTCCATTAAAAAGAGCAGCTGTGTCAAAATGAACATCACAAACGAAAAGAGCTCTTCGATATTAGGAGTTATAGCCCATAAAAAGCCAAAAAGGAGAAATGGCATTGAAAATTGGATCAAATATTTTATATAAGGATTTGTATGTTCGATTTTATGTCTAATGCAATTTATCCTATGGTCAAGGTCTCCTATGAAATGCTTCAGAAAACGCGTACCATCGCCTGTTCTTTGAAGCTTATAGAACGGAGATTGACTACAAGCCTCTACTTTGTCAACGAGTTGCCATCACATCATCATGCTCTATCAGTATTTCGAAAAATGTGTTCGCGCTTTTAGAAATGGAATTAATCAATTCAATTTAATCGAGAGCCAAATGCGATATATACTCTGTTTACATGTAATTCAATATCGATGTAACTCTATTTTCTTGTATTTTCTATTTTCTTGTAACTCTGTTTTATTGAAATTCGCTATCTTTGTAACTCTGTATCTTTGTATCTTCGTAACTCTGTATCTTGTAACGCTAATTAGACCAAACCGTAGCAGGAGATTCTGTGTTTAACGGCTCTCATAAAAATGGCTTTTCTAAACTAGTACCGCGTTACTCGATCAACTTAGATAAGAGTTGACCATTCATTCAGTTACCCCAAGGTAACTAGTTAATAATTATTGAACCTCTTTTAGCAAACGTTTGCTAACGACCCAGATATTTTTAAAAAATGCAGTAAATTCTAAAGTCCAATTTTTTTTCTGTAAAAAGGTTGTATAGAGTTCGCTGTATTTTACACAGCTTGCGAAAACTGAAAAGTGTCAATTTTTGTCGTTTTCATTCAATGCTATCGATTTTAAAGATGTTCAAAATTCAGTAACCGCTCTACGAATCGAACACATCGGATTCAATCGGATCTAAAAGTGAAAAATCTGACAAAATCTGAAAGATAAAAATTTGACAAATTCTTAAAAGGATAGGATGCTTTTAGATACTTACGATGCCGCCCGGGTAAAGTGCAATTAAATGCAAGGTGACTTCTAGATAAATTGACGCAACAAAAAAAATATTAATTCGATATCAAAATGAGATACGACTAGACAGCTTTTACAAACCTTGACATCATTATCAGGGTATGCGAATGTTAATTTCCAAAACCTCGTTAGATTTCAAACATTATCGCAGACGAATCTCTTAGAATATTAACATTTCCTTACGTTTTTTATATTTTTAGAGCACAGAAAGAAAGCTAGCGATACTTTTTGATTTGAACCTGTTTGGTATTCTTAAGTCAATCATGATTTTATTTATCAGTGTTTTACACGCAGTATTCGTAAAGATTCTAAAGATCTCACAATAAAGGAAAAGAAACAGATCGTTAACCATTAAAGTTTTGTTCATTTATGTAAATGAGGCTCGTGCGATGCGAGTTTTGTTGGTCCACGCAGCGTCATTCACATCAAAAAATAGAAGAATGCAAGAATTCCATGATTGGCATGCACCTACGTACTGACCATGATTGCGACACAATCAATATAACAAGCAGCTTTAATATTCTCTAAAAGCCGTAAAGCAAAGCGGGGGAAGCGGATGGCTTAGCGGTGAGAGCTACCGCCTCTCTCACATGGGACCCGAGTTCGATACCCGCCGTTCTCGGCGGTGCATATCGCATGTGAGTAGAGTTGCTTGCTCGTCCTCCAGTGCTCCTAGGTCTTCCCCGCTTCCCGGATCCTCCGCAAAGATCAACTCCTAAGGTCCACTCTGTCAATCCACCATCGATGTCGCAATACCTACGCCGTTGCCATCGTTACCAGGGCGCTAATTAGGCAAAAAAACCGCGACATTCAAGGCTTAATGCTTAAGTAATGTTTAATAAACGAGCAGGATTGTTTTATCGGGTATAAAACACGAGGCGCAGCCGAGTGGTTTTAGACCCGATAAAACACGATCTACGAGATTATTGAACGGCTTAGAAAACTTATGATGTTTGTTCTCATTGTGTACCGATTTTTTTACGAAATGAACCAAGTTTGATAGAGAAAATCCAAGTTAAAGTTTATGCAAATGAAGACGAATCTTTATCAGATTTAAAATCACCTTCATGGTCATGATTTCTATTGTGTTTTCTTCATGAATTATTAATGAGTTTTCTAAGTACTGTTTAATAAACGAGCAGGAGTGTTTTATCGGGTATAAAACACGAGGCGCAGCCGAGTGGTTTTAGACCCGATAAACCACGATCTGCGAGATTATTAAACGGCTTAGAAAACTTATGATGTTTGTTCTCATTGTGTACCGATTTTTTTACGAAATGAACCAAGTTTGATAGAGAAAATCCAAGTTAAAGTTTATGCAAATGAAGACGAATCTTTATCAGATATAAAATCACCTTCATGGTCATGATTTCTATTGTGTTTTCTTCATGAATTATTAATGAGTTTTCTAAATCCTCCTAGTCAATCACTTTTAGTGATAATACATGAAGTAGATTTTGTCTTTTTGAAGTGTTCTCATATGGAAAAAAGCTTTCGATTTTTTTCGTAAACTGCTGAGGTATACGGTTAAATAGAGTAGAAAAAAGCGCGCTTAGGAAATTTCCAATAAAAACTTAAATCTCCTTTCCAAGATTCATATATGCTATATTATCATGAATCATCTTTCAAATGGTAGATTTTTGAATTGAAATATTATGATATAAAGTTGTTACGATTTTTTTAATTTGCTAACTGTGTAATTTTTGTGTACGTCTATGTAAAATTTACTACAATATCTTAGTACAGTGGGCAAATATGACTGATAAGAATCAATTTTCAGAAAATGAGCGATTCCTTGGACGCATTGTTGGTCACTGTTATATCAAGAGATCTTTCATGTTCAATGATGTTCGATTCTGGAAGACTTAATCTCTCAAATAAGAAAGGGAATGTTTTGTAACGTTCGTGAGAAGGAAAACTTCTTTCTTATCCATGTCCTTTCCTTGAATCATTTAATCGTCCTGTTCAAGGTTATGGTTATCATCATCGGTATCGTAATTCCAGAAAATCTTGGTCAAAGTCGCACAAAATAGGCTCCAAACTATTGCCCGCCATCATGTTGATCGATTTGGCCGAAAACAAAAGGAAACTCATCCCCAGTCCCCCACATCACACATTTTTTTGCTCGGCCAGCCCGTTCCGCCGCCCTACCTAATTAGCGCCCTGATCGTTCCATATATTAGGCTTATCTTTTTTTACTCGTTGCCAGACTGGCAGCAACAGTTGGCTTGGGTATCTGATTGAGTGATTTACACATTATGAACAAAAAGAGCTCAACTTCTTCGCTTTGATTTTCATTAAAATTAACTACGACGTTTTAATCTTTGATTCATTCGATAACATTGACAACACTCGCTCTCTGTCACTTTCTCACACTTCGTGTTTATGGGGTCATTTGATAAATAACACAGGGTACCCATCCATTTCGCACAGAAATCATTCATTTATTTCCTTGGAAATGCCTGAAAACTTGACGTTCAACATTTGCTGTGTCTTGAAGGAAATCCATTCTAAAACAAATATAGATCAATAGATTATCATAAATTGATATCAAATATTTATTAACTGTCCAAAATCCAAGCGCTCGCTTGATTTTGCTTTGTTTGGAGATAAGATGACAATGACACATAACGATTTGTGCCATTGAAAGATTTAGCGAATTGAAGTTTTGGGTGTTTTACGATGTTTTGAAATACGAAAACACACAGCTTTAACTTGGACGTCACGTATTTGTGCTGTGTGGTTAGCTTTGTCAGAGTTTTCTTCAAATATTAAATGAAACTGTTTGTAAAAAAAGAAGTTTTTGCGATGTATTTAACTAATTTTGGACCTCTTTATTACGCTTATTTTATTTAATTTAGTCGTGATATTGATATTTTTGCTCATATTTTTTGTCTGTCATCTTCAAAAGTCGTGTATTGTAGTGAGCTCAGATTGAATATTAAAAGGGTTAAGAACTTAAAGTTTGTGTTTTGCTCCGTCACTTGCAGTATTAGGAGATTTTTCGTTGATTGTGCGATCCGCGCGTGTATTTGTAAACGAAACACTTACAACAGTCTCTAACCTCTAAATAGCCACTAATAAGTGGCAAGGAAATATTACTGCTTACCAAAACAAATCACGATGCATCGAGGTGTTGCTTTGAAGTAAATAAAGAAATAGTACATAGGAATTCCAAGAAATATAAACACAAGAGGAATTGACGTCTCCACTGGTGCGTCGACGAACGGTGTGATGGTGAGGTACAGAGAAATGAAGAGAAACAACACGGGGATGAAGATTGGAAGCTGCGGCGAGAGATTAATAAAGGATTGTTATAGTTCGCAATATCTGAATACAAGTAAGGAATGTTTTGTCGTTCCTTTAATATGGTTAATTGTTGAGACACACCATCTAAGCTAAGACTATTCATAGTACCCAATGTTCCTGATGGCAATAAAAGAAATAATGAAGTGCCTTTCATTTCAGTGACCAAAAAACAAAAAAACAAAAAAAAAAACAAACAAACAAACAAACAAAAAAAAGAAAGAAAGAAAGAAAGAAAAGAAAGAAAAAAAAAAAGATTCGCAATTTAGCTAGCCCCAGCTATGATTACATCGATGGTAGAAACGAGCCATTTTTAACGGTAGAAGAAACTAGGTTCGGCCATGTAATAGGACGCTTGCATGATGGCGTCATTTGACTCCAACTACCAAAATGCTTCGCGAATTTTCTTTCTTATTTTAATTTGCATTCCCTCATAAGGGCCGGGTTGTTCAAAGCTGGATTAGCGCTTATTAAGAGTTAACCCAGGATTAGCACTAATCGGTCTTTGAACAACAGGGCCAAGAATAGTAAGAAAATGGCCGCTGATTTCTGAAAGTGCCTATCACCCTTCTGACAATATTCTCAGTATTGATTCTACATGGGGTAAGATGTTGAATAACCCGAAAAAATTACATAGTTTGAGTGCGGCTTCTTGAAGTTGTGAAGGTTATGTCATATGCTAACGCTGTGACGTATGAGGATGCATTTATGGTTATTTGTTGTTCCTTGTAATTCGAAACACCGGCTTCTATGGGAAAACTAACTTGCAATCATTTCTATAGGAGCAATGGGAAAAACAATGACGTATTTCAAATTTAATTTATTTGTACCAGTAGTGTTTTGTATATTAAATGATTACTCCTCATACGTCACAGCATTAGCATATGGCATGGAAAAACCTTTAAGACTTCAAGAAGTTGCATTTAAACTATATATATTTTTAGTGTTATTCAACATCTTACCCCATGTAGAATTAATACTGTGAATATTGTCAGAAGGGTGATAGGCACTTTAAATGTTCGATATTTAAAATATATCACACACATATATATGTAGACGACCGAACTCCAATCTTAAGAAAAATTTACTTTTAATCAAACCAACCAAAAAAATATGTCAGAGATTCATGGATAAACATCGAAAAACTACTAAACATTGATAAAGATCAGGCCAGAAGATTAACAAAAGACAGAAAAGCCTTCAAACGACTTCTTTTTAAGAACTTTAATCTAGAATAGAATAGAGTCCCCGTTGTTCAGTAAATTGCTGTTAATGATGGAACAGAACTGATACTGATACTGAATTGCTCTATTTCATAATGACGTCACGGTTTGTTTACATCGGCTAAAATGATAGAAATTTAGGCTAAGTTAAAGCTTAATTCTCTTCTTTCTAGATATTTAGAGTAATATTTAGTTGTTCTTGCCTTCAACAGCTCATAAACCAAATTTTATTGTGAATTAAGATGTGTTGTCATTCCATCCCCATCAAGCGATCATGATTCCTAGTGTTAAAACAATAGTTTGTTTTGATGTGACGTCATTATGAAATAGGACAATTAACTGAACAAAAGAAAGTGTTCAAGGGAGTATGGTAGTAGAAGTCAATGACGCCATCATGCAAACGTCCTATTGTTACACACGGTCTTTCCTATAGTTTTTGCCAAAGGATTCCTTGGACATCCCTGAACATATACATTCAAATCTCTCTTACCTTAAAAGGTCTCGGTAAATCAGGTTTTTTGTATCTCGTCCACAGCAAACCAATCACCGTCAATGTGTAAGTCAGCCATACAGCAGCGCTGAAGATTTTCATCAAATTCTGAACGGTACTCGTTTTTGGTATCAAAAATAAGCATGCTATGATAGTCTACAAACAAAGAAATATAAAGAAATTGCAAGTACGACATGAATAGTTTATACGCTCATGAATGTGTTTGCCTGTAGACGCTCGACTGGGCGACAGAACAATAACATTTCCAAGGACTTTGGCACTAGGCTCAAAGCAAGGAGAACTAATAGGAGAATGTGTTTGCCTGTAGACGCTCGACTGGGCGACAGAACAATAACATTTCCAAGGACTTTGGCACGAGGCTCAAAGCAGGAGAACTAACAGGAGGATGGAGACCGTTTTCTCTCTACAAAATCTCAGTTCTGAAATAATATGTTAACTATTCGTACTGATAAAAGCAGAGCAGGAATGGGTGTTCTTTTGTTGGTGTGAATCATGGCCAGGACTGCTGGAAGATGACCTTCGCGAGCTGCAGACAGCATCACCCTGTGGAGAAAGAGATTGAAGAACAAAAATGATGACTTAAAGAAGACTAATATGACCAGGTGTTCTGACCATCACTACTCAATGTCTCTACTCATTGTTAATGCATTAGTGTATTTATAGACTTGTGCTATACTTAACTTGCTGAAGAGAAAGAATTCCCATTTGAAGAGCCAAAAATAGAACACGCTACTAACGCGGGTACGATCCATGCCACTTGGAAACCGTACACACGTTGAACTACAGACTGAAGTAGAGCCAATTCATGACAACAAAAAAAAAAAAAAAAAAAAAAGAAGAAGAAGATTTAAAGTACCAATAATGTAATTATGTATTTGAATGATAGTAAGTGATTTGCCGAAATACGAGGAATTCCTTGCATGTTAGGATCAGGTGTTGGAAAAAGCACGTTTATAGCATTTTTGTTATATAGCAACGACAGCGTATATGAATAGCGTACGTTTATATGATAGTAAAATCAGCAGGGCACACTGAACTTTTACAGTACTGAATTGGCGACATTACTTCAGCCAATAACATTGCACGAGAACACTGCTAAAACAACCCAGTGCAACCCAAGTTATCTTCAGTTTTTCAGTCTCGTGCAAAATTTTCTTTCAAATTAAAAGCACCGGTCGTCCAGCTGATTTGAGAACATTTTTTAACCAATCAGAGTTGAGCCAATTTCTAAAACTGAGGTGTCTTTTTTTTCTACTAAAAAATATAGATTTCTTGGCCACCAAAATGAAAAAAATAATAATGTTACTAATAAGAGCTTGGTATTAGTGAAGCAAAGTAATTAATGAATTTTCTAGCGGAGCACCATACTTAAGAAAAAATGGTAAACCATCGAGTTGATTTTTCATGGCTTGGCTGACGTCACTTCCGTCCGTCCGTCCGTCTGTGTACACGACACAGGAATCCCGCTTGATGTCAAACCTAAACTACTCACAAAATGCGGCTCTCAAATGCACAGAAAATATTGCTTTAGGGCAAGTTATAGACCAAAAACAATTAAAAAAAATACTTTCATGTAGTCAAAGATGGATCAAGAAGTGTTCTTCAAGAATTCAGGTGTGTGTTTTTTAGCAAGCAATCGTATATATATATTTTTTTTGACAAGCATTTTTCTCGACGAATCGACAAATCAAAGACTTTCTCTCGAAACTTTTAATATTTCTATAGATAAGCTTAATTTATTTTAATGCTGGAGGAAATATAACACGGAGAGCATATTACGACAACAAATATTCGTCCTTTATTTAGCTTTGTAAATCTTTAACAATTCGGTTGTTTTTAACCAACTATCGTATGTTTTTCGTTCAAGAAAAATGCAGCTTTGTTCGCCTCCTATCGCGGGGTCTCATCGGCAAAACAACGAAGACTTTCATTCAATAATTTTATATCTTTCTACAGATAATTTATTTAATTATTGAATGAAATATAAATTTTTACTAAATATTCAACTGTTCATTAAGCTGTTCGAGCAAGTATGATTATAAAAATGAGCTTAAATTTGTGTTGTTGAGAGATGTTATTGTATAAAGAAAAAAAGCTAAAAAATATTCAAAAATATTTACAAACGCCAATTTACTGACAAAGAAATTAGTCATTTTGTATTTTGCATTGCCTTTTGCATTATTTTCTATTTTGTCTCAGTTGTTCTTGTCAAGTTTAAATAAATGTAAGCTTTGTTTTGGAGAACTGTAAAAGACCTAATTAATTAAGTAAACCTTATTTTCTGCTCACCTTCACCAGTTTTCAAGTCTGTTTTTTGGTCTTGATTTGCTCTAAATCTCCAGATTTTCGATTTCAATGAAAGACATCCGAGGTAAATTTCACTAAACTTGATATTGTATTGGATTATCTGTAGTTAGCTTTCGTTTTTCTTTAAGTAAAGAGATTCAAAGCCTAAAACTGTCGGCCTTTGAAAACTTTGTCGAAGAAGCTTCCAATAACAAAACTACCCCCTGGGGGTGGGGGTGGGGGGTGAGTTGTGTACAAAATTCCTAAGTGAGAGAGTATACTCGCGCAAAAAAACAAAAAACAATGTAGTGCATTTCGATTCGATTTAACTGCCGCATGGTTTTTATTATGGGAGAAATTATCTTCATCTCGAATGAAAAATAAATGAAGATTTTTTCAGTTTCATTCAAATTGTTCTCCATGTGACTTCCGTATCAGGAGCTCCACTTTTAGGCAGTGCCTAAATAAATAGATTATCTTTATTGTAAAGGCATGCATGTCTTTTTTTTTTTGCTGGTCAATTTTTATGTCAATATTTTAGAACAGCTGGATCTTCCTCATTCCTAGTCAATAGATGGTAGTCATGGTGGTCATAGTAACTAGTATCGAACTCACCACTGCGGTTGCTGGGGATTCCTTCAATTCTTGTGGAGTCAAAACAGCCAAGTATCCCACATTAACCAGAAAATAACAACAGGTTACCAGGACAACGCTACCGAGAACTGACCATGGCATGTTTCTGTATTAAAGTTACGTAAAAACCAATACTGACGGATATGAAGTTACTAGCAGTGTATCCTGCCCACCTCCCTCCCATTTTTAATACGAGTAGAAACAAAACTACCGCGAAGTCGGCATCCCTCTGAGGAAGCTTATACCAATTATTTTTGTTATATATATATATATATATATATGTCTTTTTTTTGATTTCTTCTATACGAAGTGTTTAGTGTATCGTCTTTGAGTGAAAGAACGGTAGAAAAAAATATAAATCTGAAAAGCACAACAGCCACATCAAACAGCAACAACAAATAAAACCCGCTTTGTTTCATATTCCTTTCAAGTTTTACCAAACCTGCATAAGATTACCTCTTGGGGTTCTTAATTTCTTCAGTGACGTCATTAAGGCTATCCCTGTCAATCAAACGAAAGACACCAGTTTACACCAAGACGACTTTACTTGTTCTTTAATATAAAGTCTAACTCAGCAAAACCGTGTCTCTAATATGTGTAGACGGGGATCTAGTTTTCGGTTTGGTTAAATTTAACAGCAACATTTGTTGAAATATTTTCTTTATATCGTCAAATATGGCGGCCACGGTTTTTTTGGCTGCTGGTTGTGCAGTTTTAACCTCAAGACAGAGATTGTTTTAGAGAATGTATTCTACAGCTCACAGTTACAATGTTGAATTTAGATTTGGGGTTTAGTTACGCACACACATGTCACTGAACATGCACAACCTAACAAACACTTGCACTAAATTTTCCAAATGCTTCAAGAGATTTATAGATACTCGTCAAAACACTGGAGTACTTTGGAGTACTTTTAGGTTCAGTACATATCCTACAACTGGCTACTGCCATTTGTCAATTAGTATTAATTAGCAATGCTTAATATTAATATTATTAGTAATAGAAATATAAGTAAAAAAGGTGCAAAAAAGCGGTTAAAACCTGTATTGGAATAAATTTAAGCTAGAAAGTCGTGCGATCAGCATAGTTTGGGTTTCCTGTGGCAATTGATCCCATGAGTCTTTGCGCGTAGAAGAAGACCTCATGGCCGCCACTAAAAATTTGCTCTTAATAATTTTCATCGTTTTTCGTCAGAAGACGCCAGGATGTAAGTAAATTTATGTTGTAATTTCAAGAAACGTTTCTCGATCATGATTTGAAGTAATTTTTTCTAGGTTTTACCACACATTGTAAGATTCTTTAAATAAAGTTTTGTGCGTTGGACGACAAGCGTCAGAAAGGCTCTAAACGAAACCAAAGAAAACAACAAGCACGAAAAGCCACTTGAGTTATAGTTATATGGTTATAGTTATATGGAAAAAGCTATGCAAATACGTGAAGTGAAGTACTATACGTACCATCCTTCGTAAGCCCAGAGTCCACTCTGAAAAGCAAGTCCAACCATTCCTATCTGAGTCGTGGTGTCTTTGAACGAGTCCTTGAAGCTTGATGTGTGGCCTGGAAACGAAAGATGGAATCTGCTACCTGGATTTCTAAAATAGTATTTAATGTGTATATATATATATATATATACTAACCTTGAGCAAGACTATAAAACCCAGTACCAATTAGTAACATCAGAGCAAGGAATTTACCAACCGTGAAGACTATCTGAACACGAGTTGCCCAGTTAGCACTCAGGCAGTTGAGCAGACATAAGGTACCTGGATTTAAAGGAAACAGACCCATTCAGCTCGAGCTTATTATTACAGTCGACTCTCTTTTAACGACCACTCTCGTAAGCGACCATCTCCAATAAGCGACCACTTTTAGAATTTCCCGTTTTGTTCCCCATCTAAACTCTGTAAAAAAAACTCTCTCGTAAGCGACCACTCTCGTAAGCGACCGCGACCACCTTTGGGGTTAAAATTTTGGAATTTTTCATTGTTTTTTCTCTCCCGTAAGCGACCACCCAAGAGCCAGTAATGGTGACAGATCCTTTAACAATAAAAAATTTAAGAACATAGAGTCATCGGGTACGTATAGAAAACCCGACGAAATATTTACAATTACACTACTGTAAACATATAGCACATTCAAAATTTTGATTAAAACAGTTTAATCGTTAATACATTAGTTTTTATGCGTCAGTTACAAAATTATAAAGGGTTTGGGCTTCCTGTGTTGGGATTCCCATTGTTTGGGCTTCCTGGGTTAGCTCTCGTAAGCGACCATCTCCCGTAAGCGACCACTTTCTCCTGGCCCCGAGGTGGTCACTTACGGGAGAGTCGACTGTATTTCTTTCATTTGTGGACACATTGTACCATTCCCTTGGGTATTTTCCTTAGTTAAGAAAACTTTGAGAAATCTATAACGTGGGCACAATTTCTCATACCATTTCTTTAGGTTGTGCACTTGTAATGCGAAAAGGTTACAATATGAATATAATCGTATTTTTGTTGTTCAATGGGAAAAAATAAGCAATAGTCAAATAGGCCTATTAGTTCATTTAATCCAGCTTCGAGTTTTGCTGTTGCTAAGGATTAGCCTCGACTGATTTCGTAAAGCCAATATATTCATGCTTTCCAGTAAAAGTCTGTGTGAATTTTTAAAAAAATTGTATTTTTGAAGCTGCGTATTCTTTACTTTACCAATGGTATCAGTTTATGTATATTCTTGACACTGAAGTGAGTAACCCTGAGTAAATGAGTATAACATAACTAAGAACACGGCGTTATCTATGAATTTGAAACATGGTCTATTATGATAACGACACAGGACATTGCTGTATTTTATCAAAAATAACCTGTTTTAATTTGTCTAAGTTTGCATTGATTCATCAAGCAAATTCGGGAAAGTTAAAGGCCCATTTATAAAAAAAAAACATGCAACATAACCAACGTTAAACTTTCTTCGTCAACATGAACTACTTAATTAACTTAAGGTTTGTGGAAGTCCCTATTGTGATTTTTTTTTTTTTTTTTTTTTTGTTCAAATCTGCCTTATTTTTAAATATATTATATTTATTTTTCAGGACATTGGAGAATTCCTCCCGAATTTCCTAGTCACGCTCACACTTGACGTAAATTCACTGTACTGCAAATGCAGATGTTTTTAACGAATTTAAAGCCACCAATAACCTGCAGTTGCCCAAGAAACTTACATATGGACCAGACTGCTATGATCTTCAGAAGAGGTACCAGATCCTCTCGGTCGGTGCAGCCGGGAAAGAATGGCCCGAGAACATAATGGGCAAATGTGAGTTGACCGATTGCTTTTGAACAGGGCGTGGTGATGAGGGTTTTAAGCCATATCAAGGCAAAGGCAGGAACTGATCCAAGAGTGTGTTTAATGAGAATATATTCACCTAGATAATACAAAGATGGAAAGTAATTTAGCAGATAACATTGCAGATAATTTAAAACTAATGATTGCATTTGAATTTGAAATATCTGAAATGAATTATTGACTTGGCGATTTGTTATTTGCGTGGATTCAATATTTAATTGTATATAGACAAACCTACCTCCACACTTGGGAAAGGTTAAACCCAGCTCTACCCAACACAGTCCTCCGATGAAGGACACCACAGCACATAAAAGCCATACAAAGAACGCCAAACCAACCGACCCACTGTATACCAGAACCCAACGCGCTGATATAAAGATCCCCGAACCAATCATGATTCCTGCCACCATAGACGAAGCACCAGGAATACCCAGGACACGTTTGAGAGACATGAGTTGTGTAGTGGGAACTGTGGCTTGGCTATCACTTTGTGGTACTGATGTAGACGTTAAGTTAGTTGTTGTCATGGTGTTGGGTGGTCCAGCGTTTTGGTGTTTTGAAGCTCCTGAAGTCATTTGTATACTAGAGATATGGTAATTAGAAAGTAAATGATTGATTAATTATTAGTATATAACTTTAAACCGGTTCCAAAGTATTTTGGGATTTTCCATTTTAGAAAATAATGTATTAGAATGGTTTTATTAGCCAAACTAGCATGCCAATGGATGAACTGCCATTCGATGTTTATCAATTTTTTTAAACACTAGCAAACTTCAGCGAAAATTCAATTGTTTTGGTTTGAAAACCTATAAGAGAGGGACTTTGGAAGCTACTTCAATAAATAGGCAATACGCAAGTATGGTTCTCCTTTACTTTAATCAACACGCAAAATATCTGTGTTTAAAATATGTACATGATGAAGGCATGGATAAGGATAAACAAAATGAAGGGTTTTTCAGTGATCGCTTGCCATGGTTATTACAAAACAGTGTGAGAAGACACGGTTCAGTGTTTTTTGTAAATGCAACTGTTAAAACTGGCTTAAAATTAACACTTTTAATCCTTCACGTAGCTTCACGTCCATCTGTATGCTTTTTTGTTACTAAGCAAGCTGTATAAATCCTCCTATACAAGCTATTTGGCATGATATACATGAATATGCATAATTACAAACCGGTTGGGCTTCTGCTCGCTCTGAATATTTTGGTCATTTTATCCCTCTCTGGCGTTCTTTCCGATGCCAATTACAATGAAAAGGTCTCAAGAGTTAATTTTCTCTATCCTGCAATCAAACTGGTTCACGATATCGAAGTAAATCCTGGACCTGGCCAGCGAACAAGAAACAAGAGCAACAAGGTCAAAATCGCTCACCTCAACGTGAGATCGCTCAAGCATAGAGAGCATTTCATACAAGTTAAGGATACCGTTATTTCCAACGATTTTGACGTGTTTACTATCTCTGAAACATGGCTGGACAACTCCGTTTCTAATTTAGAAGTCGAAATTCCCGGCTACAACGTTTTTAGAGTAGACCGTCAAAATAAAAGAGGCGGCGGTGTGTGTTCTTATGTGAAGCAGAGCTTCAAAACTCAAGTGCTTAATGAAATCTCTGGCATATCAAATGGCGGGCTACACCAACTTTGGATGGAAATTAAGGTACGCAGTTTTAAGTCCTTTGTGGTCTGCACAACCTATCGACCTCCTGGATCTCCAATTGCTTGCCTTGACAACGACTTAGGACCAAGCCTAATCTCTGCATTGCTACTAAATAAACCAATTTACATACTTGGAGATATAAATTGCAGCCTATTACAGTCCGACCTGCCTGATTCCCAAGCACTTATAAGCTTCTGTTTTACCTACAACTTGAATCAGATAGTCACTCAACCTACTCGTATTACTCACTCCACCGAATCCTTAATCGATGTAATTCTTGTGTCAAATGCAAAACATGTTCTCGACACCAAAGTGTTATCTTCATCGATAAGCGACCATGACTTTGTTTACGCTGAGCTGGGTTTAAAAAAGCCGCGCACTCAAGCCACCTTTGTCACTACGAGGACCCTTAAAGAGTATTCCCCGGATAAATTCTTGAATGACATTGCACTCGCACCCTGGTCAGTCCTAGATATTTTCGACGATCCTGATGACAAATTGTACGCTTTTAACTCAATGTTTAATGACATCCTAGAGGAACACGCGCTAGTGAAAACAATTCGCATGCGAGGACGACCAAATCCCTACATTACTGATGAGATTCGCAATTTGATGGCAACAAGAGATAATTGGAAGCATAATTTCAGGCAAACTAAAGACCCATTTGCCTGGTCTGCGTATAAGAATTTTAGCCGCGAGGTTAAAAGAGAAATGCGCATGGCGGAGAAAGAGTTTGTGGCACAACAAATTAAAGAAAACAAGAACAACACTAACATCATGTGGAAAGCAATTCGTGGTTGCATCCCCAAAAAGTCTGCCTCTCAGAAAACATATCGACGAAATCGTAGCCAACGAAATTAATATTTTCTTTGCAAATGTCGGCACAAATACAACAGAAAGAAAGTTAACGCCTTGGCAGAGCAATTCAAGTGTGAATCCAACAACAGCACGTTTGTCCCTCGAGGGTATCCCGAGTCCGAACAATTCTTCTTTGATAATCGCGTGAGTTGTAATCAAGTGCAAAAAATCATTAACTCAATGGCTTCAAACAAATCTCCTGGAATAGATAAGATTCCTCTCCACGTTATAAAAGACTGCCTCCCTGTTATCTTACCATCGATTACTTCGATCGTGAACGCCACTTTTAGCTCTGCACAATTTCCCATCGCTTGGAAAATAGTCGAGGTCGTACCTATTCCAAAGGATGGCGATCACGAAATCCCAGACAACAACAGGCCTATTTCACTATTACCAGTGTTATCCAAGGTTTGTGAGAGAGTCGCTCATGATCAGTTAACTTCATATTTATCAACCAATCAACGCTTAACATCCAAGCAAAGCGGAAATAAAAAGTGGAATTCAACCGAGACATCTGTCATCCAAACAACCGATACTATTCTCGAGGCCATCGATAAGAAACAGCTTACTGCTACTGTGCTGCTCGACATGAGTAAGGCCTTCGACAGCATTGATCATAAAATCCTTATGACAAAACTGCAGGACGTTGGACTGTCACCTCAAGCCATTCAGTGGTTTCGCAGCTATCTTACTTCACGCTATCAAGTCGTCAGAATCCAAACTGCAGTCTCAGACCGTTTGCCTATGACCTGTGGTGTACCACAGGAAGTATCTTGGGACCATTGCTTTTTAGCATATATATATATAAACGATCTCCCAAGCGTTCCTGAACATTGTACTACTCAATGTTACGTTGACAACACCAAATTGCTGCTTACTTTCAATCTCCAGGCCCAGCAATACATTGTTTCAAGACTTAATCAAGACCTTTCCAGAATAGCTAATTGGACTCTCGACAATTACCTACTTCTAAATCCCGACAAAACTAAACTTATCATCTTTGGGAGCAAAGTGATGACTGCTAAAGTGGAAGATTTTCGTCTAACGCTACTGGAAAAAGAACTTACACCTGTCAAGTCACTAAAGGATTTAGGAGTTCTCCTTGATTCCAACTTGACGTATAAAGATCATGTGGAATCGACAGTGTCTAGTTGCATGTCGCGTTTGGGACAGATTAACCGAGTAAAACATGCCTTTGATCAAAACACTCTAAAAACCATGATAAATGCCTTAGTTTTCAGCAAGCTCTACTATTGCTCTAATATGTGGAGCACTACCACTGAGAGTAACCTGAACAAAGTCCAAGCTGTGCAGAACTTCGCATGCCGTATCATTAGCAATATAAGAAAGTACGATCACGTCACGCCTATTCTTAAAGAGCTACAATGGTTACCCGTCAGACAGCAATTACACTACCGTAATGCTATTATGGCATTCAAATGCATGACTGGGTGTGCCCCTGATTCCTTATGCTCGCGATTTATTCCAAGATCAAGCATCACGCAGCGTACGACAAGAAACTAGCAAAAGTTGCAGATACCTCTTTGCAGAACGACTACTGGACAAAGATCATTTTAATATAGAACTGTCAAATTGTGGAATTCACTAGACTCTGCCCTTAAGTTGGGCCCAACCGTGAAAGACTTTAAACGGACATTAAAACAACATCTTATTTCAGATTTCTTAAAACCTTAATGTAATTTAAATGTACAATTTATTTATCTATTTATTTATTTACTTTATTCTTTGATCTTTTCTTTTTGCTTCTTATATAATTATATATAGTATTATTTTAATTGTAATTAATTAGGCCCTTTATTCTGAAAAGCCTTAAAGAGGACGAATAAAGTATGTATGTATGTATGTATTATATGATAAATTTTACCACCACATGGCTCAAATTTTTTGAGCATACTCAAGGCACCATAAAATTAAGACAGAAATACAATATATGTCCATGGGAATGCTCAAAATTTTTGAGTATGCTCAAGGCACCGTAAAATTAAGACAGAAATACGATGTATGTCCATGGGAGTGCTCAAAATTTTTGATCATACTCAAGGCATCATAAAATTAGACAGAAATACAATGTATGTCCATGGGAGTGCTCAAAATTTTTGATCATACTCAAGGCATCGTAAAATTAGACAGAAATACAATGTATGTCCATGGGAGTGCTCAAAATTTTTGAGCATGCTCAAGGCACCGTAAAATTAAGACAGAAATACAATGCCAGTATGTCCATGGGAATGCTCAAAATGTTTGAGCATGCTCAAAGCAAACAAATTACTTGTGTATTTGGATGTTTACGAAAATTACGCTTTCAATTCCTGGTTATTTTTACTTGAAAAACGAAAGATAATTACAGATAATCCAATAAAATATCAGGTTTAGTGAAATTTACCTTGAATGTCTTTCATTAAAATCCAAATTTTGAAGATTTCCTTTTTAAGGACAATTCAACATTGCAAAACAGACTTGAAACTGGTTTTAAAAAAATGGAACGCAAAATATAATCTTACTTTTTCTTCTTTTTTACATAAAATTATTTGGTTATCTATATGAAGAGTCTTGTTTTTACATGGACCGTATATTTTTACCGCAATGAAAATTGAAAAAAAGAATTTTCCCTGAAATAAAATTCCTCTGAAACTCTCTCCGATAAAAGTTGAGTTGTCATCTGGAAGTTTCTTGTTTTAAGTTCAATGATTTTTGCTTTGTTTACATCCTCAAATGTAGCACAAAACCAGTTCTTTTGTTATGACTTTGCCACTTGAACTCTTTCGTACTTCCTTCTATCGATAATGATGATTTTTGAACCAAAACTTTCCAGTAATCACTCGTAGTAAATGTGGAGCTTCGTTGTATATTTTTTAGTTTGAATGTCTTCAACTCAAAAACCAGTTTTTATCAGTTGTTTGATTTCGTGAGCCTGCTGCTGCTTTTGATTGGCTAACAGACAAAATCTAGTAAAACTGGTTTTCCTTGAATTCGTGATGGACCCCTGATCGACCTTGCAGCATAAGTGATGACTGAATCGTTGAAAATCAGCTGCAAAATGCAGCGTTTTTCAATACTTGAAAGCCACTTTAATCGTAAAATTGAATTCGTGACATTTACCAGAAGCAAAGGAAGGCCTTATCAAGCAATTTGAATGGAATACCAGTGAAATATAATCATTTGAAAAGGAAGATCTTCGTTCACCATGCATGCATAATAAAGAAAACAAAGTAGAGAAATAAGAGAAAAATATCATATGCCCTTGGCAGGATTTGAACCCACGTCTTCGGTATTCTAGTCCGATGTGTTAACCACTACACTACAAGGACCAACCACGTTGGTAACGCAGCCAGAATATGAAATGTAGGGTATTCGTGAGGATCCCAGAGCGATATTTTTTCTCTATAGGTAAGTTGAACACCGTAAATGTACGCAGATAAATAGACATAGTGAAGTAGAAATTATGCGTTCGGTGTGTATATAATGAAGTAGAGAAATAAGAGAAAAATATCATATGCCCTTGGCAGGATTTGAACCCACGTCTTCGGTATTCTAGTCCGATGTGTTAACCACTACACTACAAGGACCAACCACGTTGGTAACGCAGCCAGAATATGAAATGTAGGGTATTCGTGAGGATCCCAGAGCGATATTTTTTCTCTATAGGTAAGTTGAACACCGTAAATGTACGCAGATAAATAGACATAGTGAAGTAGAAATTATGCGTTCGGTGTGTATATAATGAAGTAGAGAAATAAGAGAAAAATATCATATGCCCTTGGCAGGATTTGAACCCACGTCTTCGGTATTCTAGTCCGATGTGTTAACCACTACACTACAAGGACCAACCACGTTGGTAACGCAGCCAGAATATGAAATGTAGGGTATTCGTGAGGATCCCAGAGCGATATACGAATACCCTACATTTCATATTCTGGCTGCGTTACCAACGTGGTTGGTCCTTGTAGTGTAGTGGTTAACACATCGGACTAGAATACCGAAGACGTGGGTTCAAATCCTGCCAAGGGCATATGATATTTTTCTCTTATTTCTCTACTTCATTATATACACACCGAACGCATAATTTCTACTTCACAAAGAAAACAAAGATGTTCTTATTCTCACAAAAATGGTTAAATAAGACGGAATTGTTTTAAAGATATCCTTTTTTGAATAAATGAATTTAGTTGGGCAGTAGTGCTGCACTTCGGAAATCTACCAGTTCTTGTGAGAAACGTTTTTTTTAGTTTAATTAGCTTACTATCGCTTAGCTTACTATTTAACCTGGAGATTTACCTGCATTTGAGTGTTTTATATTGCACTTTTCAATTTACTCCTGCTTTTTGTGTTTTACTCAATAAATGTTCACCTTTTCATATCATTGTAGTGCATGTTTTAATATTTCAAGCTAGTGAAACCAGTAAATTGATAATTGAGGTTGTTTTTCCAGCATTTTCCGGTGGAATCTTAACCAGTCCATGTAAAAGTTGAAAAAGTCGTGGAATGGTCTATTTGTCACATCAATAATAGTTTATCCATATAAAAGTTTACTTTCTAAACCTTTTATTTTAAAATGCTTGGTCATTCTTTTCCACCAGAGTGCTCAAAATGTTTGAGCATTGCCGTGGACAGAATGACAAGAGGCATGACCTTCCACCAGAGTGCTCAAAATGTTTGAGCATTGCCGTGGACAGAATGACAAGAAGCATGACCTTCCACCAGAGTGCTCAAAATTTTTGAGCATTGCCGTGGACAGAATGAAAAGAAGCATGACCTTTTATCAGAGTGCTGAAAATGTTTGAGCATTGCCGTGGACAAACGGATGACAAGAAGCATACCTTCCACCAGAATCTCCATTTTTTTCAATAAAAACTACTCAAATTAAATTTCAAATGACACGATGGAGATAATACCTAAAGTTTTTGTTTCAAAATGAAGTGCAAAAAGATTTGTACTGAAAAATCAACCAAAAAAATCAATTCGATTGCCATGGTTAACATAAACCTGCGATAATGATAACAAATCGCTGCTAATTTTCTAAAATGGAAAATCCCAAAATACTTTGGAACCGGTTTTTAATAGGAACATTCTAAAAAAGTCTCAATGCTCTTACAAAAATGAATAAGCTGAAATGAAGAAATAGAAACATAAAGTATTTTTACAAAACCAACTGGCAAGGAGGCAAACCAGATGGCTATTTACGAGCATGGTCGAAAAACTGAATGTGAACTAATAAAAAATCAGGAAAAATACAGCTCCGGACGATGACCACTCGCCCATGCTGCCCTACCCTGGATATAATATAAGCTCTATCCGTTCATAACTATTTATCTATTCGTAATTATCAAAGTAATAAACATTAAAATTCAGATGTTGAGTTATCTGTAGTTATCTTTCATTTGACAAGTAAAACCAACCAAAAAAAGCGAAAAAATGTCGACCATAGAGAACTTTGTGGAAAGATTTTTCAAGAACAAAACTAGCCCTGTGGGGTGGCTGGTGGTGGGTCGTGTACACGTTACAAAAATCCTGTGCGGGAGATAGTAAGGTCGAAATTCGTTCTCGTCCAGGTCCTACGTAGTAACTTTGACATAACATGGCAGAAAATTTTCTGCATGTTAAACATTTTCTGCACGAAAATTTCACTCATAGAAATCTTGTAGGAAGAGCCAAAAGAGTTTTAAATAAATGAATTCCCTATCGCAGGGATCATTTTGATCACGTTTTTTGTGGAGTTCGATGTTTAAAAGACGATGAAATCGTGGTTTAAAGTGAGTTGTTTTTTCAAATATGGCGACTGAAGTTTCCTTCCTTGTCAGAGTATATATACATAAGATCAACATCAGATACCATAGGGAAATTATATAGGAAAACAAAGGCGCGCGCGAAAAAAAATGTTCTAGTGCATTTTTCATTGATCTGTTTTGCTCTTTCGCATTACAGTGGACATTATCTTGATCTCGAATTTAAAAAATAATTAATTATTTAATTTTTCCGATTTTATTTTCACCATTCACTTTAATCTAAATTGGGCTCCCTGTGCAGAAACGCCCAATCGCATGACCTTAAAAGTCCTTAGATTAATAGAAGTTCTCATTTTTTCTCAAGGCAATTTCATATTTAATGTCCTAAGTATCTAATGGATGAGTTTCCAGTAATTTGATCCTGCGTTTCGCGCAATGCATCTATGGATTGCCAGGGGGCAAACAAACCAAGTCGTCACAAAAGATGTACATAGCGACACTTCGACTAATTGACTCAAAATAGCAAGATTTTTGTGCATATTTGATTTTTATGTATAAATATACATAATATAAATATAGGTAATAACAAATAAGAATTAATTAGGAATAAATTTTGATATTTTGATTCTAAATCCAAGATTGATGAGAATAACTGTTTTAGTATGTGGTAACAAGATAATATCAAAATTGTCAGTGTATACCTTCAAAACAGTGAAATAATCACTCCTGTTTTGCTTAAAAAATAATAAATCCCTTTTTGCTATTTTGCTAATTTTTATATTTATATGACGTTCCTGCAATTAGGCGTATATTCATATAACTTGAATATATGAATAGTAGACCATGGCCAACGACCAAGGCTTTCACTAGAAGGATATTAATATGCTCTCTTGATAGAAAATGTGAAAATATAAGTAAAATAGAAAACAGGCAACTTCTTGTGTGATCTCAAAAATAATTTGTTAAAGTAATATTTCGACCACTCGAAACAGAATATTACATGGGCGCTTTCAGTGTCGTCACGCAAAGCTTTCTCCCCTGAGTAGCGGCTGCTTACCCGAGCACAACATTCCTTTCCTATTGTTTGTGTTCAACCAATCAGATAAGTGTCATTGTGTTTCAACAACCAATCAAAACGTTTCAAATTTGACAACTTGTAAACATTCGTTCGCGAGAGAAATAATTCTAAAACGCATTTGAGTGGAAGTTGGAGAAAATCTTTGGGAAATTAAAATTGAATTTGTTCTTGTTAAATGTTTAATGCCCCCCCCCCCCCCCCCCCCAAATTATTGGAGACGGAACTAAGTGTTTTCTTTGTTCATAAAGAAAGAAAATATTTATATCTTTATAAGTTTAGCTATCGACATTGTTTTATCGGCCGATAGTGAATTCGAGTTTTTATTTGCTATCGAGCTCGTACCAAAATATTAGAAGCAAAAAGAAACTGGAAATTTTTTAAAAAAAGCGTAATCTAGACTCATGGAAGTTAAATGAGACGACTCAAGATATAAAGTCTGACAGTATTTTTAATAAAGGAAGAAGATGAGCCGCGCAGATCGCCTATTTTAAACAACGAATGCAGTGTAATGCTAAAGAAAATCGCAAAAAGGCTAGATAACTTTTAAATGTGACACTGTCGCACCGTTGACTTCCACGGGTATTCATTGTAAACTTCTGGATAACGCTCACAGTTCTGGTATTTACTTCGCGTATACTGCAAGGATTAGTTCAATTTGATACTGTTAGAAAAGTTGTTTTGTTTTGTTTTGTTCACACTGTTAGAAAAGTCGTGAAAAGTGAACACGAACGTCGCGTTAGCAGTTTTTATGAAATGTCAGGAGTCCTCGAGCTTGTCTCGAAAGAAATTACTGGCTGTGCTCTAGAGCGCCAATATTTTATTCCTTTAAGCGATTTCCCATATCCAGTAGGCAGATTTTCAAAGAAATCTTGTTTTTCTTGTAAAATCTTTCGCATAGCGTCATTCTGATGATCATTAAACTGTTTGATGCGAAATTTCTTAGCTGCTATCTCGAAGCCTTCCTCTAACGACGCATCTTGTTTTCCATATGGCGCGAATGGTTCCTGGTTTTCGAGAACTAGGCCGTGATTGGCTAATTCATAGGAAAGGAATGTTGTGCTCGGGTAAGCAGCCACAGAATATTACATGGGCGCTTGGAGATACGAAATTTATCTTCTCGTGTTGAAGATCTTTTCAACACTCGAAGATAAATTTCGTATCTCCAAGCGCTCATGTAATATCTTCTATATATATGTAGCATAGCTAAATTTCGCAAGCTAAAGATTATTACACATTAATCTAAAATACTAGGCAAACACTAGAAAAAGGGAACAGTCTACTGGGAAATGTTCAGAATAATATTCAAAGAGCGGTTCAAAGAGCGAACGCAGTTCGATCTAATAAAAATTGTTAAAGTTCTTTAAATGGAATATATAAATCTTGCTACACAGCCAGCTATTTTTATGTATATTTTCAACATGTACTAATAGATATCTATTGCTGTAATATTTTTTAGCTTGCGAAATTTAGCTGGTTCACTGAAGCGTGTAGACACGAGTGCTGGATTCCGGATTCTAAAGCCTAAACTTTCGTGGTGATTCTAGATTCCGGATTCCCTTACATGGGGCGATCATTATCATGCTATTCATAGTCACTTTGAATATGTAAATTATGTCCCAGAGGAATTGTTAATATGTATTCTCACGGACTTTATACTAATACAAAAGGGAAAAGATGCCATGAATTAATCACTCTCATTAAACCACCGACGAAGTGTACTTTTTTTGACCCACCCACCCGCCCACGAGCAAGTCGGGTTGATCCACATTCTGCCTTTGCATACCTTAATATTAACAATAGATGGGGCAGAATATTATTTTACTATTTTACCGGGCAGCTCATTTGCATGCTAAACGTTGCTTATGTGATATCGCTCTATTTTGGCGCATTGATATTGAATGTATATAGTTGGATTGAATTGAATATATATTTCGATTGAATTAAATATATATACTTGGATTGAATTGAATGAGTAGTAATCGAGATATTAAATTGAATGCATATAGACATTGAATTGAACAAATATATGAGTATTGAATTTTGCTACAATAATCGGCCCGCCATAATGTATACAAGCATATCAAAAGCATATCAAAAGTTATGGGATATCATTCCTGATATTTTTTTCGAGTTGTTTATCACTAGGACTCTCTGAAAAGAATATGAAGAAAGATATCCCGCCGTATCTGATACTTTTGATATACTCGTATGTATATTTGAAATTGCCATATTTTTTGCAAATGGCTATACAGTACATATATCATGGCTACTTTCTTCTTTTTTAAACGTATCCCACTGGGAAAGCAATGACAAAGAGCTGGTGATCATTCATCGACGCACAAGGATAGTTTGGCAATTTTGGAACTAAAATTTACCTTGAATTGTATTTCTTGGCCTCCGCAGAGTTACGTTCGCTTGAAAGTGAATGTCTATAATGGAATCAATTTGTTTTGGATCAAGCTTTTCCATTAATTGAAATACAGACATAGCCTAGTCTTCAATGTTACCATGGGCACCAATATATTATAGATTTTTGGTCAAGTTTTTGGTCGTTTTTTTCCTTCAAACTTTGCATATGGTTTTGGTTTATATTTTCGAAAACTTAAGGAAAAATTTTAAAAATTCGGTAAGAGGGAACTATAGCAAACAAAATTTTACGAATTCCTTCATACCTAATTTATTCTTTTCTCGTCAAATAGAGGATTACGATACAGAGTTTAAATATTGATTTTTAATTATATATACATATATCATTGTAAGTACAACGAAAGCCCCAAAGCGTTCCAGAGCAAACGAAACTTAATAATATAAACAATAAATAATAATAATAAATAAATGGGATTTAGCAATGGCATTTCTACAGAGTAGCTATAGTCATCCACTCTAATTCCAATTGGAATTTAGGAGTTGATTTTTGCGGAGGGAGGAAAGCTGGAGAATCAGGAAAACCCTCGAAGCACAGGAGAGAGCCAACAAACAACTGTACTCACATACGACATACACCTGTGCTTCCCATAAGATAGATTGGCTGATAGAACGTGATGACAAGC
Source organism: Actinia equina (assembly GCA_011057435.1). Taxonomy (NCBI): domain Eukaryota; kingdom Metazoa; phylum Cnidaria; class Anthozoa; order Actiniaria; family Actiniidae; genus Actinia; species Actinia equina. Next base: position 425,572 of record WHPX01000683.1, on the reverse strand, counting down.
GATATTACGAAGAATTTGAAGAGCGTAATTAACGATAAAAGTTTCGAGAATATGGAAAACCCTAAAAACCTAAGTTTGTTTAGAGCAATATTGGCGTACCCTGATATCCTTGAGAAATAGAAAACTGTTTCCCGTATTCCGTTTTAGATATTTTGATCTCAACACGCGGTCGGATCATTAGAGAACAAGAGAGAGGCCTAGGAGACCACGAATTGAAGCAGAATTAATTCTGAGTGCTAGTCTCTAGGTGATTTTGAATCTATATTGGCAACCTGTCGCGTCGCTTGATTTTCGAAGGTCGGTTTTAGATTGTTTTGTATTCTCAAAATGGCGGACTACTTTACAATTTAAGAGAACTTATACGAAAGGTAGCGCCCTACCATTTTAACTTTCTGAATATCTATAAAATGGAGTTGATGGATTGGAGTTGCCACTGAGCTACAAAGTCTCATATGAGACTTCAAGTCATCTGCCCGATAGGAGATATATGTGTATGAGAATATATATGAACTATATATTTGTACTGCGTTTGTAATGTATCAAGTTAAGCTGACCCTCTCACTATATCAAGCAACGTATGCAGCTGCAAATTGAAAGACTTGAAAATATTCTGGATATCTAATAGCAATTTACAAATTGATTTAACAGTGCATAGCATGGGGATATTTTAATCAGTTATAAACATTAATGTCTAGACAAGAGATGACATGTATCTGCTTTGGATTATTTTGCTCAGCTCTTGGAAGCTACTTTTTACCACTGAACTTCTTTATAATAAATTTTTTCGCTTCCAAAGCCCATAGGTTGGCCTTGTCTGGTAGATCTCTCAGTACATCCTCAGAACGCTGTTCTACTTGACGGACCAACGGCATGTTCTGTTGTTTCTTTATAAAAATTTTCATCGCATCTTTGTCGACATATTCCTGTCTATTGACGATTTTATCAATTCTTTCTAGAAGGTTATTTTGGAGTGCCAGTGATTCTCTTGGCCGTGGCTGACCTTCTATTCCAACCTGAACGAATTTGTCTGTTAAAAATGAAACAGAGTCATTAAAAAAGACATGGCAACATACAATCAACAATCCATAAGCGTTGGTATAAAGGTTTTGTTGTATGTTGCTTGCTGCTTGCTAAGCTCGAAATACATGATCCAGGTGATCTCGCCTCCAATTGCACAAAGGATTATTTGTCAGATGGAACAGTTCCTAATACTAATAATCAAAATGGCGGCTGGTGAATAATTAAGACAACACCGATTTCACTTTTATTGCATTTATAGTTTGTTTTTATTAATTTTAATTGCTGATAGAGCAAGAGGAAGCTCTTCTGGTACATGTAACGTAACTTGTTTCAACGTAAAGTTATATTCCAGGACGTATTTTAAAAAAGTTAATTCGAAATACGACTTCATTTTGAAATTCATCATGGAACTTTTGACGATGCAACAAAAATGCTTCTGATTGGTTAATAGTAACCTAAAAGGCGTGCGCGAGATCACCTGAATATTTCATATGTAAATCATGTTCAGCACAGAAGAACTTTTCGAAAGCTCGCGCAACGCCTCATGATCTAAGAGGTAGCAGCAGCCATAACGTAGTACAGAATTCTTATAATAGTCAGCATTTACATAATCCCTTTTCACATACCATTTCTCGTATTTGTAATCAGTTAGCCACACCAGCTAAATTAGCGATCTCCGTTTCCAGTTTTCAAATTTATCTCAATAAGCCTAGCCTAGTTGGTTGTTAATGCCATTAATGCCTTTAATTGCTTAAACGAGTAAATACCGCACAGTAAATCGGATAGGGCGGTTTTGGCTCCAAAAATGGGGCCAAAATGTTGACCCTATAGTGACCTCCTTAAAGTATTTTGGCACTACCGGTAGGGGCCATTTTTTTAGCTCTGGTTTTGGGACTGTTTTAGCCCCTCATATGGATTTTCCCCCTGATTTGGCCTATAGTTTGAGGGGGCCAAAACAGTACTGATACACCCATACCAAAATGGCTTCTGTGGGGCCTAAATGGCATTGTTCTATTTTGGCCCTAGCCTGGGCTAAAATAGCACTACTTTGAAAAAGCAAAAATGGCTTTCTGGGGCCAAACTGGTCCTCTCAAATTTACTGTGCGTAATTGAACATAATCACGATAGTCTTAGGCCGAATTCCAAAGAATAATGAGGTTATATCTTACTTACCAATTAAAGCGAAGACATTTCTTCTGACGTCCTCGATGTTTGCACTCCATTGAATAGCATTTTCATCGGGTCCATTGTGTTCTTGTCCATAAACAGACAGACTGTCACGATCCGTTGTAAGTAGTTTGTCCGTCGTGTATTCCCGGAAGGAGTCCGCCATAACTGGGAATAGATTAGTTACATCCTTGTTTTTATCAGTAGTATCTTCAACAATGAACTGATCTCCTGCACGGGTTGTGCAGAACCTATGAATCTTCGTTTCGGTGAATATGTCTCGGATCATTTTTGTGAAGGCTTTTGCGATGTTGTTAAATAAATGATCGCCCTTTTTGTAGACCATTCTTCTATGTGCTTTAGCTTCAACGTCGTGAGCAGGTTGTTCTCTGCCATAAACGCGGTCCTCTCCACCATGAACCCGACCTTCCTCAATGAGCACAAAAACCACCAAAAATATCGATACAAGTGCCTGAGTGTTCATGTTTATATTCTGCAGAATCAAAAGAGTCTTGATTAGCTTACAGATTCCATTATATATTGAATTCAGCCAGGTAAAATTAAAAGAGCATCCTTGTAGAAGCAGCAAAACTCTAATCCATTATATAAAATTTTTTTCAATAACTTACGCATCTCTCGCGCGCTGATTGGCTATTTTATATCATCAATTGCAATTGCAAAAGTTAAGAGGAAAGACAGATAAGCGGTCGTCCACGAGTGCGCGCTCATTCCGTTGTTTGTTTTGATCAACGAGAAGCGTTTTTGCTATTGTATAAAAAAGAAATACATAATTTTTCTACGTCTGTCCTCTTAATGTTTCGTCATTATGGCATTAAGATAGCATAAATAAGAAGACGGATAATACAATAGAAAAACTGATTCATGTCACTGATTCGTTAAATATTCAGCTATTTTAAAAAAGGTTTTGTTGCATGTTGCAACTAAGCCCGAAATGCACGATGGGTGATGTGAATGCGACCAGCGAAAGGTCCCAACAATATGGAATTTACCTAAGCTTTATTCGCACGTTATTTCGGCATATGTTCTAGCGATCTTATATTATTTACATCTGAGGATAATACATTTGAAGGTTGGTAAGTGGCAAGCAACATGCATGCAAATCGTCATAAACCTTGATAGAAATAGCTGTATTCAGTTCACATGTTTATGTCAATGTCAATCGTGCAGCAAAAATCTGAGAATTCACAGGACTTCCATACTATCAAGATAACTATTACCAAGAAATATAACACGCCGATGCTCATTTGATTTAAATTGTAATATTTGCAGCTTTCTTGAATGTCGTAATTATCCATATCTACACGTTGTAAAATGAGAGATAATCCTGAAGTAGGTCTCTATACGCATTAGCTATACTATTTAGGCATTAATATAAAACGTTTTGGTTACAAAAGTTATTTACAAATCATCAACACTTCTAAAGGCCAAGCAAACGGGATTGGATAAATTTTTAAATTGTCCGACCTGTCGCACTCGCCAAAACAACAAATAGAACCTGGTGCAACGAGAACAATAGAGAACCTTATTAGAACAATAAAAAACCTGAAGCAAAACCTCCTTCCTGGGTGCTTTGAAAGCTCTCTTCAGACAATTATTTAGCAATTTTCAACAAAAATTTAAAACAAGATTATTCCATTTTTATTAAATTCCATTGTTTAAAGAAAAGAAGAAAAACCTTTAACCTTACTTACATGAATCAGGAATGACCAATATTTAAAAGAACAAAGGATTTTTTTCCTTTAACGTATGTCATTCTAATAATATGCTGTAATTATTAACCACTGCATTCTTACTAAAAGTGTGATTTTGGCGCGTTGAGAATTAGCTACAGCTTTGTTAATAAAATCTAGCTTATTTGTTTTTCATCCAAGAGAAGTAATATAAGGTGATTAGTGGTAACTTCACGAGCCATGAGCTCGTATTTAAGATTTTGATTTAACACAAAAGCTTTGGCGTTTGATTTGCACATAAAAATTTACTATGATATTTTTGAAATTGGCAAATATCGTCGGCTATAGATATAAATATTTTCCTATGCTACCTGATAGTATTAAATATTATACAGTAATGACAATTTTGTACAGCAGTTTGATTAAAATATTGTATAATGTTCTGTACTTGACACAACCTACCAAAGTCGACCTTTTTCCCCTCTTTTCCAACTGTCGCCTGAAAGTAATTTTAGCCAAATAAAAGCTTCCCAAGACCTTAGTTGCTATATATGTCTCAGTGGATAGTATTTGGTTAAATATCACCCGCAGTCTTAAGAAAGTTAATATGCGGAAACAATGCAACAACAGGTTTTTTTTTTTTTTTTTTACACAATTGAATACATCAAATCCGGCGCGTTCATTGGTCACAATTTACGCACGCGCACGCTCGTTTTTCGAATTGTAACGCTTGGAGGGATATATAGAATTTAAAAAGAAAGACTCTCCCTTCGTTATTTTTTCAAACCGCTCACTTGTGTTGAGAATATTGAAACAGTTATTCGCCTCAGAATTATTGAATATTGGGGAATATTTACCTCGCCGCTCGAAAACTCGCATGTCGGTAAATATTCTTTAAAGAGAAAGCATAGGTCACAAAAGTGTTTTTTACTAGGTCCCCGATATTCACTTCGCCTTGGGAAAATGAGTTGATAATTTCCGGATAAATCAGTGAAATACTTGAGTTTGATCTTTTAAAAATGGTCAATTTTTTCCAATGTTTGACTCCTGGAAGACCACATTGCTAATTTGCGTTACAATATTAAATACATCATGGCGTCTAACATGAACATAAACCTTCGTGTGCCTTCGTGTGCCTGATGACCATTTAAGATGACAAACACCCAAGGGAGGAATAGCACAGGGTATTTAGCATAATGTAAAACTCTTATCCATCATGACGAAATCCTTCTGTGCAACCGGACATTAAGAAAAATCATAGTAGCAATCATAATTTTAATTTTCTTATTAGACCTTTACTAGGTGGCAACAACCTTAAGAAAGCGTTCGTACTTATAGAGCGTTTTGACTTCCTAGTCCCTATCGGTGTCTTATTATTGTTAAGTTATTGTCAAAGGTATACTATTATGGAGGCTGTGACATAATGTGAAAACGCTGTATAAGCCACTTCCTGTAGTAGTGATCTTAAGGGGATCCATCATATTAAGCATGTTCTTAAGAAAGCAAAAGGAAAAACAAACAAACAACACAACACAACACAACACAACACAGCACAGCACAGCACAGCACAGCACAGCACAGCACAGCACAGCACAGCACAGCACAGCACAGCACAGCACAGCACAGCACAGCACAGCACAGCACAGCACAGCACAGCACAGCACAGCACAGCACAGCACAGCACAGCACAGCACAGCACAGCACAGCACAGCACAGCACAGCACAGCACAGCACAGCACAGCACAGCACAGCACAGCACAGCACAGCACAGCACAGCACAGCACAGCACAGCACAGCACAGCACAGCACAGCACAGCACAGCACAGCACAGCACAGACCACAGCACAGCACAGCACAGCACAGCACAACACAAACACAAACTTTGAGTGAAAAAGAAAGCAGGTCTATCAGCAAGCTCTATGGTTAAGGTATATTTATCTGTTGTTAGACCTGTGTACAATATGCGATCCAGGTATAGCAGAATTTACCAGAATCTCTCTCGTCGTGTAAGCCTAGAAAAACCTCAGAACTAAAAGCGCTTTGTCGCACATGAAGATGCCCTAGCTAGTACTCAGATACTTTACCTTAAGGAAAAAAGTCGTGTTTTCTTTGATTTTCATGATTAGTTCAGATTTTTAAGCTAGATGTAATAGACTACATACTCTCTACTAAACTATAATCAAATGTGCATAGCCTTTATTATTAATATTGCATCCTAATACATGTACGGTACAATCTAAAAGATGCATGGTTTATGTACTCATCACTTGTTTAAAAAACTTAGTAATGATTGTTGTTTTTTTCTTTTATATAACTTAGCTGCTTCTAAAGCCCACAAGGTGATATGCGTTGGCATATTCCTGATTGCTTCCTCTGTACGCTGTTCCACTCTTTTTACAAGTTTGGAAATTTTTTTATCATTCTTATATTTTGCAATAAATTTATTTTTTGCATCTTGGTCAACATACTCTTTTTTATAGATAATTTGATCGATTATGTTTCGGATATTTTCCATTCTTTTGATGTTAGTCAGTCTTCTGTCCTTTTCCTGAGTACGCCTCTATGAATTTATATGTAATGAAAGGAGAGTGATATGATAGAGTGCACGCACTAAACCCGTGAATAATATTTAGTACAAATTAGTAGTAACTCATACAGAATCCTTTGTTTCCTATTGTTTGATTATGTAGTGTTTAAAACACTCATGAACAATTTATAAGATTTTGGTTCAACTGGAGCCACCCTACACCGGGTTAACCGCCACCCGGTTAGCTCAGTTGGTAAGAGCGTCGGTCTTTTGTGCGGGAGGTCGTGGTTCAAGCCTCGGCCGGACCAACACTCAGGGTCTTAAAATAACTGAGGAGAAGGTGCTGCCTTTGTAATAATATCTGCAAATGGTTAGACCTTCAAGTCTTCTCGGACAAGGACTTGAAACCGTAGGCCCTGTCTCCTAACCCTTCCTAACCTACAGTAAAAATGGGGGACATAAAAGAACCACTGAGGACGTAAAAAGAAACCCTGGCAGTGACCACCCTCAGTGCCTACACTTCATACTAACCATCTCTCATGCTTGTAAATTGTATATAGCAATCTGTCATTCACTCCAATGTAAAGCGCCTTTGATTATATCCACATATTAAAGGTCGCTATATAAATCATAAATCATAATCATAATCATAATCATACACGTCACGAACATGGATTTTTATACTTCGATAGAGAGTTGACGTCACGGGCATGCGCAAACAGATTTAATAGAAGCTCCCACACGTTGTATATTGCGTGCCAAGGCAAAGACAGGCACGTTAGTCAAAGATCTTTAGGGTTGACTATGACCTTGATGAAGCTCTATGTCTTCATCTAAACTTGGATGCATACTTCATCCCTGATGAAGTCATCCTCATAGTATTTGAGTGGTCTTTATATAAAGATCACATGTGTCTTTATATAAAGACACATGTGTCTTTATATAAAATCACTTGAATACTAATGAAGAGGACTTTATCGGGTATAAAGGTTCATGCACGTGACGTGTATGGTGGCTCCAATTGGACCATAAACTTATGAATTATTAATGAGTGTTTTAACACTATTTAGCAATAAAAATTAGTATTTGTTTCACGGATTTAGTGCGAGCGCTCTAGCAGTGTGCTACCACGAGTTCTCAATCATCGTTCGGTGGCAAAAGTTGCCCCTAGCAAAATGTTCTTGCACAGTTATTATTAGAAACAGAATTAAATAAAATTCAAGCTAAGTATGGAGTTTCAGTAATGATTAAAATACTATTTCATTATTCCGTTTTAGTTTGTGCAGCTTGCATTTGATTTTGCAAGGTCGACTTATGCTAATGAACTTTAATCAGTCTAACTTACCAAAAAAATCAAACGTCATACTTTTAAGGTTTATCAAGGTTTTATCCCATTGCTTTGCATTTGCATCTGCTCCTTGGTGTTTCTCTCCAAAGACGGTCAGCTTGTCGCGATCTGTCGTAAGCAACTAGTCTGTCTTATATATCTGAAAGGCTCTAACCATAGCCGGAAATTCATTCGTCACCTGCGTTTTATTGATTTTGTCAGTAATTTCAAGGTTTCTTTCCCTTGTTGAAGCCTCACAAAAATTTTTCAGATTCGTATTGGTGAACGCTTCTTGAATCATATTTGTGAAAGCTTTTTGGATCTTGTTAAATAGGTGATCACCCTTATTGTAAATCATTCTTTTCTCTGCGCTGCCTTCAACTCCAGGAAGATGCTTCCCTCCACCACGAACATCGTGTTCTCCACCACGAACGTGTTTTCTACACCATGGGCATTGTTTTCACCAAGCACAGAAAGCACCAAAAGTATAATTGCAAGTGTCTTAGGCTTCATATCTTTATTTCTCTAGAAACAATTAGTGAGTTAAAGCAAAAGGTCAAAGTTAGAAAAAAAAAGCAACGGTTTAAAACAAATTAAAGTTGGAATAAAATGGCTATAAATGCATCAGCTATAGCTTTTAGTATTCTTCCGTTTCATTTAATATTCAAATTAGTAGTACAAGATCAATGTATAAACTCTTCATTGTCCGTGACTACAATGGGACACATTATATATATATTGTGAAGAAAAATACTTTTTTCAAATAGCTTCCCTTCTGATTGATGTAATGTGCATAACATGCATGGCCACAATATACGAGAAAAAACTCTTGTAGCGTACGTATTTTTTCTGTTTATCTATTTAAAATAGCCCGTATCGTGTAACCAATAAATGATTTTAAATATAAAACCGAATTTGATTGATCTTTGAATCGCGTTTTGTCAAGTTTAGTAAACGAAAGTAAGTATAACCGTTAGCACTAACGGATATATTACTCTTCCAAAAAATACAGATATTTCACAAATAAAAATATCATTAAGAAAGGATCGAGCATTTTTTATCTCAACTTCAGAAAGGCTTGTGTGGTAAAATTTCTTATTGTGGTTATAGCAAGCTCTTTTTAAATACCATGCACCACCCACTGTTTTCTGTTTTGACTGAAATAGTTCACCAATATAATTTTTAAATTATATCAAAAGTGCAGAAAACACTTACCAAAACACGGCGGAGAAATACCCAAAATTCAGTTCTGTTTTCTAGATGTGCAACTTAAAATGAGCCTTGAATGAAAGCACTTCCAAACTTTCATGTGTTAAGTACCAATAAATTGAAGTGATTGACAGATTACGTAGTGGTATTTCAATTTACGGCATCAAGAAAGCGTTTCTATTGTTCATTTAGAATACATCTGATCATATTTCTTTGGGGTTTGAACATCCAAGTTCAATAATTAAAACCACTTGCCAAAGTGTTTAAGGGAATTGTGGGCGTTTTCATCATCGATTAGCTTTGTTTGATTCACTTTCCATCTCAGTTCCCAATTCCTCAGATCTCCTGAGATATGCACAAGATTGTGCACTTGTCTAAATGAATAAGCAAGATACATATCATTTATAGTCAGTTTGGATCCAAGCAAGAAAAAAAGAAAATAAACTTTTTTATTTTGCCTTTGCATCTCCTCTCTCTAGCACTTTAAATAAGATATTTTTTTATTTATTTAATTGATTATATTATTTAAATTAGCAAATTATTTATATCCATTAGTAGCTTTATTTCTTTCTTTTAGTATATGGCTTTCGATAAATGGCTTCACAGAAAACCTGATCTATCCTTCCCTGCTGCTCCAACATCTAAACATCTTGCTAACTCTTTTGCTGACTTTTTTGTTAATAAGATAAAGGCTATTCAAATTACTTTTGATTTACAGTCATCATGCCTGGATATCCAACCTGCTTCTGCTCCACGAATCACCAGGCATTTCTCTTCATTTTCTGAAATCTCACCTTCGGATCTTTCTAATCTCATTCTTCCATTGGTCTCAAAGTCTTGTGATCTTGACCCCATACCAGGCAAGATCCTGAGGAGTTGTTTTGAAACCCTACTACCTTCCATCACTAAAGTTGTTAATTTTTCTTTAAATACTGCAACAATGCCTACTCATCTAAAAGAAGCAATGGTGAGACCCATTCTCAAGAAACCATCCATGTCTCCTAAGGAATTTTCAAGTTTCAGGCCTATTTCAAATTTAAAGTTTCTTTCCAAAGCTATTGAAAAGGTTGTTGCTACCCAGTTAATAGATCATTTAGAGCAAAATAAACTTCATGAGACATTCCAATCTGCTTATAAGAAATTTCATAGTGTTGAGACTGCACTTTTAAGGGTTCATAATGACATTCTCCAAGCTTTAGATAGTCGATGTGCAGTGATCTTGGTTTTACTTGATCTATCAGCAGCTTTTGACACTGTTAATCATGGTATCCTGCTTGAGAGGCTCTTTCATAGGTATGACATTAATGGAACAGCTCTTCAGTGGTTTAGATCCTATCTTGGTGATAGATCTTTTCGGGTCAAGGTCCAAGGTTGTACATCTTCAGATCATCCTCTTCGGTGGTGTCCCACAAGGATCTATCCTAGGCCCCATCCTATTTCTATTGTATACCTCACCTATTGGTAATATAATGAGGAATAATAATATCAATTTCCATTTATATGCTGATGATACACAGCTGTATCTTACCTTTTATATGTCATCCAATAAGGAATTTGAGAATGCGAAACAGCAAATTGAAAACTGTGTATCAGAAATTGATAAATGGATGACCTTTAACAAACTAAAATTAAATAACGACAAAACTGAAATTCTTGTTTTTGCTAATCCACACCGTCCTCGACCACCTGTTGATATTATTAACATTTCTGGCTCTGACATTTCTCCATCACCATCTGCTGGTAACATTGGAGTTATTTTTGATGAAGTGCTGTCTCTTGACGACCATATACTTACTGTCTGCAAAACTTGTTTCTTCCATATCCATAATCTTTGGAAAATTCGAAAGTACTTGAGCTATAAAGCTTGTGTAACTCTGGTTCATGCCTTCATTTCTTCAAAACTTGATTTTTGCATTTGATTAATGCATTATTATATGGACTTCCCAAAGGCTCTCTGCAAAAGCTTCAGCATGTCCAAAATGCTGCAGCAAGACTAATAACTTTTCTCGAAAACAAGATCACATCACTCCTATCTTGTGCAATCTACACTGGCTACCTGTGGAGCAGCGTATAGTTTTCAAGATTCTTTTACTTACATTTAAGGTCTTGCATAATCTAGCACCTGCATATCTTGTTGACTTGATTAAACCTTATGCTCCTTCTCGCTGCTTAAGATCATCTTCCTTAAATCTTCTAACTAAGCAATCGTACAATCTTAAATCTTATGGAAAAAGGTCATTTTCTTTTACCGGCTCCTGAACTTTGGAATGCCCTTCCACCCAGCATTAGATCTTGTCACTCAATTTCACAGTTTAAAAGGGACATAAAGACATGGCTCTTAAAGCAGGCCTTTTATTAATTTATTTTTAATAAATAAATTTATTTTAACCAGTATCTTTATTTTGTCTATGATGTGACTATAATGTTTAAATGCCCTTAATCTTAATCTTAATCTTAATTTTGATTTTGATTTTACTTAAAAGTTACTGAAAGTTGTTTATATAACATTACTGATACATTAATATATGGTATTGAAATATTGTTAAATTATTTCTAAATTAGTATTGTTAAACTGTTTTATTATATTCTTTTAATTATCATCTTACTTTCTATTTATCTATAATGAATATTTTTTGTATTTTGTAAAGCGCTGTTGAACCGCTGGGAATTGGCGCTCAATAAAACATTATTATTATTATTATTATCATTATATCAATTAGTATAAATTGCATTTTAATATCATGTTATTAAGGCCTGGCCTGGGCACCGCGTTCCGCATGTGCCGGATCTAATGCAAATGAACTCCAATTGTCGCTCGTTTGTGTTGGATTCGGCGCATGTGGGGCTCGGTGTAAAGGCTGGGTCTAACTAGGAAAATAAATTTTAATGTATACATATCTTAACATCTTCATATAATTCTTAATTATTTTAACACATATTTTTAGTGTTTAATTGTAATTTGTAAAGCGCCATTGGACAGAAATGGAAATGGCGCTATATGAGAATAAAGTTGTTATTATATTATTATTATTATTATTAAAAACTTGGATTTTCCGAATTGAAATTTAAAAGGGCATTGTCTGTAAAAATCAAACATAATCGAAAATCCGTTGCCACGTAGAAAAAATCGATTTTGTTCATGTTTGGTTCAAAGGTGTGGAATACCACCTAAATAAACGTACTGATGTTCATTTTGAATAATTTCACTTTTATTTTGAGAAAATCGTGCAAATCGATTTGGGTCGTGGGCGCCCTAAATTCAGCCTAAGTCCGAGGTGGAAAAGGTAGGTCTGAGAAAAGCGCTCGCGCATAAAAATGAAGCAAACTAGGGAAGATGTGTTTTTGGAATATGGCAAAGGAAAGATTAATGGTTATTTTAAACTAAAATATAATAGGGAAACGCGTTCTAATAAGCAAACAGGAACGTTTTGTAAGGTACATTTTTCGGATTCTCAAATATCTAAACTTCGGTGTTCGGATTTACCTGAAATTCCAGCCTCAATACCTTCGAATGTCAAGCTAAATCATGTAAACAAGCATGTAAACATCTATATTTGACTTATAAACAAGTCCATATAACTTCAGAGTTCTAAAAAGAGTTACATTTATGTCCAGATTTAGGACATTTAGACTAAAAAACCATTAAAAAACCTTGCCATTTTTTCCTTTTGTTGTTATATTTTACAAAGCATTAAGAGACCTAATGGCTTTCTATGATAATGTCAAAGGAAGCAAAGATATGTCGACCGGGGCAAGTGGCTGCATTCATTTTACAGCGATAGCCTTGCCCACAAAATTAGATAAGCTTATGATATACCTGTATGTATATTTGAAACGGCCATAATTTTTGCAAATGGTTGTATATATATATATATATATACACTGGATTGCAGAAACGTTGTAGTATACATTTATACATTTATACAAATACCTAATGAGATGCATATTGCAATTTTACTTTTTTAACCCTCAAAACCAATTGATTTATAATCTGTAGGATGTAAAACACAAGAATAAAATATTTTGAAGTTCATTGAATGAAACAAATAATAAATAAAGTGAGTTTTCTGTTTTGCATATCATTAAATATACTGAATAAATTAGGTATTTGTATAAAGGTATACTACAACCTTCTTGCAATCAAGTGTGTATATATATATATATAGGAAATCTGTGAATCAATTTTCCGTAAAATAGTGCTCAATACATCGATAGAAGTAGAGCAGAATATTTGTTTGAGAAGAAAAAGTCAAGACAACATTTTTCCCGACAAGCCTGTTTCGTGAATTGCTTCACTCTTCAGGGGATTTAATGATAAGAATATTCGTTACTATCATTTATATAGAAAAAGTATACATAATTAATTAGTGGATGTAGTTTAGCTGTTGCGTAATAATGCTTTGTTTCTGTGGCGGCATGAAGATACAAGTTCGTTGCGCTTATTTAATGATGAGAGTTCCGGTCGATAAATTATTAGAAACTTTTCTTTAAGATGTAACCTTTGTCTTAACCTTCTCAAACTAATATATATATATATATATATAACCTGTTTTTAAGAAGGTCACTATGCTGGGATGCCCATCCCCCCCAGAACTTACTCTTCACTCTTGGTCCAGGACTTGCCCGAAGGAGCCTAGGGTGTCAGGAATTCGGTTTGATTTTAGAATTCCAAACCTGCTTTGAGGCATTCGAGTGCAGTTAAGGCTGAAGGGGTTTCCTTTAGAGCTGCCCTTTTTGAAATTCATGTTTGATTTTTTCCTTTTTTACCCAGAATAGATGATTTTCTATCAGTAAATTTGCATGAATAAGCCAATTGGGCCATGCATGGCTGGCCAAAACAATAATTGGTGCCTTTCTGTGGGTTGCAGCTTTTTAAGTATTCTTGTTGGGTTATTGGTCTCCAAGCATTTGCATGCTATGCCATTTGATTTACGAAATATTGTTCTTTTTCAAAGGCATAGAATCAGATCAGCCAAGCCTAGTTCTGACGTCAACGCTTCCCCACTGCCTCTGCAAAGCGTTCCACTCTCAGCGCCAAGCTTGGCTTAAGGCTTTGTTTTGATTTTGTTTTGTTTTTCCCAGGCCCAACACTCAGTCAGTGCATGCGCACCTGAAACACTGACAAGATTATTAAGGTAAGAGACCCATTAGTGCTACATAGATGGCTGACATTTTGGTTCCCAAGGGTGGAGGGAGGGGGGGGGGGGGGGGGGGGGGAAGGGAAGGAGGGGCGGAGCTAGGGGTGTGCACAAGGCGCCAAAACAGGAATTGACCTTTCACTTGCAAAGCATTCCAGTGTGAAATTCTGACCACCTAAGCAAGCTCATGTGAGGGGGAGGGGGGGGGGGGGGGCGTGTGGGGGGTGGGTTACCTTTTCATAAAACAGGTTAGATATATATATATATATATATACATATATATATAACAAAGTATGTAATGTGGTCTATACTGTTGAAACAGTGCTCGATGCGTAGGGATGCAGAGCAATAGATATATAGTAAAGATTGGATTAAAGACGAGACATGTTCACTGTAACTCCGAGTTTCGTGCTTATATATATATATATACAGCGATATGCAGAAATTCTGATCCAACCAAGTATATAGTATATAACTATACTTGGGTGCATTATGGTTAATAGACCCGCGATGATGCTTTTCTACTTCTACTTCTTTCACCACTTTCAACCTATCATTATAGTTCCTGGGATGGCAAGTGTTTTTTTTTTTGTCTTTTCCAAAAGAAACATCCAATTTGCTGTAATTTTCCTTGGTTACATCTGCAAAAGATGAAAAGTATTTGGCACTAATGCAGAGCTCCCCACTGATAAATATAAGCATTTTCCGGGGCATTTTCATATCATTGGGGAGTTCAGCGATACAGAATGAGCAGTCAACAGTGTCTTTTTCTGTGGAGGTCCACTTTATGACGAGCCATTTACAGTAGCAAAATATAGAGAAATTTTGAAGAGTTATTTCATACGGTTGAGCGAAAAGTTCAAAAACGTCAAAAACAAAAACAACCAGATAGTGTGCGTGATCTGTCAGCTCAAACCCGCCATGTTTGGTATCTTGGTAAAGCTCTGTTTACACTCTACAGCTTCCCGCCATCCGATTGGAATTCCACGAAGACCCGAACAAATCACGAAGGGTCAAATGCATCAATCGGAGTAGTTCATTATTGCGCACCACGTGCCTGCCTTGATATAATTAATTAATATATTTCGTTTTAGATATTTTGATCAAAACACGCGGCCGGATGCTTAGAGAACAAGAGAGAAGTGCTAGTCTCTAGGTGATTTGAATCTATATTGCCGCCATGTCGCTTGATTTTCAAAGGTCGTTTTAGATTGTTTTGCTTTCTCAAAATGGCGGACTCCTTAACAATTTACGAGAACTTATACGAAGGGTTGCGCCCGATATCTATTAAATGGAGTTGATGGATTGGAGTTGCCACTGAGCTACAAAGTCTCATAAGAGACTTCAAGTTATCTGCCCGATAGGAGATATATGTGTATGAGAATATATATGAACTATATATTTGTACTGCGGTTGTAATGTCTCAAATTGAGATGATCCTCTCAGTATATCAAGCAACTTATGCAGCTGCAAATTGAAAGACTTGAAAAAATTCTGGATATCAAATGGCAATTAAGAATTAATTTAACTGTGAATGGCATGTGCAATTTTAAGCAGTTATAAACATTAAGAGATTTTTTTTTTCGTAATCAAGCGGTGAGCGCCAAAAACTATTTTCTTGAAGAAAGGCTGTTGTACAAAGGCTAAAATCTCGTTTGGAAGTGGAGATGACCTATAAAAGTGGAATCAAAGTGTTAACCCAAAGCAAAAATTTGAATCGAAAATGAGGTTTAGGCCTTCATTTGCTCATTTCCCATACATTTTTATAAAAAAGCCTGACAAAGCTACATTCTAACACAAGTGCAACAAACATCTTTGTACAATTGAAAATACCGCTTCAAATAGGCATTTTATCATAGTACATCATTTTCTAACTGTTAGAAAAAGGTTTTGCATTGAGTGTTAACCCAAAACGAAAATTGGGATCAAAACTCATACGAAAGTCTAGTTTTTGGCGCTTTTTGCCAAATTTCCTATTAATGCCTAGACAAGATATGACCACCTCGAGAAACTTTATTTGATTTTTTTCTACTATTTTCTTTTTTTTTTTTTTTTTTTTTTCAATATTTGTTTATTATCGTTTGTTATCATTGTTTTCATTCCTACGTACAATACAATTACGTATACCCGATCATAAATATTAGCGGAGAGTATAGAATATTAGCGGAGGTATAGAATATGGTAAACTATGCAACCCAGTTTTCGTGGTCATCGCATGGGAACCCTGTGCGTAACGCTAAAAGTGTCGCCCGCCAGGTGTACATCGCGTTTCTGATTGGTCGAGCTTTCAAATCACACGTCACTTGGAAAATGACGACTTTTTTTAACGAGCTTTTTAACTATCATTTTTTTGTAAATATTGTAAAGACGAAACAAAAAATTATTGAAGAAATCATGGAAAAAAAGAATTCGCCACAGTGTGAAGATAGAGGTTGGGACATTTTCTATTTTGTTTTATTTAGTGTAGATAACATAGCTACAACATTACCGGAAAACGAGCAACAAACTAGCATGACGAACGAGCGAAAAAAGTAATTGGTGTTTTGTTATTATGGTAAGAGTATTCGTAGTTGATACATGATATAAAATAATCATTTGAAAAAGCACTTTTTGAATTCCACAATTAAACTAATCCAAGAGATTTTTGACAAAGTTTAAAGCTAAATAACATTCCTAAAATTACCGGCAAACGAGCAACGAACTAGAATGACAAACGTGCAAACAAATTCAGGTCAAAAAAGTGTACCTGTTTTGTTATTATGGTAAGAGTACTTTCATTTTGAATTTCATTCAATAATTTTATATCTTTCTACAGATAATTTATCTAAATATTGAATGAGTTTTAAAATTACACTAAATATTCAACTTGGGCTTAAATTTGTGTTGTTGTGAGATATGTTATTGTATAAAGAGCGGTACCTTGTCTTTCACTTTCAAAAGCTATGAAAATATTAAAAAACATTTCCAAATGCCAATTTACTGACAAAGAAAATTTCATTTTGTATTTGCATTGCATTTTGCGTTATGTTCTGCTTTGCCTCAGTTTTTCTTGTCAAGTATAAATGAATGTAAACTTATTAGTTTTTTGTTGTTGTTAGAGTGCAAATATAATCGTGAAACTTTAGTAATACTAAATAGCACAATTTCATGCAAATTCCATTGTTCTCTATTGTTTAATTAGCACTATTTTGTACTATTTAGTAATTAGTGTTTCACGGATTAATTGTTTGCACTTTAAAAAGATGAAAACTGGTAAAATTGAATTTTCAAAATCTAGAAAGCTTATGTTTTAAAGCTTCTCGTAAAATAGTTAAGACTTTTATGAATGAAAATACGGTTCTTACAAAAACATAAAACTTTTGATGTGGATAATTAACCAAACATCGTTATTAGTGTAAAAGAAGTAAAAGTAAGCTTATGTATTTTGCTCACCTTTTTTTACCAGTTTTCAAGTCTGTTTCATAGTCTTGATTTGTCCATAAAAGTTCGGAAATCTCCAAAATTTCGATTTCAATTCAATTTCGACATCCGAGGTAACTTTCACTAAACCTGATATTGTATTGGATTATTTGTAGTTATCTTTCGTTTTATAAGTAAAATTAACCAGGAATTCAAAGCTTAAAAAATGTCGGCCATGGAAAACTTTGTCAAAGAATCTTCCAAGAAAAAACTAGCCCCTGGGGGGGTTGGTGGTGAGTTGTGTATAAAATTCATATAAGTGGGATCGGGAGAGTATTCTCGCGCAAATAAAACGATGTAGTGCATTTTGATTCGTTTTCAGTGCATGTTTTTTATTATGGGAGACATTATCTTAATATTGAATTTAAAAAATGAAGATTTTTTCCCGATCTTAATGTTATCTTCCACATTCATTCAAATTGGGCTCCCTGTGACTTGGGTATCGGGAGCTCCGCTTTTAGGCAGTGCCTAAATATATTTAATATTTAACTCAAAACAAACATGTATCTGCTTTGAATTATTTTGCTCAGCTCTTGGAAGCTACTTCTTACCACTGAACTTCTTTATAATGAAATTGTTCGCTTCCACAGCCCATCGTTTGGCCTTGCCTGGTAGATCCCTCAGTACTTCCTCAGAACGCTGTTCTACTTGACCGACCAACGACGACATGTTCTGTTGTTTCTTCATAAAAAGTTCCATCGCATCTTTGTCGACATATTCCTTTTTATTGATAATTTCATCAATTGCGTTTTGGAGGTTATTTTGGAGTTCCAGTGATTCGCGATCGCTTGGCCGTTGCTGACCTTCTATTCCAACCTGAACGAATTTGTCTGTTAAAAATGAAACAGAGTAATTAAGAAAGACATAGCAGCATACAATCAACAATCCATAAGCGTTTGTAAAGGTTTTGTTGTATGTTGCATGCTGCTTGCTCAGCACAGAAGATGTTCAGCACGGAAGAACTTTTTGAAAGCTCGCGCAACGCCTTATGATCTAAGAGGCAGCACGCGCAGCAGCCGATAACGTAGTACAGAATTCTTATAACATTCAGCATTTACATAATTCCTTTTCCAGACCATTTCTTGTATTTGTAATCAGTTAGCCACACCAGCTAAATTAGCGACCTCCGTTTCCATTTTTCAAAATTATCTCAATAGGCCTAGCCTAGTTGGTTGTTAATGCCATTAATGCCTTTAATTGCTTAAACGAGTAAATACCTTAATTGAACATAATTACGATATAATCACGAATTCCAAGAATACTGCGGTTATATTTTATTACCAATTAAAGCGAAAACATTTTTTCTGACGTCCTCGATGTTTGCACTCCATTTATTAGCATTTTCATCGGGTCCATTGTGTTCTTGTCCATAAACAGACAGACTGTCACGTTCCGTTGTAAGTAGTTTGTCCGTCTTGTATTCCCGGAAGGAGTCCGCCATAACTGGGAATAGATTAGTTACATCTTTGTTATTATCAGTAGTATCTTCAACAATGAACTGATCTCCTGCACTGGTTGTGCAGAACCTATGAATCTTCGTTTCGGTGAATATGTCTCGGATCATTTTTGTGAAGGCTTTTGCGATGTTGTTAAATAAATGATCGCCCTTTTTGTTGACCCATCTTTTTTGCTCCTTTCCACCATGAACCCGACCTTCCTCAATGAGCACAAAAAACACCAAAAGTATCGATACAACTGTCTGAGTGTTCATGTCTATATATATTCTGCAGAATCAAAAGAGTCTCGATTAGCTTACAGATTCCATTTTATATTGAATGCAGCCAGGCAAAAATAAAAGGGCATCTCTGTAGAAGTAGCAAAACTTCTATTCCATTGTATAGTATTTAATACTGATAATCTGTCGTCAACGAGTGCGCGCTCATTCCGTTGTGTGTTTTGAACAAAGAGGGGCGTTTTTGCTATTGTATAAAAAAGAAATACATAACATTTTTATGTCTGTCCTCTTAATTTTTCGTCATTATAGCATCAAAATAGCATCAAGGAAGCAAAAGATATGTCCATCGGGGCAAGTGGCTGCATTCATCTACAGCGACCGCCCTGCCCACAGGGAGTCGCTTATTCCATTTGATGATTTCTAAAATCTTAATTTGTTGTTTTCTCGCACCTGTCCTTAATTTTGACTTTGTTTCAAGTGCACTTTTGTCATCATTATCATCTTTCTTCTTCTTAACCTTATTAATAAGTATAGGTAATAGCGGAGCTCCCGCGAGTTGATTTTTCATGGCTTGTCACTTCCGTCCGTACGTCCATGTAAACAACACAGGAATCCCGATTAATGTCAAATCAAAACTACTCTCAAATGCGGCGTCTCAAATGCACAGAAAAAATAAAAAGATTTAGGACAAATAATAGATCAACAACAAATAAAAACAACTTCCATGTAGTCAAAGATGGATCAAGAAGTGTTCTGCAAGAAGTCAGGTGTGTGTTTTATAAGCAAACAATCGTATATCTTTTTTTTTATGACAAGAATTTTTATCGGCAAATCAAAGAATTTCTCTCGAAACTTTTAATATTTCTATGGATAAGCTTAATTGATTTTAATGCTGGAGGAAATATAAACCGGAGAGCAAATATTACAACAAATATTCGTCCTTTATTTAGATTTGTAAATCTTTAACAATTCGGTTGTTTTTAACCAACTATCGATTGTTTTTCGTTAAAGTGCTACTATGACGAAAATCGCTCAAACTTGGATTCAGCTGAAACTTCCTAAGAATACTCTTTAAAGGTCCAATAATCACTGTATGAAGTGTTTTCTCGATATTCAGGACGAAAGTATGATATTTTTACGATTATTTTTTGGAGTCTGTGACGTCATACACTCAACATCAAACATTGCTACATATATTTCTTTGTATATAAATCCTTAATTTATTTTATTCCTATGAAGCCCAAACGGTGGCTAATGTGCTTATTCCACATTACTTGTGACTATAATTTATATTTTGGGGTGTTTGGGCATTTCTTTCTCCCTTTACTACTGATATTTTGATCATAATCTACAAAGAAATGTATGGAGCGATGTTTGATGTTGAGTGTATGACGATTTTCGTCATAGTAGCACTTTAAAGAAAAATGCAGCTTTGTTCGCATCCTGCCGCGGGGTCCCATTGGCAAACAAAAGAAGACTTTCATTCAATAATTTTACATCTTTCTATCGATAATCTATCTAAATATTGAATGAAATATAAAATTTCACCAAATATTTAACTGTTTATTAAGCTGTTCGAGCTTTAAATTTAATTGTGTTGTTGAGAGATGTTATTTTATAAAGACCTTGTCTTTCACTTTATAAAGCTAAAAAATATTCAAAAACATCTACAAATGCCAATTTACTGACAAAGAAATTTTAAATCATTTTGTATTTTGCATTGCATTTTGCATCATTTTCTATTTTGTCTATTTTGTTTTTTTACAAGTTTAAGAGGCTATGTCTGTAAAAATCAAACATCCAGCGGCCAAGTTGAAAAAATCGATTCTTTTCATATTTGGTCCAAAGATGTGGAATACCATTCCAATAAACGTACTGATGTTCATTTTGAATAATTTCACTTTTATTTTGAGAAAATCGTGAAAATCGATTTTGGCCGTCGGTGCCTTCATTTCAGCCTAAATCCGAGGGGGAAAATGGTAGGTCTGAGAAAGGCGCTCGCTTATAAAAATGAAGCAAACTAGAGAAGATGTGTTTTTGAAATAAAGTAAAGGAAAGATTAATAGTTATTTTAAGCTATAAAATGAATGGGGAAACGCGTTCTAATAAGCGAACAGGAACGTTTTGTAAACTACATTTTTCGGGTTCTCAAATATTCAAATTTCACCCTTAGTTTGCAAAGCGCATTTTCATGTGCACCGGGAGTTCGGATTTATCTGAAATTCCAGCCATAATACCTTCGAATGTCAAGCAAAATCATATGTAAAATTCAGCTTGGGTTATTCAATGAGCGCTTTATACGAAACTCTCGAATTCAGAGAAATTTGCGTTGTTTGAGATCGGAATCCGACGAAACCTTTTCCAGGCAGACATAAATATATCCTTAATATATTTTTTTGGTGTTCAGTTCTGACATGTGTTTTGATATTATTATTTGTCGATTGAATATTGAGTAATAAATTGTTTTGTTTTTTTTTTTGCTCTTTTTCGACATTAGTTTAAAATGCTGTTACTTAAAAATTACAATTTGAAACAAGCATGTAAACACACGCGTCGGCACGATCTATATGACACTTATAAACAAGCCCATATAACTTCAGAGTTCTAAAAATAGTTACATTTATGTCCAGATTTAGGACATTTAGACTAAAAAAACACCGGGAGATCCTACCTAAAAGATAAATTGCTTGATTATTGTTCATAAATTTCGGCTTCTTTAGTTTTTGCTCGTCGTATACTTAGACAGTAATGCTATGTTGGTAATCATAGCAAGGGCCGTAGCGAGGGGGGTAGGGGGTGGGGGGAGTAGTGGCGATCCAAAAGTTTGACTAAAGAGACTAAAGGCTTGCAAAAGGAAACCAAAAATAAATAATATACTTATTAATATAAATATAATATAGATATGAAACTGTACGTAGTGGGTAATTGTCAAGGCATTGATTACACAGACTTTTATGCAGTAAGCTTATTCTTTACCGAGTATTAAAGTGCCGCTTGGACAAAAATCGCTCCAAAATTAGAACTTGTTCATTCGAGCTGGAACTTTGCTGAAATAATCTTGAATACATTAAGAACCACTCACTGAAATATCTTTCTGATATTCCAAAGGAAAGGGCCAAAACTTTACGATTTATTTTCGTCCGCCATTGTTATAAGAATTGGGCTCAAGAAGACTGGCACGAATAACGTATGACGTCATACATTCACCCAAACCAAAACATTGGTGGCTAATGTATTTACCATGTTCGTAAAACTCGGTTTATCTGGTTTTCAGAAAATATATAATGTTTCATTCGATTCCTTAACCACTATATGACCAAACAATGTCTAGGCGCTGAAATTTATTTTCAGTTTCAATAATATTGACGATCATAATTGGGAAATTGCAATACATCTTGGCACGGCAAGAATCACAACAAAGTTCAGGACGCATGGGAGTAATTAATAAAGTATAAAGGACGCCACACAAACTACAACACTCCGGAGAAAGGTTATCAGTTTAAAACCATAACTTTGAATCCAATAGACCATGTATTATTGTGTTTCATTGATGTTTATCAAGTGTTGTTGTTGTTGTTGTTGTTGTTGTTGTTTTTTTGAATAATGAAAGTTGTTACTAGGAACAACTTGTAGTATTTCATGTGCATTTTGATAAACGGTTTAGGAAAGTTTAGCACGTACTAAAAAAGTCTTTTAGCAATTTTTCCTTTCTATAAGACACAATGGGCTGGTCTGGGAATATGCGTGCGAGCCATTGGTTATTAGTAATGAGATGCCAGTATTTTGTAATGATACTTTTAAGACTTTGAGTACAAGGATTAAAAGTAGTTACAAAGGGTAATACTTTCTTATTCGTTTTGCATTTAGTTTGTGTCAAAGCTTTACTTCTAGGTGAGAGTTGAACCTCGTCAAGAATCTTTTGTGTTAGTTGAGGAGGGTATCCTCTTTTAACTATTTCAAAGATTATTTGGTTGAGTGAGTTCTTACAGGCCGTAAGGCCTCTTCCTTGACGAATCCTTTCTTGACACTGAAAGGATTACAAGAAGAGAACTGTGAATACTGAAAGTTTCAGTAGGTTTAAAATGCGTTTGAATGTCAAGTGTATTTCGTTCTTTAAAACGATCACCTTTGTATACTTCAGTATCAAGGAAAACAATTTTGTTTTGAGAGATTTCGCTAGTGAATTTGATCGTAGTGTGTTGTGAATTCGTACAATTGACAGACTCGTTAATTTCTGCTTCATTAATCGTCCACACTGTAAATACGTCATCAATAAATCTCTTCCATACGAGTGGTTTTAGAGGGCTTTTTAATAACAAATTAGTCTCTATGTTAGCCATAAGGATAATCGAAAATGCTACTGCCATTTTAGTACCCATAGCTATTCCATGCGTTTGGAGGTAGTGTTTGCTGTTATACTTAAAAGAATTCTCATTTAATATAAGCCTTAGTAAATTACTCAACTCTAGTGTTAGGTATAGGTAGATTAGGCTGATAATGAGATTCATAAGCATTGCAAATAACACGTATACCCTCTTCTTGAGGGATGTTAGTGTATAGTGAACAAACGTCCAAAGTAGCGAGAATAGCATTACTAGGAATGGTTGTTTTCTCAGTGAAATTGATAAAGTCTGTAGTATCCTTGATATAAGACTCCTGTTTCTTAGCAATAGGTTGTAGAAAACATGAAATGCGCACTGCGGGCCCATTTAGTACTAGATACAATAGGTCTACCAACTAGAATCTTTTTATGGATTTTAGTCAGTGTATAGAATTCCGGTATTCTGGGTGGATTTACTCCTAAAGATAGCCACTTGTGTGTCATTTTGTCAATATAGCCGTTATTGTAAAGTTTATTGATAAGGCAAAAAACTTTATTGGCTGCTGATTGTACTATAGGGTAGGAAAGTGGTTCGTAGGACTTTAAAGCCTGGTTCACACGAGCAACGCAAACGCAAACGCAAGCGCAAACGCAAACGCAAGCAATGTTCACACGTACAACGCAAATGCAAGTAAATTAAGATACGCATGTGCAGTAGTGATTGTTTATAGTTGCGTTTGCGTTTGCGTTTGCGTTTGCGTTTGCGTTGCTCGTGTGAACCACGTTTTGCGTTTGTGCTTGTGTTTGCGTTTTCTCCGGTTCACACGTTAAAAACGCAAACGCAAAAGCAAACGCAAGCACAAGAAAATGGAAAATTTTCCATTCCTTGCGTTTGCGTTTGCGTTATATGCGTTTGTGTTACTGTAGTTCACACGTAGTTTTCTTGCGTTTGCGTTTGCGTTTGCGTTGCTCGTGTGAACCAGGCTTAAGTCATTGACTTGTTGTTCTCCTTCAGTAATTTTGTCTAGTATTCATGACAGCAGTAGTGGTTCCCTTGCCCGCTTTCTTAAAATTCAGATTTTTATCCGTTTTAAAGATTTCAAAGCTACTCGTTCTTGCTTAGACAGATTATCCTCAATTGCAACCTTAATAAAATCAATTGATGACAATAATGTTTTAGTTTGTTCCAGATATGTTTCCAGTGCCACTGATGGTGTTGGTAGTGGCTGCCACTGAGATTTAACATGGAACGGGTGTAGTTTGCTGTCTTTATTAGCAAAATAGTACTTGGAAACGAGGTTATTCCGGGCGAAAGACCCTTGGAATTAAATTAGGAAAAATTAATTTCCGACCTCGCTGGGAATCGAACTCACGACCTTCGGAATTGTACTACCGATGCTCTAACAGCTGAGCTAGAGGTCAGACTGAGAGCAGGCCGGGGTGAAATAGATGTTAGGTCGCGGTAATTATGATGCAAAGATGAGAATATGTGGACCGCGTAGCACTTATGAAATACATGAAGACATAGAAATATAGATAAGTTATAGTTTAAGCGACGCCGTTCATCTTTGTTTGAAGTGACTGGGATTGAAGTGACTGGGAGATTCGGGATTTATTCGACTCATTTTAAGGTGGCTAAAATCAGTAACGGAAAGCACCGACCAATAGCATTCAAAGCGCGCTAAAACAGACGTTCTCTCTTTGATTTTTAAATATAAATTAGTCAATTGATTGAAGTTTAAAATATTGGGTGTGGCATGTCGATCGTCCTTATTATGCAAAAGTTATGGGGAATTCCCGAAAAACAGTTTTTCGGGTCGGTCTCAAAAAATCCACCATGGATTTTGTCCAAACTTATGGATGTTGTATTTTGAGTCATGCCCTTGCTGATGAGTGAGTTTCAAGGAATTATATCTAGCCGTTTTAGAATAATGAAGGCCCAAAGTAGGTTGTTGATTTTTCAAATTCAATTCCATATCACTCACAGAGAGAGCTCTAAAACAAGATCTGTTCAATATTTCGCCCTGGAATTTCGCATGAGAAATTTTAAATATGTTTTTTTTATGGTGTTGAGTTTCGAGGCATTTGCTTATATCTATTTGAAACTACAGTTCGGCAAATGCAGAGCATTTTCATGACAACATTCTCCGCACCTATAAGATTTTAGTTAATTCATATTCCTCGGGAACACCTCCATAAATTTTTGTAAGAATTTCAGCACATGAGATAAAATATATATACAACAAAATGCATTCGTTTTGTTTCGGATACTGAATTTCTAAGTGGCGAAAAAATAACGTCAAACACTACCCATATGCGAAGCGACGCCGTTCATCTTTGTCTATTTGGCGGCCGATTTTCAGTCCATCGTGCAACTGAAATGCATAAAAAAGATTAGTTCTTACGGCTTTAAAATTTTATTTATGTTTTTGACATTAATTATTCATCACATATTAGCATAAAATGACGAGCAGGTATTGTTTCGGGTTACCATGACGACCAATTGACGTCATGAATCTATTGTTAGGCAAGAGTTTTGGACGAGTAGAACGAGCACATCCATTGTTTATTAAATCGTTACCATAAAATGACGAGCAGACTATTGTTTATTAAATCGTTACCATAAAATGACAAGCAGACTATTGTTTATTAAATCGTTACCATAAAATGACGAGCAGACTATTGTTTATTAAATCGTTACCATAAAATGACGAGCAGACTATTGTTTATTAAATCGTTACCATAAAATGACGAGCAGACTATTGTTTATTAAATCGTTACCATAAAATGACGAGCAGACTATTCTTTATTAAATCGTTACCATAAAATGACGAGCAGACTATTCTTTATTAAATCGTTACCATAAAATGACGAGCAGACTATTGTTAGACAAGTTTGGGCAAGTCTTTTGTTTAGCAATCCAATTTATAGAGCGCGGGGATTTCGAATTTTATTCCACATTTGGAGCGCGTAGATGTCGTTTTATGAATTATAATTTAGTGACTATTGTATCCAACACAATACAATAAAATGAGTCATAAACCACAAACAATAAGACTTACGAAGTTCTACCTAATTATTCAAATACGAAGGAGAACGTTGGAGTGTAAAATCTAAGTTCCCTAAAATATCCTGATATTTTCTCCATTTCAGCTAAATTATCCGTTTGGCAAAGAAGATTTAACTTTAATCGGTCTATTTCTCGACAGGATGCAATCGAATGCATGTGCGTTGTGTTGTATTGCCTTTGTCTAGAGACTGTTTAGGACGTGTTGGCTGAGTAGACAGTACTACTTTGTGTTGATGTACAACTTCAGGCTTATCTGACCTCCTTTGTTTGTGGATTGCATGTACATCACCTTTGCTCATGATTTTCAGTTGGCTCTCAGCCGATTCCTCCGCTTTAGCAAGTTCCTTTGCTCGTTGAAATGTTAGAGAATTACCTTCTTTCAGGCACTCCTTCCTGACACGGCTTGAGTTAATACCAAACACAAAGTAGTCTCGAAGGAATCGCTCGTGTAAGTCGCTCGGATATTTAGCTTCTTTGATCAGAATCCGTATCTTTGAAATGAATTCATCGGTAGATATATCACCCTGCTTGAAAAAATCAGTTCCAAGTACAGAAGTTTCATGTTTCGTGGAATACTTTCACATGAAGTATATGATGAAATTATGAATCTGAAATTAGATTAATCATGTAATCATTAATCATGCATAAAAATACCGAGCAACTTTATTAATGAGGCTTTAGCATAATTTTAATCAATTTTTCACACTTTGAAGGAAAAGGTATTTATTAAGACTTCAGAAAAGCATTCGTCCCTTCGTTTCTCACATAGAACCTCTGGTATCCAAGATTAAGTTTATTCAAGCAAGGAATGTATGGTGTTTGTCGTGTTTCGATAGGTGTCTCACATAAGGTTTGTTCTTGCGACAAACGACTTTTCTTCTATTGCTTTTTGATAGTGTGAAGACAACCTCTTCCTTGACATGGAGATGTTTTCAAGGTTTTTATTGACAATTTACATAAGCGTAATTTAGAACAAGTAAGATCGAGTTCCAAAGGTTTTTCGAACTGATGTAACATCTGGTGTTGGTCCGAAACTGTGTTCGATGAACTATCGTCCAAATGAATCGATTGATAACGTAAGAAGATATATTGGAGTCCATGGAAGTTTGTAAAAATTATTTTAGGTACGCTTTCCTGGTGTGAGAAAGAGAAATGTTCGATATATTTCACACATCAAGGATCTGTTTTCATACTTTTCAAGTCAGCATCTGCCCCATGTCCGGCTTCATCGTAAAATAAGAAATTCGTTTGGTATTGATAATGTAAGAGATGCATCCTAGTCCATGGTAGCTCGTAAAGTTGTTCAATATACATTCTCCAGGAGGGACCGAGATAAATGTCTATTAAACGACACACATCGGAGACTTTTAACCATACTTCTTTTGTATCCACAAAATATTTGGCTTCATCGTAAAACAACTTCCTCGGTTCTTCTTCTGTCGACCACGTTAAAAGATCGTGCTGTCGTCTCCTACTTGATTGGTTCATTGTATTTCTCTCTCCTTATTGAGAGGCTATACACACAGATCTGTGTACACCAAGTAACAAATTGTTGGTTGTAAAAGAATACAGTTGATTCTTTTCGTGACTTTCGACTTCATTGGCTTGTTTGCTTGCCATCTTGCAGTACAACTGAGATCCTTGCTTGCGAAGTTTTCAGGGTAAAGTAAAAATTACAAAACCCGCGCTCTATGAATTGGATTGGTAAACAAAAGTAATGCCCAAACTTTTCTAACAATACGAAACATTCTACTAGTCATTTTATGGTAATGATTTGATAAATAATAAATGTGCTCGTCCTTTTGAAAACCAAGATGTGACGCTACTGGTAGTGATGGTAACGAGAAACGATAAGGAAACGCAACCATTAGTATTCATAAAATGAGATTTACGGTTGGTTGATAGCTGCACTTTGGTGTTTGTTCTTAAGGATACACGGAACACAATTTTCGTCAAAAACAAATTTTTTTTTGAAACCATGCTATATCAAATATAAAAGTAAAATCTTTAATTTTATATAAAAATTGAGTTAATTTTTTTATTATTAAGGGAGATATTCGTAAAAAAAGCATTTTTAGAAGTTACCAGTAGGTGATGTGCTGTTGACAGGAACTGTCATTAATCTATTCACCGGAAGTCGATTGATCCAAGTAAGTTTGACGTCACGAGCATTGTCGAGCCGTAGCACTGAAAACATATCGAGCTGTACAAGAGGACGCGACTAAGTGAACGATCGAACAAATCATATCATATTTACAGAGTTTAGCTATTTATCAAGATTAATTACTTCTAGTAGATTTCTTCAGTTTTGTTTTTAATTCTTTCGTGGGATATCAGCGTTGGTAGATGCCTCGTAAGCAAAAGAGAAATCCTTTCTGTGGAGGTTCTAACAAAAGGAAAAGAAGACGTAGCTCCACAGCATTCTGTCATGAGAATGCAAAATCACTCTCTTTGAGCGACAAAGGCTCTTACTATAAGAGAGAAGAGCTTTTTACGCGAAGTGATAGTGCCAGTGCTAGTGCCAAGAAGCTTCTAGGCCGAAGCGAAGACGAAGAATTGAACCAGGCATCGAAGGAAGAAGAGGGAGAAGAAGAACGACAAAACATCCTGTTGTTCTCTGGTTTGCTCAGCATTTCGCCCTCGGCCTCGCCCTCGGCCTCTTCCTCGGCCCCTTCCTCGGCCCCCCTCAGTTGAACTAGATGTTCGACCTCTGGTTTTGACCATCAAGAACTCGAAACGAACTTCAAGATTTAGGTAAACACCGCGACGCGAAGGTCAATAAGCTTGAGACCGGAAGTACAGTATACCCGCTGTCCTGGCCATGGTCCGGTATCATATTACTTACTTTACGCTCATTGGCGTACTGTGCAGAAACTTGTCAACATTGAGTAAATAAACTTATAATCCCATTAAACTAAACTTGTGTTTTTCTCAAAAGTAGTTTTTGGTAAAATACACATTTTCAGAAGGTTTATTCTCCCTCGTTTTTTGATCAATTACCGTGACACTTGGCATGTGGACTCTTACTATGCTCGAGTTTAAAAGTGTGTCTGCGTTTTTTCATTTTCCTTTTCTTTTGTCAGATATTTGCCATTTTCTCAAGAATGCCCTTAAAAACATGTAGTTATAACTTTGGAATTGAATAAAAGATTAAAGAAGCGCTAAAAGAAAAAACGCAGACACACTTTGGTAGAACAACATACGTATAATAAGATGCAAAAAAAATTTGATCCGTTTACGCTAACCAGAGGGAGAACAAACATCTCGCATCGAACCATAGCGTTTGCAATTAATGCCCGATTTATCCAAAATAAATTATTTTTGTACAAAAGTAAAATCGAATATGCAATATTTGAACTTTAAGCTGTTAGAAAATGTATACTTTATGGGGAAATTTATATAAACTAAACGCGCTATGAGCGTTCAAAAAACCCGACCCGATTGTGTTCCGTGTATCCTTAAAAGAATTATGAAAGGATATTATCAAGAATTTGCTCAACACAAAACGCTAAAGTTATTAGCCAAATGGCTAAATTAACTGTCGTTTTTCGATGTCTCTTATCGAATTTCAAATTAACTGCGACTGTTATTCAGTTTCCTCTTTTTCATGCCGAAGAAAACGATGATCGACTCTATGAAGACAGCCACACACATGGAATAAGTACATGTCTTGCTACATTAAATATTACTTCATACCGAATACAGACTTACTTGTACGAAGAAATAGTGTTCTCTTATTCTTCTCGTGTTTTTCGTTCCAACTTCTAAGATATTTCTAAAAGCAAATTTCCTCTACTGAGCACAAAAACACATTCCCGAATTCGGGGAATCCACCAAACAAGGGTTTAGTGATTTCTAAGAAAACGATTCTCATACTAAGCATGCGTACTGAATAACAAATTCGGGGAACCCCACGATCAAGGGTTTAGTGATTTCTAAGAAATCTTCAATCAAAAGATACTCATAATCTTGCGTGCAAGAGGACAGATCATCCCTTAAAGTAAAATGTTTACATCGCCAACTATTCCGGCCATGCGCCCGCGTACAAATGCAGCGGTGTCGCTTGAAAGTGTTAAGCGAGTTAAGTCAGATAAGTGTTAAGTCAGATTTTACAAAGAAATGTATAGAGAGTCAAGATAGTTTTCGATTTATAAATTTCTGTGTAAACAGTTATCCACTTGCCGGGGTAGAAGAACAATATATAACATTAAAGCATTTAATTTTTACAAAACATACTTTAATTTGTTTGGAAAAACCTTTTCGTCTCGATAGTTAGATTTTAACAGCCTTCTTGCCATATGTGCTTTGTTAAATTGCAAGAAAAACACAAAAGGTCAAATATTATAAACAGGATTTCTCAAAATCAGAACTAGTTACCTCATTTGCCGGGGTCGATCCTTAAAATACACACATTCTAAATTACTAATGTCGAATCTGTGGTCGATTAAACGAATTTATACTTTTCGTTTTTTACTTTCAAAAAGCTCCGATTTGAGACGAATATTTGTGAGATCCTTCTTCAAGAATAGGCACTTTGTGAAGCAAACACCATGAAAATTATTCGCAAAATACGGCATGTTTGGTACCAAAATAATGCTTGAATCCTCAGCTCTCGTTTGCCATCATTTGTAATAGGATACCTATTAAAGCACAGGAATACCGTAGCAAAAGGTTTTGTTTCTCTAAGTCCGGGCCTGAGAGAGCTTGGGCTTCCTGTGGTTTTTATTTTATACATGATATCCGCTGACTTGGCGAACGGCGCATGGCCGGAATAGTTGGCGATGATATATAAACCTAAAAGGATAACCCAGGTAATATTTGATATTAGAGAAAATATCTACTCAATCGCCATTTAATGCAAGTGTTGGTAAGAAGATTAATCGTGGAATTATATACAGGCAGTATAACCTGATAAAATGAGGCGTTTACAACTCTCGTTGAAGAAAACCAGAACATACCAGAACAGAAGATACCAGAACATAAAGGGCCTTATAATCATTGAATAGAGCTTTAAATTCCTGTAAAAGTCTTCCAAAAAGTCTCTTAAAAAGGGATATTCAAAGGGATCTTCAAAAATGAAAACTCAGTGGCCTCGTGGCCGCCTTCCGGCTCTGCTTGCTACGCATGCGTGCCACGGACCACAGAGAACCCACGAACCCACAGGGACCCCAATGCAGTACCATGGCTCCCCAAAATGTAATCCTATGATAACATTTTCCCTGATAATAAAATAAACTATAACAATGTCAAAACAGTGTTCCATAGTTCGACTATATGTGTCCATAATCAATGTTCTTTAACTGTCTTGCTGCTTTGGCTCCACTGGCTCCTCGACGGGGAATCCCGCGGTCTTCCTGCGATTCAACAAGCAGCACGAGCTGGTTGACAGGTCTCTCGAGCTTGGATCC
Organism: Actinia equina; assembly: GCA_011057435.1. Classification (NCBI taxonomy): domain Eukaryota; kingdom Metazoa; phylum Cnidaria; class Anthozoa; order Actiniaria; family Actiniidae; genus Actinia; species Actinia equina. Next base: position 393,560 of record WHPX01000683.1, on the reverse strand, counting down.
GCTTGGGGTCCTTACCGTAACTGATCGTACTTGGCCTTGATCGTCAGGATACACATCGTCGGCTCGTGCTAGCGACCACTTGTTTCTTGGGTACAGGACTTCCTTTAATAGAACTACGTCTCCTGCCTGGAAGTTTCTGCGTGGTCTGGTCCACTTATTTCTAGTTTAGAGTTGTTGCAAGTACTCCTTGCTCCATCTCTGCCAAAACTCTTGTGCTAAATGTTGAGTTCTTCTCCATTTTCTCTTGCAGTACAAGATCTTCTCGCTTGAACTTTCCGGATGGGGGCAAAATGAGCCTTGTCTTCCCGGTAAGTAACATACTTGGTGAAATGAGTGGTTCAGACAAAGGGTCGCTGAAGTTTCCACTGTTAAAGGTCTGTTGTTGACGGCGGCTTCTGCTTCACAGAGAAATGTTCTCAGTGTTCCTTCGTCGATGTTGGTACCGTGTTCTCTAATGATTCCCTTCATAACGTTCCTGATTGACTTAATCTGCCGTTCCCAGACACCTCCAAAGTTAATTAAGGAGGCTGGGTTCTTGATCCCCTCGATGTTAGCCTTCAGTAGTTCTACCTTCACCTTCTGATTGTCAATTTCTTCGACAGCCCTTTTGAGTTCAGCTTCGGCGCCGACAAAGTTTGTTCCTCTGTCGCAGCGAATCTCTCTGATTGGTCCTCTTCTGCCGATGAACCTCCTCAATGCTTGTATGAATGAGTCCGTTTCTAGTGAGTCAGCTACCTCGATATGCACCGCACGACTTGCTAAGCATGTGAACAGTACTCCGTATCTTTTCACCATTTTGACACAGTAAACCACACGATTCTAATGAATAAACTATCTTCAGATGGTGTTCGTGAAACGAACTCAAATGGTTTGACTCTTACTTGTCATCAAGATACATACAAACTACTTGTGGCTTAGAAGTATCACAGCCATTACCATGCAACATTGGTGTACCTCAAGGAAGTATCCTTGGGCCTCTTCTGTTCATCATCTACATCAGCGATCTTCCTGATGTTGTCCGCCATTCTCAAGTATCCCTATACGCTGATGATAGAGTCTTGTACTTTTTCTCCTCCTCAGTTCCTGACATAGAATATAAGCTTAATGAAGATCTCAAGCTGGTTGGTGATAAGTGAGTCAGTTTAAGATCAATCATTTGACCCTGGATGCAACCAAAACTAAAGCCATGCTGTTTGGAAGCAAGAGAAAGACCAACAACTCCACCATCTCCATACAGGTCCACCTCAAAGACATCGAGAGAGTTCAAGAATTCAAGTACATTGGTGTGGTCTTTTCCAGCAATATGTCTTGGTCTGCTCATGTTGAAAAACAGATGACCAAAATCAAAAAACGCCTTGGTCTCCTGAAGCGAATCAAACATCTTTTGCCTAAATTCGCTAGACTCTTGTACTTCAACAGCTTGGTCCTACCGCTTTTTGATTATGGTGATATTGTTACATAATAATGATGTTGACTTTTCAGTAACGAGCTGGTTTCGATATTCAACCTCCAAATTCTCTTTTTGCATATTATTGTCAAAATATCTTATTTCTCAGGACCTTCTTGAAAATCACATTTATTAGTGAAGAAACTTCCTCTTAAAATATGTAAATAAATATTCCTTTTTCGATTTGGTTGTTTTTATTTTATTGATTTATTGATTATTTTTTCAATATCTCATCTCATTTATTTCAATTAAATTAGGATGATCACTTTGAAACTACAGGTGACGATGGGAATTGATCAATTAATTTACACACTGACCAACTGCAGTTCGTTTTATTGAAAACAAAATCAAAGTTATATCTGGTGAATGACAGAACTTCGCTAAGATATTCAATTGTCTTATTTCAATATTTTATTCTATTTTCACCTGTGTCATGCGTCTTTTTTACTACGTTTAATGTCAGTCACTGTCAATCTGACTTCCTCTGGCATACATTAAATCTGCTCTCTTGTTGTTTTTACATCGCACAGCTTTCACCTTTGGTAAATCCCGAATATCCATTCTTTCGTTTATCTTTTCGTCTGACATAGAATGCTTTACTCTCAGGTTACAAACCATGAATCTTTGTGTTGGACTGAATTTTTCGTTCTCAGATTCGTCACTGTAATCATCGATAACAATGCTTCGTACATTCCCTGATTCATCTTGTTGGTTGTTCTGCTCACAGTCTTTGTTGAAGCCAAACTTTTTCGCTGCTTTTTCTACTGTTTGTTTGATTTCTTGGAAAGAAGGTTGGCTAAACAGTGAGACAGACCAGCATTTGGATTCATCGATTGATATTCGTGAAGAGATCTCGTCATAAATCTCTCGCAGACTTCCAACACCATCTGAACAACTGAAAGGAATATATAACAACTGAAAGGAATATATAACAACTGAAAGGAATATAAACTGATTACCATTTGATTTTCTGAAATCACTGTAGGCTTTTATACGATTTCAATTTATATTTAATATTAAATTTGTTTAATTAGTTACTTAAAATATAAAATTAGGAAGTGTATTTTCCATTTTGACGAAATTTTTATCAGTTCATATTTTCATCTCCTTTTTTTCTTAATATATTTCAGATTATTAAATGATATCATATTCTTACCCTTGAACAGTTTGACCAACAAACTGGAACACCTTTCTGTAACACTCAGAGACTTTGTTGACCTTAAAAATCATATTAGAAAGCTGTTCGTAGGGCTTCAAAGATCCCTCCTTCAAAAAGTAAATCGATTGTCCATCTTTCTGGGTCCAGGCCAATTCGGGCATCTCTTCCTTATCGGCTCTGCTTATCACATAAGAGTAAAGCTCATCTAGTTCTGGGTGGACGCTCTGTGGTACAATGGGGCTGACAAGATTAAGCGCTTGACGGAGTTGATCCAGGAACTCGAAAGAATTAATGGTGTCCGTGAACTAAAGACAAGAGAATAATAAAAATAATAATGATAATAATAATAATAATGATGAAGATGATGAAAACTTTATTTTTAACATTTTTACAGCAATTGTAAATCTCTCTACTTAAAGGCAATTTACAATTGACTACTCGAATATGACTTTACGAACACTTGAAAATTTACAAAACTAAAACTTTATCAATTCAGGATTATCCCATGCTTAAATAATAATAATAATAATAATAATAATAATAATAAGTAAGAGTTAATTACCGAGAACGGAGGCAATAAGTCATATACGATCGAATTTGAGGGACACTTTGCGTTAAACACATAAATAATAAAGGATAAAAGGTTATTTTAATTATGCAAAGTGCCCTTTAAACTCAAGAATAAGAAACCAGTCAATATACTCAAAGGGAGAAGGAATATAATGCCATGCAAATTTGAACGTAATTTTATGCTTGATATTTTAAGCTCAACAACAGTACGCCGGACGGCGAAACATGTAGTTGAAATTTGACCATAGCTGTTGCGCAAGTGGGATAACCATAAAGGTAAACTCTTATATCAATAATCATGTCTAGTTAAGCCAGTGGAACCTATTCTATTTCATGGTCAATAATTCTTATATCTACTCACCCATGCCCTCAGATCTCTATCAAAGTTTATGACTATGTCGTACAGCTCGTGATCCACAAGATTTGCAATTCTTTCCGCTTCATCAAGGAATTTTTGTGCAGTTGTTTTGTCTTCCTCACATGATTCCACTACTTTCACTTCATCTGCTCTTTCAGTTACTGAATGCCAAATAGCGTTGATATGTCATGGCAAATGGCAATGGCAATGGCAATGGCAATGGCAATGGCAATGGCAATGTCATGGCAATGGCAATGGCAATGGCAATGGCAATGGCAATGGCAATGGCAATGGCAATGGCAATGGCAATGGCAATGGCAATGGCAATGGCAATGGCAATGGCAATGGCAATGGCCAATGGCAATGGCAATGGCAATGGCAATGGCAATGGCAATGGCAATGGCAATGGCAATGGCAATGGCAATGGCAATGGCAATGGCAATGGCAATGGCAATGGCAATGGCAATGGCAATGGCAATGCAATGGCAATGGCAATGGCAATGGCAATGGCAATGGCAATGGCAATGGCAATGGCAATGGCAATGGCAATGGCAATGGCAATGGCAATGGCAATGGTCAATGCAATGGCAATGGCAATGGCAATGCAATGGCAATGCAATGACAATGGCAAGCAATGGCAATGGCAATGGGTAATGGTATGGGTAATGTCAATGGGCAAACATTAATGGCAAAACAACCAGATTACTATACAACATATCACCAAATAGCAATGTTACAAAACATGTCCAATCTTTTGCGATGTCTTGCGTGATATTTGAGGAACGATTGGCATCATGATATCCTTTGATATATGTGTTAAATAAATTTTTCGTGGCTTTTTTCATATTTCCTTAGTGAAATTGTCCTGAACACCCTTCATGCGGTCTGCACTCGTAGCATCTTGCCACAACGAATCTTTGTGTACTGTATTTGCTAGAGCAGAGTGTACCTGATGTAAAGATAAAGATTTGAACAAATTACTTAATCGGAGACCTTTAGATGCATAGAATCCTGAAGCAGCCCCATTTACAATTTATATGAAAGGCTTTTACAAATTGAGGCATAGTCATGGGACAGACCTAACCTACATGAATTGTGCCCAAAGATGCGTCCACTAGACTACCGGTAGTTCCGGCATCTCAACATAAATTTCGACCCATTTAAAACCCACTCAGCACCATTAAGGCATGGCTCTTTTGAGGAAGTGATGGAAAATCAGTTATTTATTCATAACTTTGACAGTTTACTATGAATCTTTCCCAAATTTTGCTCGTAGTAGTAATTCTTCAAGGCAAGCAATTACCACATATGTGTTACCATGGAAACCAGGTCACGTGACCACAAGGCCGCCATCTTGGATTTTTTAAACAAATCGTTTGTAGTCGTATTGAAACTACTTCAAAAGTCCTGAAAATCCATATTCCTTTTTATATTTGCAATACCTATATGGATCTAATTGGATATCTTGGAATTTATATTAAGTTTAATTTTTAGAATATTTTTAATTTTTTGGAAAATACAGAAAATATTCTAAAAATTAAACTTAATATAATTTCCAAGATATCCAATTAGATCCATATAGGTATTGCAAATATAAAAAGGAATATGGATTTTCAGGACTTTTGAAGTAGTTTCAATACGACAACAAACGATTTGTTTAAAAATCCAAGATGGCGGCCTTGTGGTCACATGACTTAGTTTCCATGGTAACCAAGGCTCTAAGGTTCCTTCTTTTCACAAAAGACATTAACTTACCAAGTTTGGGGAAGATTCGTAGAAAACTGGCTATGATATAGCCAAACAGTTTTTTATCTGAGAGCCATGCCTTAATGATGCTGAGCAGATGATGTTGTTTTGAACCTTAGAGATGTCACAAAGTTATATATAATGTAAGCGTGATGACGTGAGAATGCGCGAGCTTGTGTCAGTCCCTGTAAGATCCGTAGATCTCGTACCAGCATTTTCCCTCCCGATAATCTATACCATAATTGATATTACGGGTTATCTAGTTTGTATCGTTCGTGTCTTGAGATATTGAGAAGGTTACCATGAAGTACGTAAGCGTTTAGTTTTCCGGCGTTGGAGCAATGATACCTGTCAAAAAAATAAAGTAGATTTGCGTTCGTCACGAGTACCCATCCCCTGAAATCAATTTTCACCCTACCTCTGGAGCAATACGAGAACTGATTATGTAACTTATGCAAGTTATGCAGGGCAAAGCTATCTGGTATCATACACATCAACGTACTATACCTGACTGTAGATGATGTTTTCTTGGAACCTTAGAGGGTTATCCAGAATTTCCCTTGGAAACATCTTCATCAGTGCGTTGGCGTTTTCAAACTCACTAGACAGTTCATTCACTACTTCTCTGATTTTTTTTGGATATGCCTTTTTGTCTTTTTGAGCTTCATCCTGAAGACGGACATTGAATAAGTATTTTGATGTTTAACAAGAGAATACAATAACGATGAAGTGATATTACTTTGACACGTGATCTACATATTAAGAAAAAACAAACCTCTACGTGGTAAGAAATTGGTTTTTGTTGTTGTTGTTGTTGTTGTTGTTTTTGGTTTTTGGTTTTTTTTTTGGTTTTTTTTGAGAACTTGGCTCATGGAATAGTTTTGCTGAGGAAGGAAAACCATTATGAAATTCAAAAAAGAAAAAAGAAAGAAAGAAAGAAAGAAAATCAGTGCCGTTCAAACGATCGAAACTTACACCAATTGTAGCTGACTTCTGCATCAGAGAGTCTTGGAAGAACACGTCGAGCCCTTCAAAAATTCCTTGATTTAGCTGGTATATTTTCCTGATGTTCATCCACGACAACTTGAATGTTTCTGCAATTTCCGTTAAGTTCCTCTTCAAAGCTTCAGCTGTGGGATAAACAATTTTTCTCGTTTTACATGTTATTTGTTTATCGTTAGTACTTATGCAAGGCAGATTTTTAAATCTCCTTATGCACTCGATGTAGCATACACTTAACATACAGATTAATATTATTTTGTATTTTGGCGAATTTCGGTGGTGTGGCATGTATTAGTACATTCAACTATTAGCTATTCAATTTTTGTATAGTATTCTATACGCAACCATTTATATAAGCCGCCAACACAGCCCAAGATGTTTGTTTTGCGTCAATCAAGATATACTTATCAAAAAGGTTAGACATATGATTGAAAAGCTCAGACTTTTAGAATCATAGCGGGGGTAGCCAGGATTTGTCAAATTCAAAAATCCTATACATTTTGTTTGGGCAACCGAAACGCCGAACCCCCCAAAATAGCCGGGATACTTTTTGTGTTTTAATTTCCTAATTAAATTTGGCAAAGCAAATGAAAATTATCGAGTGTAATGGGTAGGTGGATTACCAAGTTTGAGCATCATCCACTAAACCGCTCAATTAACTTACCGGCTCCGTATAATATGCTTATTAGAAACAATAACTTCGCCCACAACACCGAAACAGCGACGCGCACTCATTAGACCGATGCCGCCAATTACGCAAACCCAGGTAATTAGGCTATTGTTATCGTGGCAGTATAAATATGACCAATCTGACTTTATTCTTCACTTGACTCTGAAGATGACTTCTGCTCAGGTTGTCGAAACGTCAGTCCCATCAAACAGTCCTTCTCAGGACTACATCCACCCGGATGATCATAATACTTCGATAAACACTTATTCAAATGGATTCAGACCGTTCTATACAATACTTGCATAGCTTGTTGTCTTAGGTCGCGTGTCGCGAACTTATTTTCAAAAAAGGGGGAGTAAAATTAAAATGAATATATTCAGGAAAGGGCTTGTTTGGAGGATAATGTGTTACTTTACACGCGTTCAGATAAAAAGATCGGTGAACCCAGAAAAGTACCCTTGAAAAATAAACAATAATAGCGTTTATAGCACCCCACGAGGTCTCGGCTTTTAAAAAAGTTGATTATTTTTTTAAACTAGAAGCTATATAGGCTTACCTGCTCGTAACTTGATCTCGTTGCTTTTAGAATATGACGACACCGTTGCCAGGTAGAAGAAAAATGTGTCTGAAAAGTATTTCCCCTTTTTCTGTTTTCTAAACATAAAAAAAGATGTACGTTATATTCCCAGTTGCAATATCAGGTCAATAATGATTGTAATATCTTGGCTCGGATATTGAAATAAATTCGGAACATAGATTGCTAGCTAACTGACAAACAACCTAACATTTAGCTTACTTTTAACTGATATTCCGTTTGGTCAATATTATGGTTAGCGCTCGTAAAATTTACATTTTAGTCAAGCTTGAATGTTTTACTTTGAAATAACAGCAAATCTTCTTTTCATAACATCTTATCTTTATCTTCATTAAAATTCATGTTGGCATTCTCGTCATAAATATAGGATTTTAGAAATATAGGTGGCCATAAAGCTAATGTTACACGGTGCGATCGGATTCGTAACGACGATTTTTCGCGATACGACTCGTCGATTTTTAACACATGTTATACGAGTCAACTTTTCGCGCAACGTTCCTTCAAAAATCAACCTTACACTAAACGACTTTTAGCGATTTTTAAAGGTAACAACATCGTCCTTAGTAATAAAATACGAAAAAAAACCATCGTCCTTAGTCTTCGTCGTCTTTTGTCAAAGCCGCCATCTTGAGAGTATTGAACTGCATTAAGCTGTTACAGCAATGAACTTGCCAAAAATTCGCCATTCTGCGATGCGAGTTTTTGAAGCTGAATCAAAAACGTGCAACGCTTTGACGCATTAAGGCTCGTTACACAGGCGATTTTTAGGCGATTTATAGCGTGATTTCCACTGCAAGATTCGCAGTGGAAATCGCGCTGCAAATCGCCGAAAAAAATCGCCTGTGTAAACAGGCCTTTAGAAAATTGCTTTTTCGCCGCATCGGCGTATCGCGAAAAATCGTCGGAAGAACGGAAGGAAGAATGATTACATACCTAGGATAACAAGCATCGAATGGATGGCTATATTTTACTAGTCCGTATATATTATAATAGGGTTCGGCTACCTCTTTAAGGGACACAGCCTGGAAGAGCTCTAAGATTAAACAATACATATATTGTTATAGTACCATAATAATAATTCAATGACAAACAAAGTTTCAGATCTGAATTTATAAATAAATAAAAACAAGACCGAAAATGAACCTCCAACTTGATAATAGAGGCTTTGCACCATTACATGATGGCAGCCATGACAGGAGGCAGGAACAATTGCATTTGGAGACTCTTTATATAAGATGACTTACATGAGAAAGATTTCATTTTCCCAGGGAAGAACGACGTCTATTGTTGTGGCTCCTGTCATGGCTGCCATTATTGATGGTGCAAAACCTCTATAACACTTACTTTCGACTTCCTCATTAATTGTCTTAGCTGTAACAAAAGAAAAAATTGTAAAAACAAATTACAATTTAAAAGTTCGTGCTCATCGATCCTTCCCAGCGCCCCCCGACCTAAAAGTATAAGTTGAGGAACATATGTTTAGCAAATTTCTGGTTCTGATTTTGAACAACGGTTGGTGTCATATCGTGTTACATTAGAGGAAATACCACGATAAACTCGGACATTTTTTGCTTTTTTACCACAAAAACATGATAAAAGGTTCGGTGTTTTAACTCTAATTCTAGCTTCGCTCGCATAAAAAACTCCGGAGACGACAAGAGAGATCGACTTGGAGCAAGTCTTTTTCTTCATATTTACCACGGCTGTCGACCAATCAGAAAGCGAGAAAATCTAATTAAGTGGGAAAAAATCCCTTACCTCCATCAAGGGTGCCACAGCCTTAAAGGAAACAGAGATAATAAATATCAGTTTGTATAATATAATAATTGTAAAAAATAAAAAAGAAGAAGAAGGGATTTTTAAAATTGACAAAATTAGATTGACAAATCGGGGGTTCTGTTTACCTGTGAAGACCTGTACTTAAGATAAATATTTTTAAAATGATTTTTTTTTTTTTTTTTTTTTTTTTTTTTTTTTTTTTTTGCTATATCAAAGTTTGCCATTTACTTGTAGCTGATATAGTGTGGCTATAGTTTTATATTACATATCTACATACAGTTTTATATTACATTATTTTTTTCATGAATTAGTTTTGACTAATTTTTTATATTGATTTATAAAATATAACTAATTAATTGTCACTTTAGAATATTCGGGTTTTTCTTCTTTTTTTTTTTCTTCTTTTTTTTTTTTTTTTTTTTCCTTTTTTTTTTTTTTTTTTTTTTTTTTTTTTTTCTTTCCTTTTTTTTGTTGCTTTTTGCAGTTAGACTTTTTAAGCGGTTTTAACATGATCTCTGGAGACTAAGCAGCCACTTTGCCAAATTTTATTACCATTAGTGCTAGAATATTTCGCGAGCTTTCTTTCTTATTCAATTTTTATTTCCGCATAAAAATATTAAAGCAATTGGTGCTAATTAACTGAAGAAAAGAAAGTGTACAAGGGATTCTGATTTGTAGTATATGACGCCCTTGTTTATTTTGTTTCTTACCATATGACGGTTCCTCAGTTCCATCTGAAACTGTTTTGTGAATAAAAAATGTTAACATTGAAGAAGTGTTTAAGTATTGCTGGATTTCAATCAGATGATCTGAATTTCATTATGTGCTTCAAATAGTGGTCAAACACTGGCACCATGAGCTTTCAGCCAGAAAGAATTCTAATGAAAACTTGGGATGCAGCGCAGTTGATAAGCATTCGGACATCAGACTGGAAATGACGTCAAAGCCATCAATCTTGAGGGAGTTTCAGTTTTCTGGTTTAACAGGCGCTTTCACAGTTCCCTGTGCCATCTTGAAAGGCAGTCTTGCCTTTGCATCGAAAAGCGAGAAGAACGGTGAGCTTGCAATGATAGAGGCCTTTTTTACATCTTGGACAGTTAGACACAGCTACCTTTCAAGATTTCGCAGGGAACTGTTAAGGAGACTAGTAAATACATGATCTGTAGGGAATTAATATTTACCATTTCCTTTTACGAAAGATATTAGGGCTATCAAAAGAATTTGGAACCAAATCTTCATTTTTGCAACTGATTTTCCTGAACAAGAAAAAGAAAAAAGAAAAGGTTAGCCCTATCGTGAAGAATATCTCCTTGGATCGAATTAGAATTTAGTAGTTGATTTTTGCGGAGGGATCAGATGAAAACCGGATGAGAACCCGAAAAACCCTCGTAGCACAGGAGAGAACCAACAAACAACTCTACTCACATACAACACCAAGCTCATCGGGACTCAAACCCGGGTCGCATTGGTGAGAGGCGAGCGCTCACACCGCTACGCCACCCGTGCTTCCCCACCACCACTGGGCTGATCAAAGTCAGGGCATGGCTAACACACAGATCAAACCCTGAAACAACCTCTGGGCTGATCTAAATCAGGGCATGGCTAACACACAGATAAAACCCTGAAACAAACTCTGGGCTGATCTAAGTCAGGGCATGGCTAACTCACAGATCGAAGTGCAAGATGCTATGTTATAATTGCAGAGGGATGGAAACGTAAGTAAGAGACAGAATGAATTGATGGAAAATTGGACACCATATTGGACACCAAAATGCATGTGAAAATTTAAAAATTCCTTTCAACATCGTCACAAAAACATCTCCTCCATCAGAAATTTACAACAACGGCAGCAAGAAGAAAGGGAAAACAATCAAAATTTTGCAGTTTGAACAACGATTCAGAAATATGTTGTTAAACAAATACACTGCACTATTTCAGCCCGATACAACATGGCTAATTTTCACAATCTCTCTCTATAAAAATATATATATTTGACTTTTCACCTGACGTTAGAACTCGCAAAGTAAAGACGTAAAAAATAAGCGATCTAGGTCTGGAACAACATTTTTTTCTTTACGGTGTCCAACATTCAATTATCATATTTTATGTCATATTTAAAACAACGTATAATATCTGTGTATAAAGATGAGAATTAACGACTAATATTGACCAAAGAAATGTTGTATGACAAAGACGCACCTTGGTTTTTATCCACTTTTCCTTTGTCCAGCACACACCTCTAACGTCCAAGGAGTACGCGGATCTTTCGACACTAGTTGCTAATCAGAATAAAAATGGCATTATTTTGACATTATTTTATCTCATTTGGCAAACATTTTACCTGGTAGTGATAATTAAATTACGCTGGTCACCTGGTATGAGTTTGACGATCTCAAGAGCAACGCACTGCGACCAGCGGCAAATCATTCAAAATAGTATGGGATTGATAAAACTATTTTTAAACCGTCGGATTTCATACATCTTCTGTTCATTGTTTTCATCTTGCTGATGGACAAAGAGATTTTAGTATTCACAATTTTTCCTTACATCGGTTCACTAGTCAAACACAAAGCATTCAGTCGAGGTTGCAAGGTTCAAATTTGAATAATCCTTTGAAAGTACCTTGGCGCCTCGCTTGGGCGCTTTGTGTTTGACCAATCAACCAATGGAAAATGGTGAATAGTTTCTAATATTACGGAGGGACGGCAAAACAATTTCTGTCACGCTTCAAATTCTTTAGTCATGTTTTGGTTGGTATCGCAAATTAAAAATAAGGTGGTTTTGTGGACACCTGCCATTTATCAAATGTCAAATGTCTTACGTGCAACTAAACAAAATAACACATCAAAATAGAACCTGTTGCTCCTTATTCCTCCTTGCTTTAATTGAATTTGCTAAAACTGCATGCCTTCATCCTCCTTTCTAATTTGTTACTATATATACCAAGCTAAAAAGACACCTCGAGAGAATAAGCCTGTGTTTCTTCTTGAGGTGTCTGCCACCCTGAGTTAACTATTCGATTTATTACTATAGCTGAATGATTGTAAATGATAGTTTTGATAAACTTGATGATACTGTATTGTAAATATTCTTTTTTTTTTTTTTTTTTTTTTTTTTTTTTTTTGTTATATATATGTATAATTGTATAAAATTATTATATTGTAAACCTTTATTGTAAAAAAAATGTAGAACTGTAATGTAAACTCTAGGTGGAGTGAAATATGATTAAATGAAATGAAAAAAATGTCTTGAAAACGCGGGCCTGATCTGGCTGTTTCTTTGAGGCTTGGAAAGAAGCATTGGTTTTCCCTTCAATGAAGAAACCCGGACTTTGAAACAATGTTTAAAGTGCTAAAAATGAAAAGAGGAATTTTTTTTCAAAAACGAGTAATAATGGCAAAAAGCACCAAAAACTAGACCTTCGTATGAGTTTTGATCCCAATTTTTGTTTTGGGTTAACACTCAAAACCTTTTTTTAAACAGTTAGAAACTGATGTACCATGATAAAATGCTTGTTTGAAGCGGTATTTTCAATTGTACAAAGATGTTTTGTTGCATTTGTGTTAGAATGTAGCTTTCTCAGGCTTTTTTATAGAAAATGTATGGGAAATAAGCAAATGAAGGCCTATACCTCGTTTTCGATTCAAATTTTTGCTTTGGGTTAACATTTTGATTTCATTTTCACCGGTCATCTCCACTTCCAAACAAGTTAAACTTTCTGAATGACAAGATTTTAGTCTTGTACAACAGCCTTTCTTCAAGAAAATAGTTTTTGGCGCTCACCGCTTGAATACGAAAAGAATTCTCCCTTAAAGTGTTACGGATTTATAAAAATCACTCTAGTGACTTCACGCTTATCATGATGCTTCTGTCACCGTAACTTTGGATGTGAAGCATTTTTGTTTGTTTAAAATAATCGACTGTCGATCAGAAAATCGAGCGCGCTTGAACTTTTTCAAGATTCGTTTAAGGACGGTATTCAGTTATATTTTAAGTCGTTTTCGCTTTTTTTTTTTTTTTTTTTTCTTTCTTTTTTTTACTAGTTATTTACGTCCACACAAAGCCATGCATTTTTATCTAAAAACCAACCAAACTCTGACTGTTAGGTTTGGGAAAGAGAGCAATATGCATAGATGCACTTTAAAATTACTCAAATCATCAGCTTATAATTATAAGAAATACATTTTATTCTTTGTTTACTAAGCTTAAATAGATATTGTTAAATGCATGATATAAAACTGATAACAAGAAGAGTTTTAACTTCTAAACTCAATCTGACATAATTACAAATAATTCATAGTGTTCACGAAGGACTGGACTGTTCTTGATTGGTCATGGTATGATCGAGGGCCAGAAAGGAAAGTGAACATAATGCACAACTTCAACAATACAAACACTTTGAAATAATAATAACAATATTCTACACAAAACGAAAGATAACACTGAGCAATAGTGAGCACGAAACTGGAGTATTGGCCAAAAGTAGGGTCAAGAATACTTTTTCGAGGCGTGAGTATGCCACTAGAGTTTTCCCTAAAATTATTAGTAATTTATTATTGTTATCATTATAATTAAAATTATCATTTGTACAAATGGGGCCGGGGAATGGTTTGAGAAAAGTTAGAAGGCTATCATTTTCTCACCAATCCCCCCTCCCATAAAAAACGAACTACTAAACTACAAAACTAGTGAACATTTCTGTTCACATTCAATGCATAACGCTGTTTTTGAAGACTACAGACTCATTTGCATAGGCTTAGCCTCGTTTGTAAGTCAACTATTTATAGATACCATTAAAAGTCCGTGGGATTTCAAAACATTGGTACTGTTCAAGCTGCACATTCTTTACATTAATGTTGATATTTGCAAATAATTTACTCTTAAGCTAGGTTATGAAATGAGTCTTCAGTCTTAAAATACAGCGGTATTTACGGAATGAGAAAAGGCACTATTGCATTCTATACAGGAATCTTCATTGTTTTCTTGCAGAACTGAACGTTGCTTAAAGGTCCTTAGTCGCACCCATATATTTCTACTCTCATGCAAGGCCAGTTGGAAGTGATAGGGAAAAACTTGATGTACCGAGCTGTGACTCCTCTTGGAAGTCGGTTAACAACAGGAGTTAAGTGGTCACAGTTACCAGTAAATGTCTGAAAGAAAATTAACTGACGTGAGCTATAACGAATATTAGTTTAATAAATGGAGATCTATTAATAGCATATCAACAGAGTGGCTCTTCCTTTGGTGGACTCTAAAAGGAGTTTAAAAACCTTCGAAGCACAGAAGAGAACCAACAAACAACTCTACTCACATACGATTACATGTGAGTAGAGCTCGTTAGTTTTCCTCCTTGGTCCGCGGAGAAATTTTCTTTGGGTTCTTGGGATTTTAAATTCTCCATCCGGAAAACCTAACACACTCAAGATTCACAAATACAATCTGTAAATTATCCTTGCCGTGATTTTGATCTGCCCAGAAACTATTCCATAGTATGGATAAAATTCGAAAGGGAAAGTTAATAGAATAGTTATTCGATTTGCGACAGTAACTTTCACAGTTCTCTGTGCCATCTTGAAAAGTAACCGTGCCTTTGCATCGAAGCGACACGAACGGTGAGCTTGCAATGATAAAGACATGTGAATAATTGCAATGCAAGCTCACCGATCGTGTCGCTTCGATGAAAAGGTACGCCTACCTTTCAAGATGGCGCAAGGAACTGTGAAAGGGACTATTTTGCCAATAAGATAAATGATTGGGTATGAACGGCAGTACTTGTCACTACCTGAAGCTGGTCATGAGATTCATTCAGTTGATTAAGGACTCTCAAACTACAGGGCAGAATCGACTAACGACTCTTCTCACGTATGAAGGCGAGTTCAGAGGTTGAGCCCACGACCACATCGGTGAGCGGTAGCGAATGAGCAACTAAAACTACTGAACTATGTAAGCTGGTTTCCATCCAATATCGAGAATCTAATTTATGGAAAACATGGCGTTTTGCTTACCACAGTTTCCCCTGATTTGGACTTGACGTATTCCCACGAGGTTCCATCGACACTATACGCAAGCTGATAAGACTTCACGTGCTCAAAATATATGTCTCGACCTAACATTTAAAAGAAATATAATTAGTTACCAGTGATGTTTACTACTGATGGACTGCAAGCATTCCCAAGAGATTCAGAAGACAAAAAAGGAAGCCACCTTTGTGCAGTTAACGATGAATTCTAATGAGAAACATTTTGTTCCATGGCAACAAAGTGGGCGCGATGACGTAACGTGCAATCAAATAATATTATTTCTCAAGCTTTAAAAACTACCTTGTGTTGCGACTGCTGTGACGTATTTCTTCTTGCCCAAGTCCACTTGCAGCCATTGGTTCTTTCTGGCCGCTGCACACCAGGCTCCAACTCGTTTGGTGTTAAAATCGTCCAAGTGGTACAGTCTGGCATTGCGAGCCCCAGCATCCCAAGATCCTATGGTTTTATAAAGCATATATAATAAACATCTTTTAAAAACAAGAAAACTTCTTGTTTGTTCCATCGTTAGTTTGTTTGTTTGTTGGACGCTTTTTCCTTCTTTTTTTTTTTTTTTTTTTTTTTTTTTTTTTTTTTTTTTTTTTTGACCAGAAATGTAAGGAAAAGGGAAAGGAAAGCATTTTCATCTCATTTAATTCCCGCCCTCTTCCCTTATTCTTCTCCAAACCTATTCGTTGCAGAACACTTGAAATCAGTGTAAAACAGCTGTAGTCAGCTGAGCATCTACCTAAATCCGCTGGAACACACAAGCACTACAGGAAACCCAACCGAAGATACAAGCTATGTTTGCAGCCTTACCAAGGTTAAGTTCAGAAGATGAAGTGAAGGCTGTGTCTGGTAATCGCTTGTCCCATCCTAAGCCAATAGGATTAGAACACGGTGCTGGGGAAAAATATAAAACAATTTGTCAATTAATATTGCTACTGTTTACTTCAATACAAACCACTGTTTCATCTAGAGTTTTTTTTACCTCAGCTTTCTCTCTATCTGCTTAGTCCATTAGTAAAGTTAAAAAGACTATTTAGCTTCTGGGCGTAAAGTTTTCCCATTTCAGACATTCCATTCCCTAAAGTATTATTACTTTGTTTAACGGATGCACATGAGAAGACTGACATGAATATAGATACAACTCAAACGAAGAATCTTATTCTCAAAAAAAAAAAAAAAAAAAAAAAAAGACACGGTGTCTGAAATGGGAAAAACATCACGCATAAGGTAAAAAAGGTATTTTAACAGTTTTAGCGATTGTAAATACCTCTCGGCCTGACGGATATAAGATCACATTGTTTTGATTTACAGCTCGTCAAACAATGTCTCTTTACATAGCTATCGGTTGTACATCTGCCTTGTGAAGCCCAAGTAGGGCACGATGAATCCTTGTCTTCACATCTTATACCTAGAATGTCAAAATCAGAATTTTACAAAGTACAATTATGATGCCAAAAATCGAAAAAGCTAACAACATTATAGGCTTATTTAACAGCAAACTCATGATACAAAGGCGAGATTTTTTTTAATACATACGTACCAATAGGATTAGGTGGGATGGTAGAGCTGACAGGCTTGGGTGGTGTGGTAGGTATTGGTGGTGTTGGAGGTAGAGGTACTTGTGTAGATTTTGTGGTTGCTGTTGCTGTTGAGGGTTGAGGTGGATGTGTTGACGTTTTTGATTGAGTTGTTGGATCAGTAGTCGGCTTGGTTGGGGGTACTGTTGGTTTTAATGGATGAAAAAAAAAACGAATACAATTTGAGTAACAAAATCGTAATATACAGTCAATGTCATTTACGTTATCCACCGAAAAAAGACATTTACACATTTGAACATTTAGACTAAAAGAAATATCACGTGTTTCCTCGAACGTTCTGTCATAAAACAAACGCTGAAATACAATTCTCCATCTTAAATCCTCACTAAATGGTCGGGGCGTTCTGGATTTTCGATTCACGAGTTGAATTTTACATTTAAAGTTCAGGCTCACTTTAGCCTAAATGTCTAAATGTGTAAATGTGTAAATGTGTAAATGTCTAAATGTCTTTTTTCGGTGGACAACGTTAATGACATTGACTGTATGAATATTTAACAACAATAACGAATAGGAAGGTGAAAGACAAGGGTTGGGCAAAACGATAAAACATTCTACGAATCAGATTAGTTCATCGAACGGAATCCAGCGGAAATCATGTGAAAGTAGTTTCCTCTCACACTAGCAAATTTATTGCACCACTCGAGCGCCACAAATTCAAACATTCTCGAAAGTTAGTAAAACTCGCTGCGAATGGGGCTGCGGTAAAATCACCATTGAAATCACCGCTCAATTGGCGCGATATTTCTTAGTGTAAACAAGCCTTAAAAAACACAATTAAGTTTTATAGAGTTGATTTAATATTTTTTCTAAATGAAACGCTGTATTTTATATTGATTGTTATCCTAACCATACACAAGACATTCGTTGAGGTGCACGCGGGTCATCCGGTATAGAATAATAAATAAATAAAGAATTAAGAAATAAAGAAAAAATATATTTAAAGACTCGAATTTCAAGGAGAAAGTGGTATTACCTTTGCAGCCATACAGCTCAGCTCGCATGCAGATAGCACCCTTCCAAGTCTTTGGGTTGATGCGGATATACCGTGCTATGATTGGTGGGTTAAGAGAGTTCTTTGTTACCGTTGACATGTCAATATTACCTGTGAAAATCTACGAGGAAAGTAATACGTTACCTATAAGTATAATTACTAATAATAATTAGGTTTAATAGGATACTGATAAATAACACTAATCCTTACTGTTGGATGATTCGCCCACACGTTGCCATCTTCACTATACTGTACGGCATAACTCTTGATAAACTTTGGGTACTTGCTCTCACGACCTATTAATAAACGTCAATGAATATTTACTTATAATACACTCCACAAAATTACTCGATTCTGATTGGACAAAAGGAGTGCGATGAAATCCCAAATTGTACTCTATAGAGTACCAGTTAAATTCCACAATTGTGTTGAGTGTATTATAAACAAAAAATCGCACAATCTTCTCGTACAATTCGGAATTTATAGATACTCGTGATGTTTTGAAAGTTCTCAAATTAAGCTTGCTCGTCCAAATTTGAAAAATTTCCAAAACATCACTCGTATCTATAAATTTTGACTAAATTGTATTAGAGATTGTGCGATTTCCTATGCAAACAAAGTATCAACGTATTATCTTTTGAGAAATCTGTTTTACGAATAAGGCTTGTTTAAAAGGCATCATCAATTACAGAAAAAAAGACGTTATAAAAACAACTTATAATCTAAAAGGTGACGGTTACATCCTCACACTCTCTACATTTAATCTACAGTGCTAAAAATACCTAAAGGTTTTGAAGTCCAGCTTCTAGAAAGATTTATATTTATGAGATCATTTCATTGATTTAGTTAAATAACCAGGACCATACTTCCAGACATCGAATGCTGAACCGTCGTATGGCAGCGCGAAGCATTTACGGCTACGCCGGAGATTTCGGCTCCGACACCGCTATCCCTGGATTTACAAACTGATCAGGAAGCTCGGCCGAAGCCTAAGGGAGAGGTTAGTCGGCCCCTAGACCGTAGATGATTAACCCCTTGCTATGACCAGCAGACCCAATTATGTCATCTGTGGCTAAAGGTTAAGAACCTATGATCAGTGCGTTTCCATGTGGGATGCTTTTAAAAAACTAGAAAATACTTGAGTTTATAAGCAAACGTTAGGTAAATGGAAACCATTTAAATCAAATTGGGAGAAAGCGTTTTTGTTGTTGTTGTTGTTGTTGTTGTTTTGACGCTTTGTTTACGCGTGCGCATAAGAAGTGGAAACGATAGAAATCAAGTTCAAACTCTTTCGTTGTTGAAGATTTGTATCTGCGCTCTATTCATTAATGTTTTACTATAATATTAATTAATATTATTAATTAATTTCGCGTTTTACAAATATGATCAGTATTTAAATATGTAAATCATAAAAAATATCGAGCAAACGAGAGCCGTTTTTCAGAAAGGAAATAACTGGATAGAGCGAATTGATTTGAAGAAAAACTCAACAAAAACAAAAACAAAAAAAATCAGTCCTTACATGCGCTTTGATTGATTGGAATGCCATTCAAAAATGATGAGAGAATTTAAAATGCTCACGTCATGTTTGCACTGTCATCACAAAAAGAATAACGTTGTTGTTTCCTATGCTGCTTTTCTCTCAGTGCATGGCGCGCGTTTAGGTCAGAGCAACAAACTAAGATCTTTTTTCATTTTTCTTAAAATTCATACCTTGTGTAGCAATGTGAGTGATAATCGTCCTAACGCCAAGGTCTACTTCCAGATATTGGTTGGTAGTGAGGTCACGTGAACACCATGCTCCTACACCTGTTACACCAGGTTTCAGATTCAGACGTGCTTCTCTTGCACTGTGCCATCTACGAAAGGTAAATATGAATGTTAATGCCAACCCGGTATGACTTGAATAAATCAGCCAACATATTGTTTTAGGGTTCGATCTTTGAGTCATAGCCATGCCCCGACTTAGATCAGCCCAGAGGTTGTTTCAGGGTTTGATTTTTGAGTTAGCCATGCCCTGACTTACATCAGCCCAGAGGTTGTTTGAGGGTTCGATCTGTGAGTTAGCCGTGCCCTGACTTAGACCAGCCTAGTGGATGTTTCAGAGTGCCAATAAAATTGTTGCAGATTTTCTTCTAATTTTGAAAGATGAAGAGGATGCATTATCAATAAGTCCCTTACCTATTATACTGCGATGAAGCCGACAAGTCGCTGTCAGGAATGCGTTTGTTTTCCATACCTAATGCTTTTGGTGACGAGCATTTTGGTGGTTCGGGTGGAGGCGGTGGAGTCGGTGGGGTGGGTATCTTAGAGGGTTTTGGTGGGGTATTAGGAGGAGGTGTGTCAGGAGGAGGTGTGTCAGGAGGAGGTGGTGTAACTGGTGTTTGAGTTGGCGGAGTATGTGGCGGTGGTGGAGTGACATCGGGGGTCGGTGGTCGAGTCGAATCTGTAGGTGTGTTACCGATATATCTACGAATCCAACTAACAAATTCACTGACTCTTGCGTAGACTGTGTATTCGCTACGACCTGCACTACAAGTTCTTGTTCCCCAGCTGACAGCTCCTTGTAACACCCAACGTTTGTTCTTGCCTTGGCAAACGAAAGGACCGCCAGAATCACCGAAGCACCCACTAACGGTACTGCTTCCACCAAAACCAGAACAAAGCTGAGAGAAAAAAAATACGTAACATTGTTAATGATTTTAGAAAAGGATGGTTTCAACTTTGAGCAATTTTCCAATCCAAATCCTCGTTTCAATGCCTTCAGTATTATTTTTTTTCTTCAACGGTAACATTTGAGAAGTTTCTTAATATGCATGGCAGGTAGACAAAATATATTATTTCCAAGATGTTATATATGGGAAAACACTGCGCCCAACCGTGACATAATCAATGTCAAGTCATACAATATAAGTGTGTCTACAAGGGAATGTACACTTTGAGTACATTAATATACACGAAAACAGGGCATTGACGAAAGGATAGAACAGGTGGACAGTTACGCCTTTTAGCGGTTGAAAGGTATCAATTGAAATGGCTTTCAAAAGTGAAATGGATTGTCCTTTATTTTCTTTATCTACATTTAGAAATCAATGTAGGCTCGAAACTACACCAATCGCTTTTAATCGTCTCTAAATCATCTCATGCACTTAGTTGTTTTGCGGTGTTACTCTATGTGTGTGTGTTTTTTTAGATATCTCTTTACTTATCCAATGTTACACCAAGGGACGGGGCTACGATATCCATTGAACTAATCAGCACGCAAACTGGTAATTCAATCAAGAACGCCGTACCGTCACGTCAACGATGCGTCACATTAATTGAACATAGCTTGCAGATTTACTAGTCATGCAATCAGAATATTCTTCCTAGGTGCCACTGAGGTAATGAATTCCTAGGAAATTGGGCATATTAGGTATTTACCATTTTACTTGTTACACGACCCCAGCTACTCATACTGTTTGCGCATGTCCTTTGGTTGGCCGTAGGCATCATGGCTTCTTGGAGAACAGAAGCACCTGGTCTGTTGTACCCAGTCCTTCCCCATCCTTTCGAGAGTCAAGAATTAGATAACATGAAAATATAAGATTTTTTACACGAATGCATGCATCTTGGGTGGAACAATGCTGCTCACAAAAAAAGATATCAAATAACGGTAGAACTTAATAGAGGCATCACTTGACGGCAGCCATGACAGGAGACAGGAACAATTGGATTTGGTCTAATCTGATTTACATAAGACAGAATTTAGTTTCACAGGGGAAAAAGACTGCACTGTTGTGCTTCTTGGCATGGCTGCCAAAACAAAACAAAACAAAAAACACACACCGAAGACGCGAAAACCCTTTGCAGTGATCTTTCTCAAAGGCCCACACCAAAACTGGCTCCGGGTTGAGATTGGCCCTGATGTGTTTATAAATGGACTTGTATAGACTTGTATAGGAAATGTTCTGGGAGACAAAACAATATGCCGTCGTACTCATGCAAGAAATCCTTTGTGTTGTCGCCCAGAACAATTCCTGTAGGAAATCAACGCAAGGGGTCTATACAGCAATTTCAAGGAAAAGGCTGGTGAATGTTTTGTTGCATCTTGAATGTTGCACGTTGCATTGTGCATGCTGTATGGTGTTTACCAAACTTGGCATGTACTATGCCCAAATGTAAATAGTGTCAACAAATAAACTATATACGGGGAAAACATACAAGAAAAAAAAAAGACAAAAATTCCACATCGTTGAGGCGTTTCTCTGATCGTGACATTTCTCAATGAAACAAAATTGATGCAATAGCAAAACTTCGTACCTGAGATGTAGCAGTTTTTACCGTCTGGTACATTTACACCCTGGGATGGAAGACAAATCAAGTTGACGGCTTTGTTTAGTCTTGCTGGTCGGTCGAGCTTAAGGAGAGCTAGAAACCAAACACATTACATTACGTTAGGAATTGTTCATCGATGATATCGGCAGGAATGCCAATTATAGATTGGTTCTATTTTGCCAAACTAAAGTTAGATTTAATAAAAATAACTCCAACAAAATTAAAGTACAAAAAACCTAAACGAAGTCTCTATTGAACCAAGCTAGCTTCTTTCATTCCAATAAACATGTGAGACCTTGCTTTTAAAGAAATGATCATTCCGTATTGCGAGTGATAAAATCGGTAGCAGTGAGAGTTTCTCTCTCCTATACTTTGAAGGTTCTTGGTTCGGACTCTCCAACTTTCCCCCATCCACAAAAATAAATCTCTAAATTCCAATTGGAATTTAAAAAATTCAAAAAATTTAAACCAGATTTATCTACGAGGCCTTCCTCTTTGTGCAAAATTTCTAAATAATAAATACAAACGAACGCGCGTATTCCTTCTTACCAACGTCATTGTTAGCTGTTATTCTGCGATATCCTGGATGTACAATTATTCTTGATACAGTAAATTCTTGTTCGGTCCTGTCTCTTCTACCAAGATGGTGCTCACCTGTGTAGAAAAAATAATCAAATATTTGTCTCTCATTTCACGAAAATATTTCATATGTAAAATTAAATGTTGAGAATGTGTTTCCCAATTCCATCATTCCGTGGTTTAACGATTACTTATTCGTTTGTGTTGGTGTTGCTAATGTTTATATTTATTTATTAGGATGCAATTGCTCATAAATATGGTTTTCAAATGTGTCCTGAATTTAACATATATAAATATATATGTAACAAAACTTAAATCAACTTTACCTATAAATATAACACACATTCAGATGTGGTCCATTAGACCATTTTCCAATTAGTCAAAAACCGTTGTGTTCCTTGAACAAAGACTCGTTTATAAAGTGTTAGCCTCATTTCAGTGTTCAAATATTCCCAAATACCAACGGTAAAGTAAAAAAATGCACAACTTCAACAATACGAACACTTTGAATTTCCACGAACATTTATTGGAATGCATGAATATTCAAAGTACTCCTGAGAATTCTAAACTGTAGCAATTATATGACTGAAATTCCTCCGTGGCATAATTATAAGTAACAATGAAAAAACCGCTAAGTTGATTAATCTAACGAGAGAAAATAATGAGGAATGACTTATTATCGTCAAGCAACATGGTGGCTATGACTTAAAATGCATGAGTGGTTACATAGCGGTAAAAATTATCAATACATATTTGTTTATTTAATTTCAACGAGAAGCTGCTATGTTTTTTTTTTTGTTTTTTTTTGTTTTTTTTTTGAAATACTTGCAAAACTGAACGTACCAAGTCTCATACGGTACCCATAGTTAGTAGAGCTGCCTTTGACACAGTGCGCTGCCGTCAACACCCATTGTGGGGCAACCAGTGAACCTCCACAAAAATGGCGGCCAGAACGTGATCTGAGCTGAGCTTGCCAAGGCCAACTGTTCTTAGCTGCTGTCTGTCCGTCCACTATCCTGCCGGGGGTTCTTCCATAGTAACGAAGACCACATCGGGGACCTGCTATAATACAATTAAAGGTAATAAATTTTCTAAATAATCCTACGTCATTTCTTTTAGCCTTTATCAAAATGAGCAACGGACTGGGTCCAAGTTTGAAAAACCAATTCAGTAGCTGTTTCGGAAAACATAAAAGCGTCACAAGAAAGAACAACATAAAATAAGCTTGTTGACCACGTTTCAGGATGTTTTGCTTCATAGAAACAACGCTATAAGCATTCAAACCCTGCAAAAATTCCAAAGAAATCTATGGTGTCCAGCCAAACCGTCGAGCCACGCATATATTTTCCGTATTTTTTACTAATGTTTAAAATATCATAATTTTGTTAAAACTTGCCCCAACTCGAACACTTTTTCAATTTATGCTTATATGATCTTTCTTGTGGCAAAATGCTGCTTAATTTTGAATTAAAATAAATTTAAGAAACTTGGTTCCAGTCCTTTACTCCGTTAGGCTATATTGAAAAACAACGAAGGATGAATGAGGGGAGATGCGAATCATGTCTGCCATCATGCTCTGCTAGATCCTAGACAGTAAGACTTACCTGTAGGCTTTTGGGTTGGGGGTCTCGGTGGAGTGGGAGGCCTGGGAGGAGTTGATGGCCTAGGAGGACGAGTTGGTGGCCTGGGACGGCGAGTTGGTGGCCTGGGACGGCGGGTTGGTGGCCGGGGACGGCGAGTTGGTGGCCTGGGACGAGTAATACAGACACCACAGCTCATCTTGCAATATACACGCATGTATCGTGGGTTTGCTCTACATTGTCCGGTAGAAGCCCAATATCTACAGGATGTATGGTCATCTCTACACGTGCCATGAACTATATCAAAGAAAAAGGATAAAATCTTATATTTTATCTCGGCTATAATATTTAGTAAAACAAACCTATGCTTTTACACAAAAAAGAAAAAAACAAATGAGACTTTTAAAACCAGACAATCAGTTTGAAGGATAAAAGCCAGAGAAGTGAAGTCGAAGAAGGGAAATGGAAGGGAATTATTTCCCTTCTCGGACTAACTTTCTGGCTTTCATGAGTGAGGCCTTGTGTCGGTATTCGTTCGTAAATCCCGATTAGTTAATAATCGCGCGATCGCAGCGCTGGTCAGCGGCCGACGAGAAAATTATTTAAAAAATTATTATTGTTATTATCATTATTATTATTATTATTATTATTATTATTATTATTGTTCTTATTACACGGTCATAGGTTTCGTTTTAGATTAATATATATATATATATATATTTGTTTAAGAAGAAAAAGTCAAGACAACCTTTTTCCCGACAAGCCTGTTTCGTGAATTGCTTCACTCTTCAGGGGATTTAAATAAATTCTGTTCACGTGAAAATCACTTCGAATCATGTGAGAATTACTGTCTGATCATGTGAGAATCATTTCTAATCCCGTGAGAATCACTTCTGATCACTTGATTGTGCACGGTAATTGACTAACCTGTAGTTCTGCACCATCCACAGCTAGCTCGACAGTATCTTGACATATAATTCCTATTAGCAAGACATTGTCTCTGCCTTGCCCATCTCCGACAATTTAAATTGTAATCCCTGCACACCGCTGAATGAAAAAGAAAAAATAAGTAATGATAAAAGGGTAAATTTTACACCGTGAAAAGATGAAGCGTCCCCCGTAACCATACGTCTTTGTAATTTTTGAGAAGTTTGGGAGGTTGCTACAAAAAAGGTATGAAACCCAAATCTTAAAACTCAAGAAATTTACTAATTTCGATGTACTCTTTCTTGTTATGGTGCTTATTTTTTAACTAGGCTAATTTTTAAAATTCGTTCCAAGTTCTCGACTCGCTTCTAAAGTGGGCAATTATTTGCCGTGCTTGCATCTCCTGAGAATAAAAGGTCAACGAGCTACTACACCCCACACCACCACCCCTCCCCCCTCACCCACCTTCCCCCGCCCATCAAAGTGAAAAGAACACAAGTAAATAAAAAACAAACAAATCAATTAAGAGAATGCTTTACCTCGTTTTTGTCGTAATTTGAACACGTTCTTTTCTTCCACTTCTCTTTTACCTCGTTTTAAAGGTTCTACAAAATAAATATTAAGTTGTGATCAAAATCTAGAGATTCAGAAAATCTTGACCGCTTCGTGGGTGTTCCATACTAATGCACCATAGATCTTTCCCCGATGTGGATCTTCGGCATCACATACGAGGAAAGGCATTTTCAGGGTTTTACTGCTTCCTTCCTTCGAAAAGCCTTAGATCAGCCCACAGGTTGTTTCAGCTAGGGTTCGATCTGTGAGTTAGCCATGCCCTGACTTACTTCAGCCCAGAGGTTGTTTCAGAGTTCTATCGGCGAGATAGCCGTGCCCTGACTTAGATCAGCCCAGAGGTTATTCCAGGATTAGATCTGTGAGATAGCCGTGCCATGACTTAGATCAGCCCAGAGGTTGTTTCGGTTCGACTACTCTATAATTTTTTAATATTTTTTTAAAAATTTACTTTACCTGGTGCTGTTGCCCTGCAATAGCCGTACATCATATTTGCTTGTTTTGCATCGAGGGTGCTAAGATGCTGGTAAGGTTTCTTTCCGTTAAGAGGTCTGAGTGCTTTTAGAGTTGGTTTTCCGTTTCTGGAAAATGCGGTAAACGGATAGTGCATAATCGATTCATAATCGTAAGGGATATTCAACGAATTGATTTCCTCTCGGGAATATTTCGCGAAAGCACTTTCAAAACCTGCATGGCAAATTACAAAAAAAAAAGTGTTAATATTGCGTTACATAAAAAATTTCGCTACTACGATTGATCCTTCAGTTAAAAACCAACCACGTCCTATCTATGTTGTTTGATTTTGGGTTTGAATTTCGATGGAAAACAGCATTCAGCAATCGACAATTATTTATTATTTATTTATTTGAAAATTTGCCAAAGGCAGGTAATTTAAGTAAGTCCCCTAGAGCGTTGCGTGACTAACAACAGTTGCGTTACTATGATTCACAGTATTTACCCTGCAAAATATTTTCTTGGACAACTTTTACATAGCTGTCACGGTCGGGTCTGCTTTGTTCGTGCCAAAATCCCACTGCGTGACCAATCTCGTGTACCATCACATGTTTGAATTCACATAAATTTCCAACCGAAAGAGAGGTCCTACCACCGATGCGTCCGACATTACACCAACATCTGTATTAAGAAACAAATGTGTTACAAGTTACAAGATAGATTTCCAATTCTCATGAGATTGAAATCCTGTCTTTTCGCTCTCCAAATTAAGCGGCTCTGACGTCACTTCTACAGTTCGAATTAAAACGAAGGAAGTTTAATATAGATCTCTTGCATGTGACGTCAAGGCAGCTCTATCTGGAGTAAAAAACAAAAGAATTCCAATCTCCTGAGAATTGGAAATATTAGTTTGTTCCCCAGATGGAACTGCATTCCAAAGTGCTGCAAGGGGTCTATTGACTAGTGTCGTCATTCAACGAACTTTTCTTAAATTTTCAAAGATCAAGACAAAACGAAAAGGACTAAACAAAACTATTCATTAACTAGATAGTTAATATATAAAATTATTTATCATCAACTTATATTTACCCTTTTTGTCTGAAGAACCACAAATAGTCCTTTTGGTTGGTCCTTGGTACAAATCGTAAACAGGTTTTGCTTTCCCATTCTTTCATCGCTTTTTTAATTGCATCTTTAGCGCTAGACATTTTTTCTGGAATCAAATTTAGAACATGATTTTAGTTGAGAACAGTAGTGGGGTTACCTCAATCACTTGTTTATCGCTAACTGCTAACCTGTAAGCGCTAGGAATCAGGTCTCGAAAAACGCCCGCAAACACCGAGAAACACTCGGCATCAATGAAATTCAATATGGCCACACTTCCATCGACAACTTCGTTATGACGGCTTGATAAATGTTGAAAGTTTGAAGGAAAATTAACGCCTGACGTCGAACTGCAGTTTGAGGTTTGCGAGGCTAGCAAGAAAGTCTTGCTAAAGGCCTCTATTTACCACAGGAAACTCATAAAAGACCGGGAAATGATGGAAAAAATTACTTATTCGTCAAGGTGCAATTTTTGTTTTCCATTTCAGACCACGTGTCACTCTTTAGAAAATAAGATTATTTGTTTGAGTTGTGTCCATATTGCTGCGTCTTCTCATGCACAATCGTTAAAAAAAATATTTTAAATGATACTCTTGGGAATGATACGTGGTCTGTAATGGGGAAAAATTGACTACGACGAATAAGTTCTTTTGCGTTGTGTCTCAAATTGACGAACACTAAACTTAATGTTAAAAACTCTTTTCTTTTTAATTCGTGCAGAAAAAGGATGATTATAAGTGATAGGGTGCTTACGTAGACTGCAATCGATCTCGTAAGGTATTACGCCTCCAGGCCATCGGATATCTTCATTTCTGTCAACTGCTTTGCCTACTGTGTTGCCATGAATATCTATATTTTGTCGCTGTTTGTCAGTGAGAGCGATATCTCCTTCGAAGACATGCCCTGGAAGAGGAGGGCTTGAGAAATCTAAAATTAAAAGCAAATCAGTGCATACGTGATTTACTCCTTATACTGAGTTACAAAACGTATCGTAGAAGGGCCTTTCAACTTTGGGCGTTTAAATTCAGACCACATTTTCCCCCTTTATATATGTTGAATATGTATTCAACACATGAAAAATTACGCCGAAAAAAGACAACCGTCATACAGATATGAGATGATGTTAAGAGAGTAGCAATCTACAGAAAGATAGACCTTTCAGGCAAAGAAAATTATTTTACTCCGATAACGCGGGGAGTAGTTGCCCCTGAGGCTCATGTATGAAAGCGCTCGAAGATGCAAATACGAACAAACATAAATCGATACAATTTGAAAGAAAAGTCTACTTACTGCTTGCATGGAGCTCCAAATTGGCTTGTAAAATGATATCAAAGGCACCAGTATTGTCAGGTTCTAGTAACTGTGCTGTGTGCGTCAAGTACGCCAAGAATAAGCTCGTGATGAACCCACGCACCATCTATAATAATGGACACCAAACATTAGTACCAATTAAGATATTGCTAATAATCTGAATCGAAAAAGGTCGAAAGGACTCAACGACAAGAATGAATTGCGGTGACACTACCACTGATAAAAAAATCGAGTAATAACAGCGTCATAAACGGTCTTTGCTGAATAATGCAGAAATTTGGGCATCACGAGAGACAAATTGTTTATATATTTATAAATATGGGGGAAGAAATTATTTTTACCCAACAGTTCATTTAATTCGTGCAATTGTCATCAATCGCCCCTTTAAGCTTTCTTGAGGTGGCTGTATGCCAAAATGGAAGTAGAAAAATTGTCCTGCAAATTCTAAAAGTAAGGAAGGAGGTTGCCCTTAACGACCTTACGAAGAACCAGAAACTAAAGCCAAAAAACTGATTAGAGATTAAAGAAAGACGATTATCATATGACCTTGACCCGAATGATGACAGGATTGCTTTTGTTTCTCTCGAGTAATAAGATACAATAATAACACAGTACTCAGTAGAATGATAATATTTAACGATAGCCCGCCGAAGGCGAATGATTATCGGTGGAATATATCGGTAAATATTCACTGAGCCGGAGGGGAATAATTGCTTTAGTATAATTTTAGCGCTGAATATCAGAGAAAAGTCGAAATTCAGGATAAAAAACATTTAAGTATGACTTCCGATCTGGAAAACTTTGGAAAATCTCATAATCACTGCTCGAGCAGTGATTTTCGTCTCAAATCACCGGTCGCTCGATCAATCACAACTCGAGAAACTCAATATTCAAGTCTAAGATTATACTAATTATATTTATCGAAGAAGTTCACGTTTATGCCATTCGAGATATATGATAAAAAGAAATAAGATATGACGTGTAGTTTATGTTGAACCATTGTGCTAAAGGTTGACACCCTGCTGTTTCTCAAAGCATAATCGTGTAACATGAGCTACATGTTAACTAAGAACTTCCTAAGAAGAGAGCATAATGAAGAGAGAAGATCTTTCGAAATATACTTCAAGTATTAACTCTCCTTCTGGACTTAAGAAGCGATATAATGGCATGTGAATGCCTGATAATCAATCACAAATTCTCAATTACATGTATATATTGATTTGATACAATATTTTAACCATAAACCCCTGACCACAATCACTTAAGGATTTCCTGTAAGTCGTTTACGGTCACGTATGATATACCAACAACACGAGGCCACTACATAGGCAACTGCTTGGATTTGTTAACACAAGAAAATGGCAAGGGTACTCAACACGGCGACTTAGGATGAATTCCCGTCCTTGGTGTCATAGTGAGAAAAGTTGCTTGTTGGTTCTCTCCTGTGCTTCGAGGGTTTCTTTGTGGATTTAGTTTCACGACTTTCCTCCCTTCTTAAAAAAAAATCAGTTGTTCTAGAATTGATTTTTCAGTGGATAAAAAGCCACTATGTGGAAATGCATTGACAATCCAATTCGATTAAAATTTGAAACAAAATATTAAAGGATAACAAGAAACAAAAAATACAAACCCTGGAGGAAACTTTAATAGATCAAAAGGGCAAGCATTGAACCAATGAGCACCGCGTAGGGAATTCGCTCACCATTATAGCTTTACTACTATCTTGATGAGAAATCTAAGTGATATAAGTATAATGCGTGAAAATAAACATAGCAGTGAACTATATAGGTCTCTATATGGACTATACAAGGTAGAGTTTGTAAAGAATTCATGCTGGTCAACTAGTTTGAATGAACTTGGTCACGACTTTGGCAATGCATATTGTACTGTTAAGCGAGGCGTGCACGAAAATATGTGAAAACCATTTCAAAGTTACGGCCCGACGTATACTATTAAACATATCCCGTGAAAGTTGGTATGCTTAACGTTTTAAAATCAAACTTTCAACCCAGTTTAGAAAACTAGAAAGCCGGCTCGAAAACTAAATAAACATGTAAATGTGTCGTATATGAAAGATCAGCTATTGGTGTTGCATATCCTCCGGCCAGATAGAACATATATAGTCCCTTTGATTCCCGAAATAAATAAAAAAATATCTAAATGGACAAATAGAAAATACAAAGCCGGTATTTACCTTGGATATAAGCTATAGTTGAGATCCTTCTGTCTTCCTCTGTTATACCAGCGAGCTTTACACACCACATATATATCTGCATCGGTCCACAGCAGGAAGCCGTACCTCTGACGTCATTTCCTGTCTTAACCCTTGATGTCGTGAACTGTTCTACGTAATTATGTAATTTCGCAACAAATCGGGAGCAGTCGGAAAGTAATCGGAAATGTTATACTGGGTATCACATTATCCATGCCAGCAGCTATAAACAAGTGGGAGACTTAGGTGCTTATCTGCCGCTCTGTAAACCGAGCGAAGCATTTGGTAGACTGAAATGGAGTACAATGAAATCATCAATCATGAATAGTTTATAACCAATCTATTGCCCATAAAGTTCATTGAAAACCGTTCATTTTTTGCTGCTAGGACAGCTTCCTCACGATGGAAGGGGTGACGATCTTATACTCTGAGACCTTCTCGTCACTCAAATACAACTCACCATGAATCTAAACACCCTGTACCGCGAAGAAGTTACCAGAGTCACCACAAACCGTATAGCACTTGTTTATTGTGTAGTAATGTAGTGTATTCGATCTAAAACATGCAGATCACATAGCTTAATATTTACGATTACAATCGTGTATAATGAATCATAAAATTCATACAACTTACTTCTGTGGCGACTATATAAAGACATACTTCTTACACTTCCATAAAATTCCAATCATGTAAAGTACAGGTTGGCAATAACGTCTTGATAGTCCAGGTTAGCAAAATACGTGTCATACATTTGTGAAAACCAAAAAAACTGTCTTGATACTCATTTACATAAATCAATGTTATCATAACACGTGATAAAAGTCCACGTGACATAAGTCACACAATCAATGTTCAATAATTAGCATAAATTTAATCTAAACACACCCTGACGAGTAAAGAGTGGCAGATATCGCTTGTAATAATCCATACAGATAGATATAATTTCTATTTTCTTCTTCAACTCTCGAAGTTTAATCTACAATGGCGGCGCTGAAGTCGTTCCAGCTCAAAATTACGAAAGCCGAGAAGGGACTTCAGACTTCAGAAATACTGAATAATTTCAGAGATAACGATTTCAGAGATAATAATTTCAGAGATAACGATTTCAGAGATAACGATTTCAGAGATAATAATTTCAGAGATAATAATTTCAGAGATAAAACTTATTATTATATAGTTACCAATGAAATATCAATTTTTCGCTCTATTTCTACCCTCACTCGTGAGAGATCTTTTCAACATTCGAAGAAAAAATTTGTATCTCCGCGCGCGTGCCCATGTAATATCCTCTATGAGAATTACACTTATCAAGTCTTTGCTTTGTCTCCTTTAGATCGATTCGTATGCATTACGAACTCCGTCATAGCCCCTGTTCGGGGCCATAAAGGCATAACTTGAAACCTTTTTCTTCGAGTCAGTTAAAATTTGATTTATTTCTTTAACTTGTTCGCTTTCACGCTTCTTGGTAACTAACTAACTTGTGTAAAGGGAATAAATTATTTGAATCTCTCGGGACATTTATTAAACAACTCGTCCTCACTTTGTTCTTATTTCACTTTGAACTTTTTTAATCCCTTGTTCACAAGCTTGTTCAGCCCCTATGTTTTGGTAAGTAAAAGTCATTCATTACAAAGCCAAGACAATGTTAAAAATAGTTTTTGAACAATGAAGCCCATACACATTTTTGCAAAGGCACGCGAGGCTCTTGAAGTTGGATGGTATTTTCAGAGGATCATTTATTGGCAATTTTTTTTTTTTCTTCTAATTTTTCTCGGAAATGAAGCAATATTTCGAAAAACGAAGTACACCACGATTTGTTACTGGGTTGCCTGTAGCAAACCAGTCTTAAAATATGTCTGGTTTTTTCTTTCCTCCTCGACAAAATGGAAAAATTGCGCAATATTACCCATATATCGATTGGATGACGTGTCGATAAGTTCATCTGCGAGTTCACATGCAGAGGAGTATCGTGGAATCGAATGTGCATGTTCTTTGAGGATATATGTGGTCAAGAATTTTTATATCTTTAGCTTTTTATCGGGACATGAGCAGAGTCCATCATTAAATAAAGTTGGGGACCTTCAATTTCACGCGGTAGACTTTCATCGCGGAGTTTTACTAGTAAGTCATTTAATCTCATTCGTGTTCACTGATTCAGAGATTTAATGCTAAAAACGAACATAGAAAGCATAAAAAGGTTTGTTCGAGTTTTAATTTTGATTTGAACGAAGACTAAAATAATGTTGTAAGGGCAATCACCATGCAAGCCTCAATGCCACGGCAAACACTTTTAATAACAGTCAACTTTACGCAATGATTTCTTCAATAAAATAATAAACGACAAAAGAAGAACTTGAAAAAATACTAAGGAATAAGAAGAATGCCAATTCCGATGGAGTCTTGAGGGAAAATCAGCTTAATAACTTACCATATAAATCAAGTGTTTCTCAATGAATTCTTAACTAGGCTTTGATCGATATTTATAGACCATTAAAGCCGTCTCGGTCAACAACTCGAAGATTTGCTCTAAAAACAACCAGTGATATACAAACCCGAATAAAGACAAGCTAAGTGATATTTCTAAGGAAATTCGTAGAAAAAGTTGGCTTATTTGAGTGAGCAAATGAATATTTTATGAGTGAAATACTGACATAACTTCTTTCATCGGGTTCATTTACCGCGGGCAAGTTTGAGCAATTAGGTAAAATTAACTAGTGTGACATGCATAACGCAACACTGTTTATTTGCGTTCCACGGCTTGATTGATATCAAACCAGAAGCTAAACTTGGAGCTTTGACGTCCAAAGTATTATATAAGTAAAGGATCGAATTTGTAGAAAAGCTCGTCTTATTTCGGCAAGTATAAATAAAAATGTTCTGAGTGAAATACACTCACTAAGTGCTGTCTCAATTTTGTATTGTTTGGATTTGATCCCATAGTCAGACTTTTAAAACTTTTCCTCTAATACAAAGTTAGATATTACGAAGTATTTTCAAAAAATGAAATAAAAAAGGGGTCGGCCGACTTCGTTTATACATGCACGATGATTACAGACGTTAATTTTTATGAGATGTTGCTTATCAAAATATTGGAATGACGTAGGATACCCAGTATACGCTCTTAGAGCGTCTTGTTTTGGCTATATGTCTACCTTATACTTGAATATGATAGTGTAATGATTAAAGAAAATTCGCGGAAGACAAAGTTACCATCGTTCAATATTTACAGAGCCGTGAGTCTTCGAGCGGTGAGGTAAATATTCCCTATAGCCTGCGGGGAATAAATGTTTTAGTATAATTGTAACTGCGGCTTTTTAGAGCTCAAACGGTATTTTTTTATAAATTTTAAAATGCAAATTAAAACGTAAAACGTAATGCCAGCTCCCCCGCTACGCTCCTGTGATTATTGTGTCAGAATCACTGGTCGCTCGACCAATCACAGCGCGAGAAGCTCTAATATTCAATTCTAGCATTGAGCTTGTTTTGACTTCGAGTCTGTTGTCTTCCCGTATTAAGCCATTAAATACAAAATTAAAATTAAAGAAAAGCCTTGTTTGAATAGGAAATGTCTTGTCATATGACAACTAAACTACTACTACTATTAACCCCTGAGCCACATCCCAGAAAAAATAGGAAATCGGAAAAAGTTACAATTTTTGGACTGGTCTATCACAGTTCTCGGTGTATTACAAATTTTATTTTAAAGAACAAGCAAAACTAAGGATATTTGGATACCAAACCAGAATACACAAAAAAGTGAACTTTTTGTTAGTGGTTAGGAGGGGAATCTTTTTCTTAGAAAACATCAGGCGCTTCTGGGGTTCGGGAATTCCCCGAACTTGACATTGTGCGCATGCCTAGTAGGAGATTCGTTTTCTTAGAAATTACGGAAATGTTCATATCTAATTTCAGAGGTTTCCACGATGCGTTTGTTTTTGGTGTTCACTACCGAGCCTTGGCGGTTAGACCGAACGGTTTCGAATTATACACATTATCTTTCGTACAAGTAAGTTTAATATGATATGATATACGTGTGTAGTAATATTTGTTGTAGAAGGTATGTAAAAAGTATTTGGTGCTTACTTCGGTTTCGTTAACTTGAAAATGTCAAACTTGCTTGAGCGAACGCTTGACGATCATATTTCAAAAGCATTAGAATGTAAAGAATGAGGTATGAAAAGAAAAACATATCTGTAAACAGTTCAAGCAATAAAATCATCTTAAACTTCATCTAATTTTATTAGTGGAATTTGAATGAAAACAAAGTTTTCAAAAACGCCTTGCATTTTCCAGAAGCCGTTGCTAGGGAGATGACTGTTAGTTAGTGAGAATCTGAAGCAAATCAGGATCACTTCCCTTGCTTTTTCCTTTAGTTTTTGAATTTATAAATAGTGGAATCACGATACAAAACTAATTGCAATTTTGAGACAGCTACACCACAAAATATCGACGGCGTTAGAAGAAAATATAAACTCTGCCAAATACAGAATATATTTTCTACCAACTCGTCTCAAAATCACAATTAATTTATAATATTGTTGTTCATTTAGCTTTTCGCATTGCATTAACTGATTCGGAGATTTTGAAAGGCTACGAACAAGAGAGCATAAATAAGATAGGGAAATTTCTTAATAATGCGTGCGCCATGTAAATTCCCGGTTGGGCTGTTTTTAGTAAGCGGATGCGGCCGTTCGGTTTGAAGTCGAATTCATTAAATTTAGGATTTGTCTTCAGCATGTTCTTAGACTGGAAATGATTCTAATAAAACGAATCTTGAGCAAAAACAAAAGGGGTTTTATTATTTTTTAATAAAAATAAATAAATAAATAAATAAAAAGCAATAAAACATGGGAAGTTAACCTAAGCCCCTAAGCAGTCGAATGGATTAAATTTTGAATGAATTAATCTTTCTGTAGGTGCCAAACGATGACTTGAGTATTAGGAACTGGAATGACACCGAACGTTTGATTTCTTAGTCCAATAACTCGGAAAAAATGGAAACTTTACTTAGTAAAGAAAACTTGCTTTACGCTGTCCTATTTCTTGGTAACAATGAACTATTACATAACGTTTCCTGACTGTATTTGATCTTCCTCTACCTGGTGACTAATTTATGCGTGATATGCTAATGACCATCACTCTTTCGGTAGGTTTAGAGTTTTTTGTTGATTCTGTCTTGTGATTCAATATGGTTTTTCCCCGGTTTCTCCTACTTCGGTCAAACTAAACTTAAAGTGTATATGACACAAAAACATTTCATCGTTTAAAATGTATAGTTTGTTAGTCTATTTTTATCGAAATAATTAGACCTCACCAAAGAAATGTAGTTATAGCGGTATTATATGGTGGTATATAGGCCACCCAATTCAAATTTTCAAATGTTTATGAACAAATTGAATGAAATTTTGCAAAAATTTTCAAAAGAACAAAAAGACTGTTATTTAATGGGGTACTTTAACATAGACCTCCTGAAATATCAACAGCATAACAACACCAATGATTTTCTTGATACTATGTTTTCACATGCTTTTCTACCAATTATCAATCGTCCTACTAGAATAACTTACACACAGCTACTTCTATTGACAACATCTTTACTAACTGTTTAATTGAAAATGACCAATCTATCAATGGTATATTATTCACAGACATTTCAGATCATTTGCCAATCTTTTCTATAGTTCCTTTGCAGGACAATGCTGAATCTAGAAACATAAGAGTAACTAGACGACAAATAAATACTCATACTAAAGAGCTTTTCAGCGAAGAACTAAATAGGTGTAATTGGAATACAGTCATTGATTCTCACGACCCTAATATCGCCTATGATAACCTTGTTGCTACTTATAACAACATATATGAAAGATGTGTTCCAGTCATGACAATAACAAGAAATAAAGCAAAATTAGCTAGTAAACCTTGGATCACCAAAGGACTTCTAACATCTATCAAAGCTAAATGTAAACTTTATAAGGAATTCTTACGTAACCCCACTCCATTTGTTGAACAAAAGTACAAGAAATATAAAAACAAACTATCCTGCTTATTGAAGTTATTAAAACGTAGTTTCTATGATTCCAAGTTTGAATCAGCTAAAGGCAATCTAAGAGCCACATGAAGTTATCAACAAGAAAAATAATAAACCAGAAATGCCAACAACTTTTTCTCACAATGGATATGAAATAAAGGATCCTTTGACTATTGCAAATAAGTTTTGTGAATTTTCACAAATATTGGGCCAAGCCTTGCCAAAAAACTGCCACACTCAAATATCTCCAGTCACAGAAGATGAAATCACACTTCTCTCTGTTGGCTTTAAGATAGGTAAAGCAACTGGGTTTGATGGTGTCAACATTAAAGACATCAGAGCTAATATTCAATCTCTGGCTAAACCACTGTCACATGTTATAAATTTATCTATTTCCACTGGCATTGTTCCTAATAGTACTAAACTTGCCAGGGTGATTCCTATATATAAAAGTGGTTGTTCTTCTGAATTTAGTAACTATAGACCAATTTCTATACTCCCTGTCTTTTCAAAATTCTTTGAGAAGGTTATTTATGATAGGTTAGTTGCTTTTATAACCAAGCATAACATACTTTATGAACATCAATATGGCTTTCGATCCAGTTATTCGACCAACTTAGCTATTATTCAAATGGTTAATCACATTTCCTCATCAATTGATAATAAGGAACTTTCCACGGGTGTATTCCTGGACCTATCAAAAGCCCTTGATACAGTAAATCACAACATACTTTTTAAAAAAAATAGAATATTATGGAATTAGAGGATTACCTGTTAGCTGGAAAACCAGTTACTTAACAAATAGAAAGCAATATGTTGAAATTGAAAATAATTTATCTACCCAGATGACGATTAAACGAGGTATTCCTCAAGGAAGTATTCTAGGACCTTTATTATTTATATTTATGTCAACGACATAGCGAACTCTTCAGATCTACTGAAATTTATATTATATCCTCTTTTACTCCGACGAAGGACTAGCGTCCGAAACGTCAGTAAGTTTTTTCATCTTTTCACGGTGTATAATTTACCTTTTCATTATTACTGTTTCATTAGAAACACCGACGCAGCTCACACTAGTTTTTAGCTAGTTATATCTTCTTGAAATTTATATTATTTGCCGATGATACTAATGTATTTTATTCTGGTAAAAATGTCAATAATTTAAATCATATCTTGAACTCTGAGCTTGACAAAGTTTCGACATGGCTAATCGTAAATAAACTTACTATAAATATCAAGAAAACTAACTATATACTATTTAAGCCAAGACAGAGGACATTGAATAGCAATAATCTGACTTTAAAAATTAAAAATGTATTAATTGAACGTAAACAAAACATCAAATTCTTAGGTGTCATAATTGACGAACACTTAAGCTGGAAAGATCACATTTGTACTGTTGCTGGGAAAATATCTAAATCTATAGGAATTATATCTAAATCTCAGTTCTTTATTTCACAAAAGTCTCTTCTTATGCTTTAGTATACTTTGGTTTATCCTTATCTTTATTATGGCAATATCATATGGTGCTCTACCTATGAAAGTAATTTAAATCGTTTGAAAATACTTCAAAAACGCATAATCAGGATATGATGCTCACACTTCTCCCTTATTTTTTCAATATAACTTATTAAAACTGCAAGATATTCACTCTCTTCAGTTAGGGCTATTTATGTATTCAATAGAAAATAAAATTTTGCCTAACTCCTTTCAAAACAAATTTGTAAAAAACTCCCAAATCCACAATTATCCGACTAGACAGTCAAATAATTATAGACCTTCTTTCTGTAGAACCAATATCAAACAATTCACAGTAATAAGTCAAGGGCCAAAACTGTGGAACATGCTACCCAATCACATTAGGTCAGCAAGTTCAAAATCTATTTTCAAAATTACACTAAAAAAGCATCTCATCAGCTGTTATGTCTAAACACTGATCTTTACGTGCTTATTAATTTAATCTATCAATTGGGTTTAATATCTATATGTTTTTAAATTAAATTGTAAATGAACTCTTTATAATTACCGATCAATGTAAATTAATACTTTCTAACTTTAACTTCATGTGCATATGTATGCACTAATACGTATTTATTTCTATATATTCATTTTTATATATGGCAATATACACCTTCATGCTTCATCAAATAATTATATCTAAATTACCCAAGCTTACATAAGACACCTCAAGAATATAAGCCTATGGTTTCTTCTTTAGGTGTCTTCCATCTGGATATATATACATTCAATTATAAAATCTGCAATCACTATTTCTTTTATTACATATTTGTACAATTATTGTTCATACGATTTTAAATACTAGTTACTATATTTCCAGAATGGTAGATTGAATAAACTGATTGGTTGATAAAATAAATTGCTAAATAACTATAAATTTGTTTCAAAATCTTATTTCTAGAGATATGTGAGAAAATTAAGCACAATTTGTGACGTCATCTTGTTGACACGTCCTCTAGATTCGGTAGTAATGTACTAAATATAAATTATAATTCGTATAAAATAACAACAAGAGGCATATTCTATTCTGCTTCATTTGATAGGTTCCATAGTACTCTTCAAATGTTAGGAAACTGAAAAGTATATAGAGTAACTATCGAATACCACACTAATCAGAGAAATTTGAAGTGCGGGGTATTCGATAGTTGTACCAAGTATACTACCTGAAATTAAGATTCCACACTCAAACATATTTCGTGTATTTGGAACTAAATCTAGAGACTTGTAAACAAAATGACATCACAACTTGTGCTAAATTTTCTTGACTTTCTAGAGAATACGTTTTTGAAACAAATTTAAACGATAAACTACACGTTTTTAACATTCAATTTTTTTCGTGTCATATGCACTTTAATCTAAATATTCCATTTCGATCAAGAAACGAGGCCCACTGGTTTGTTATGGCAGTACCTACTGGGTATTTTGATGAATGTTGGAATCGAATAATGAAAAAAGTGCTAGCCTTGCAAAACAAGGATCATTTTATTTTTTATTACAGTCAAACCGGCCTCTAGATTGAACACGTAGAGGTCATTACTGACTTTATCTTTGGATTCTTGATTTCACATTATTCGATTCGAACTGCATATTCCTCATTGAAAACGAATCTTCAATATTCAAAGAAATATTTACAATAGTTTTAAAGTTCGATTAGCTTGGCTCGTAGGCTCTTGTTAATAGCGAAAACAGAAGGCAAGTCATTAATATTTGCAAGGGCACTAGGACACCGAATGTGGTTGGATTTCTATAGGTTTTTTTCCCTTTCGATTATTTGAATTAAATTAACGTTATAATTGTTTACTTATCTTGTGTCCGTGTTCCTATGGAACTTAAGGTGAATTTGATTAACCATATTAACTCTGGACTGTTGAATATTACTGACGTAAGGAGTATCACGCGGTCGCGTTGTTGTTGGTATAGTACAAACAGAATCAAGTACGGAACGGCCGTTAAAGAAATAACGCTCATAGGCTATTCAAACCGTTTGACCTTTGGAATGAAAACGTCTGCATTACAACAGCGAACGAAGGAACACGGACACAAGATAAGTAAACAAGTATAACGTTAATTTAATTCAAATAATCGAAAGGGGAAAAAAACCTATAGAAATCCAACCACATTCGGTGTCCTAGTGCCCTTGGTATTTGCAAATAAAAAATAAAGTCATCAATGACCTCTACGTGTTCTGAGGGGTTTGACTGTAATTATGGATCTGATATCTTAACTAAGTCCATTGAAGCGGAAACTCACACGGAAATTACAGCAAAGCAGAATTGGTACATGCATTTATAATAATTTCCCGCATGTCAGCAAATGTTATTTCTGAGTACATGCAAACAGCATAGCGGTTCTTGTCAGGGCAAGACATCTACATAATGACATATTCTGCGCCTGCTCAGAAGGGCTATCGTTTTCTTGGAAATGAAGTAGCTGTTTTGAGGGCCGAATGCCTTTTGTTTACGGTTAGCGTTGTATTCGCTTACAGATTAAACCAAAAAGCTAGCTGTATTGTGTATTCACTTCGTAAACATAGGTATACTTTATGTCATTTCAGACGTATTTAAACTTCCGACCAAATCCAATCGTGCGTGTAAATTGATTATCATAACGCACAAGAAAACTTTCGGTTATGGCAAATTACGCTTTGCCGTATTGGCGATTTCTATCAGCTATTCCCTTGGTGTTACCTAACGACTACACTTGGGAAGAACGGACAGAAACATGCAGAAAGAAACTTTATAGAAGCACTAAACGTACAGGCCTTGCTGTGGTACCAAAGGCACTGGAGCAGCTGAGGAAGATCAAGGGACCCGTGTGTGTCGTGTCTATAGCTGGTCCTTGTAGGAAAGGAAAATCTTACGTACTGAGCAAGGCGTTTGACCAAGGAGAGGTATTCATTTAACCCTATTTCATAAATTCAACTAACTAGTGCGCTGATTCAGAGGGCGAGCTTAATAAATGTAACTAAATGATATTATCATAAATTAAGAATATATTTGGCAAGAAGTTGACCTTGCATAATTTAATTTTTCATTTGGTTCAGCACACGAGAAGAACCAGCTAGTGCTCCAGAGCCACACATGTTGAACATTCCATTACACTTGTATATCATTAAACACATGAATTACCAAGGGGGGATCCAGGGTTTTTTGAAGGGGGGGTCTCAGGGGTAAATTTAGTGGGCAAAGGAATCCCAGTCGCATTTTTACCACAGAAGGCCCATTTGACCTCAGGAATGACAGGGGGGTCGCGATCCCCCGACCCTCCCCCTGGATCCGCCCTTGATTACTACCGAACAATCTCCGAGCAATGTAAATTCAAGTGATTAAAAAGTACGAAAAGAAAGATGGCTCAAAACAAAACAAAGCAAGGAATTATACAGAAAAAAAATACGGGATTCAATAATTCTCGATAACACGCTGTTGCCTCACCAGAACCTTGATGTTATTTATTTTGTTTTATACTATTTTGTAAATAATATTGCAACTTGGAAACGTATTTCATATTATTAGACTGAAATACATTTTATTTTATTTATGTGATTTTAAGAAACAGCGTGTTATAATTATTGCGAATTATTGAAGTGTAATGGAATGTTCAACATGTGAAGTTTTAAAAACAAAAGCGCTGCATAACAAAACAAGCAAAGGAAACCCCGAAAATCTGGCTCTATTCAAGGCGATACAGATATGTATTGCGTGCAATGTTATTTTTCGTATTTGAAGGGCTTCTAAAAGTTCCACTCACTTGAAATTTCAGGAGCAATAAGTACAGTGCCCAAACTAATCATAATGTCGCGCAGAAAAAAATTCTTCGTCGATTTCGTGTTTTATGGCGCCGTGAATAGACACAATATGATATGTAATAAAAGCGAAAAGTGCTTACTTTTCTAATTTTGTATTTAATTGCAATCAGGCCAACCGATTGTTCTCGATTTTTCATCATCACTGGTTACTACATTGATAAGCGAAAATATCGTAAAAATAGTTTGTCAGAGACCGAAATTAATGCATTTTGTGAATATTACGGGACTCCGTTGACATTTTATAGATTCACGATCCAAAAATATTAAAACTCGAATAATTTTAAAACTGAACAATGAAAATCTCTGAAACTTTTTGACCTTGAAGACTACCATAGTATGTTTCAGATAGTGAACTCCGTTTCTCGGGTCTGGTCAGATTACGCCAAAAAATAGATTTAAAAAATAATCACATGACGTCACTGTGCCTTCAGGGCGTGTCCGACACACGATATAAAACTTCCATCTATCCCTACAATTAGTATATAAACTCATATTTGGACAAGGTATATCTGGTGCCGCGCAGTTTGCAATACAAGTAGAGGAGTCGTGCTTCAAAATTATTGTATCGAGCCACCTTAAGAAGCGAATGAAAGACAGCCAGTTTATGCTTCATATAATATTTTTTTTATATATTACTGAAGAGAGAATTCTTTTTGTATTTAAGCAGTGAGCGCCAAAAACTATTTTCTCGAAGGAAGGCTGTTGTACAATGCTAAAATTTTGTTATTCAGAAAGTTTAAATTGTTTGGAAGTGGAGATGACCAATGAAAGTGGAATCAAAGTATTAACCCAAAGCGAAGATTTTAATCGAAAATGAGGTTTAGGCCTTCATTTGCTTATTTCCCACACACCCCCTACAAAAAAGCCTGACAAAGCTATGTAGTCAAACACAAATGCAACAAAAAAATCTTTGTACAATTGAAAATACAGCTTCAAACAAGCATTTTATCATAGTACATCAGTTTCTAACTGTTAAAAAAGGTTTTGAGTGTTAACCCAAAACGAAAAAATGGGATCAAAACTCATGCGAAAGTCTAGTTTTTGGCACATTTTGACATTATTGCTTGTTATTGAAAAAAATTTCCTCTTAAATATTTCCCAAAGGGAGGTTTTCTGCCTTTAGGAGTTTTGGTTTTGAAGTCCCACGAAAATCCCAGTATGTAGATGCGCAGCATGTGTGCCTTTACAATAGTAGGCACCATTAAGTGTTTAGTCGGTTATCATCATCATCTTGCTCATCATCATCATCATAATTTCTAAGTACTTTCTGTAAAAGCTCCGGCGGTTCAGGCTTGGCTTGCTTTAGTAAAATATAACTTTTGGGAGTACAAAACAGAGCTACGTAGACGTCTTCACTGCTCGCCACCATTTTAAATAATAATAATAATAATAATAATAATAATAATATATTATTATTATTATTATTATTATTG
Source organism: Actinia equina (assembly GCA_011057435.1). Taxonomy (NCBI): domain Eukaryota; kingdom Metazoa; phylum Cnidaria; class Anthozoa; order Actiniaria; family Actiniidae; genus Actinia; species Actinia equina. Next base: position 349,779 of record WHPX01000683.1, on the reverse strand, counting down.
CTATTATTATTATTATCATATCATATATTTATATTAATTATATTATATTTATAATAATTATATTAATATCGTTATCGTTATATATCGTTATCGTTAGCGTTATCGTTATTGTTTTTGTTATTGTTATTGTTATTATGTGCAGTACTAAAACGTGTAGATGCAAAAAATCTATGACCTGTATAGGGCGCACAGCGTAACCTATGCAGTCTAAAAGGAATATTAAACTAACTACCAGATATTTAAATAGATGTCCCTATAAAATCATTGTATCATTATTATTTGTATATAATATTTTTCTGTCTGAAGGTATTTCCATTGGGACATTCAATGACACCAGAGACCATGGGAATATGGCTGTGGGTTGTACCACAGAAATTCAAAGACAGTAAAGGTGAGGACTACACCGTGCTACTGCTTGACTCTGAAGGGATAGACTCTCCAAATGCTAAAAAAGGAGATGACTACGGGATCTTCACATTGTCTGTCCTCTTGTCATCCATATTGATTTACAATTCCGTTGGGGTGGCAAACAGATCAGATCTCGAAAATCTGGAGTATCCTTGATCGCACGTTTTTAATGTTTGCTTTGCTGATAAATTTTCGCTTGCAATTGTCGGCCGATTCTTGATTTTTACAGACAGTCGCTCGTAAGTGATTTTAGGTACCCTCTCCACTTCTCTTAGCTTCCCTAAATATTTTTCTAAATATTTTTCTACATACTTTCTTGGATGTGGATAGCCTGGGTTACCTTTGACCTCATGGCCATTTTTATTTAGATAGACAGGATTATTTCATAATTAAGGTGGCTGCCTACTATAGAAAACTGAAGCTACTGCGCACGCTCCGACGCAACGACTATGACGCCATTATTTAAGCCCAAGATGTGCGCGCGCTCTTAGACTGTTCACAACCGAGAACGAACTTCAAAATTTTATTGAGGAAACATACCCGTTTTGAACTTCAACAGGGCAAAACCCTCAAATTTTGCACGGTACTCTATATATTTTTTCTTAGTTCCAAAAGGGAACATAAAAAAGAAACCGCTGAGAAAAGAAAAATAAAGAAAAGAAAAGAAAAGAAAAAGATAACTGCTATAATCTGATTGGCTGATTCCGGCATATTTCTATTGTTTTCTAGCCAATCAAAAGCGTAAATGACACTTTTTTACACTGTTATTACAGATTTTTGCACTGCTCACAGCCAATCAGCTTCGATAATGTTTTTCGTAGATGTGATTATTATTAGTTGGATCATATTTCTCATGATCATAGTGAGTACTTGACATTCTGTGAAATCAGCTTCGTCACGAAACTTACCCAGCGAATTCAGTTGCATGCCTCCAAGAAGAAAAATGTATTCCCCAACTTCATTTGGCTTTTGAGAGACGTAGTTCTTACTCTTCCACCAGGATGTGACAACATTAGGGACTATATATTGAAAAATGTAAGTTTGAGGGCTAGCAATTGTATTTGTTTTCTTTTTTTGCGTCAATTTTTTCTTTAGGTTGCCCTACTGGAGTAAAAGCTTATCAATGGGGCTCACTAGCTTTTTTAAATTTTACATGTTTGATGCTTGATAAATTCCTATGTTTTAAATATCAATTATTCTACCTTGAGTTAATTTTTTGTTTAGAAAATTGGAAGTAAAAGACAATATTTTCTCAAATGTTTCTTGTCTCTAACATTATCCTTTTTCCTCAGGTTTTGAGCACAAAAGGGAAGGCCGGATCATCAGAAAAAGCAATTAATGCCGCAGACAGCATCCTGAACCTTTTCTCAGGATTTGATGCATTTTCTTTGCCTCCTCCTTCCTTTGACCCAGAGGTAGGCACACAATGCGAAGAAGTGCACGTGCAAAGAAAACGTATTTGTCTTTCTAAAAGGAAAACAGGGTAGATAAGCTTGTACTTCGGAAGAGTGTAACAAGATGACAGTAGTTTCCAAGGTATATCCAATATTTTAAATTAAAAAAAAATAGAGAAGTGAATAATCGATCATAAAACAAGAAGATATAACTAGCTAAAAACTAGTGTGAGCTGCTTCGGTGTTTCAATCAAAAGACAAAAGAAAAGGTTAGTTGAAAGTAAAGCGTTCATTAATCCCGTTGGGACTAGGAGTGCCCAATAGGTGAATAAGCCGCATTTCTTTGGTCTTGCGACAATCATTGTTGCCGTTAATCAAAGAAAGACCGAAAACAATGAAGTCAGAAAGAGAATGGTTAGCTAGATTAAAATGGCGGGAAACTGGTTTGGTGGTATCGTTATTGCGAATATCATGAAGATGATATTATCCTAGTGCTAAGACGGTCGTTATTAACACTAAGCAAGATGTCAAAGAAAGTGACTGATGTTTCACTAACCTCCCACGTAAAGTCTAAGGCAGGGTGAAAAGAGTAACAAAAGAGATGAAAGAATCTAAGTCATTACGAGAACAAGAAGTAGCACCAATACAATCATCAATATACCGTTCAAAAAACTCAGGTTTAGGTCCAGTATATTGTTGAAAAACAAGGTTTTCGATATAACCAACAAACAATTATTAACAATTCCATTAAACCCATTGTTAACCGCAACTTTTCTCTGCTTGACTCTGATACTCGCACTTCTGCTATTTTCAACAACCGCCCTCTTTTTTCTTATAAACGTGATCGTAATCTTCGTTCTTTCTTGGTCAAGGGAGTTCTTCCCTCTAACAAAGAACCTGGTACTTTTCGCTGTTCTTGCAAACGTTGTTATCCCTTTCCTCACATAGCCTCTCACACTTCTGTTGTCAGTCCCAAATCCACTGTTAAAATCACTGACCATTTTGTTTGTACTATTTCTAATGTTGTATATTGTATTAAATGTGCCCGCTGTAATCTTTTGTATGTGGGCGAAACTGGCCGCCGTCTTGGTGATCGCATTTGCAATCATCTTTAAGATATTCGCAATAACGATCGCTTATTCACCTATTGGGCACTCTTAGTCCCAACGGGATTAATGAACGCTTTACTTTCAACTAACCCTTTCTTTTGTCTTTTGTTTCCTTGCCTACCTTGTTCTCATTGGTTTCTTTTGTCTTATTCTATCATATATACACTCCTTTCTACCACCTCTTTCTCTTTTACTCCGACGAAGGACTAGCGTCCGAAACGTCAGTAAGTTTTTTCATTTTTTCACGGTGTATAATTTACCTTTTTATCATTATCGATCATAAAACAGTTAAACGAAATTTTCTTAAAGTCTTCTATTTTTCTTTTTCTTTTTCTTTTTTCTCTTTTGGGGGGGGGGGGGGGGGGGGGGGGGGGATTAAACTTCCACCTGGTGTTTGTTTGTTTCCTAATAAGGTATTTCAATGTTGACTTTTTTTCTATCATTAGGTTGTGCAAAACCTCAACGACATGTCACTAGAGTCTCAAATTAATCCCAAGTTTCTGGAAGGTATCGAAGAATTCAAATCCATACTTCATCCAAAACTAGCACCAAAAAAATCCATAAACGAGGGGGAATTTGTGACCGGAGAAGGTAGTGTAAACGGTTTCAGTTATTCATAGATAGATAAATGGTTTATTAAGGAGAAGGTAGTGTATATCTAAACCATAGTTCAGTTGAGTTCAGTCTCATTTATCAGCCTATTTTTCTATACCGTCTTTAGCTCTAGCTACCCTGGTAGAGCTGTATGTCAAGGCACTCAACACACCAGGTGTCGTACCCAACGTAGAGAACGCGTGGGACTCATTTGTTCGTAACAAATGTACAGAAGTATTGGCTGCAGCTGTTAACATCTACCAGCAGGATATGACGTCAAGGTTGAAGGACAGGATCCCCTGCGATGATGACGTGATTAGTAAAGCCCACGAGAAAGCAGTGGATGTTGGTTTGGTGACGTTTCGCAGAGAGACGTCTGCTTTGTCACGCAAGAATATTGACAAATACACACAACAGTTCAGGGTGAGGACAATTGACCTTGGCAATTTACGTATCTATATATAATTAAATTCTCATCATTCTCACTTTTTCGATCTATTTATCCTGTCATTCACTCATTTCTTAGATCATTTAAGCAATAAGCTTTTCATTCATTTGTTTGTTTGCTTACTAATTAATTATTTTCTGTTTTTTTGTTGTTGTTTTTTTTCAAAATTACTGATCAATAAGGAGAAAACTAATCCCATCCTATCAAAGTGGACAAAACAAAACACTCGTAAAACCGAGGCATACTGCAACGAGCTTTTCAAACAACTCAAGCAAAGCTTGCTGGATCCAGTGCTCCAGCGTCTTCAAGGTCCTGAAGGATTTAAGATGCAAATAAGTGACATCGTCAGTGCATACAATAAAATCGAGAAAAGTTACGAAGCTAAAGCACGTGGAGCGAAGGATGTTCATACCACCATGTTAATGAACTTTCTTCCGGTGAGTCCAAATGTTCTACTAGCTTTAGCTGTTGTATCACAGCGTGGGACAATAACAACAGAGCTAGGCTCCAAACTAGGTGAAAGCCCAAAGATCGAATTAGAATTTAGTAGTTGATTTTTCAAAGGTGGAGAGGGGGTCATCGCTTTTGTACAATATTTGATGAAAGTTCTAGTCCACGCCATATAATTAGCCAATTTCCTCCAGTTTTCCTTGGTATTTCCCCTTATTTACAACGATTTTCGTCATCTAGCCGTTAAAATGTTGTGGACTCACGAGGCGTAGCTGACAGTCATTGTCATCCGAAATGTCGATTAGGAATTTAATTTGATTTAGCAATTAAAGATACAATTTAAAGATTTGGGGTAAAAAACACTGCCGGGGAAGGGCTGAGTCCAGACGGAATCCTCTGACAATTTTGTTCTCAAATATAAACTAGTGCCAACTCTTTTTTGTTCAAATAGAAATGTCAGATTTAATATTATGACAAATCAATGAAAGAATCGGAGCTGCTCAGATTAACATTGTAAACTAATTTATTTGTGCAGGGGGGAGGGGGATGAATGAGGCCGCAAAATAATTAAGTCATTTATTTTTCGGTTTTATTTTTCTTGTGTCACTATGAAAAACGTAGCGTTTTCTTTTCTTTTTTTTATTTTTTATTTTATTTTATTTATTTATTTTTTTTATTTTTTATTTTTTTTAATACATTTAACGCTTCGTACTTCCTATTAACGACGCATGTTTCTATTCCTTCAAGGAATTAAATAATGAAATGGAGCTGAATATTGCTATCCTGCAAAGCATGAAAGACAAAAATGAGTCTCTGGAAAGACAGAGGGCAGACCGGGAGGCTGAAAGACGTAGAGCAGAGGTTTGGCAATTATTTTCTTACAAGGATTTATCTAAAACCCAAAGTACATTTTCTTATGGATGAAGCATTGTGTCCCCACTTCTGAATATGTTAAAATGCATTTTGATATCAAGAAACCTTTCCCATAATCCTAATCATATAAACCTTCAGGTATTTAGAGTACAGGACGTCTACAACCTAAGTTGGTTAATGAAAAAATTTTCCCCATGTAAGGGAATCCGGATTCCAAGCGCTGGATTCCGGATTCCGAGACTCTGCATTACGGATTCCAAGGGTCTGTATTCCGGATTCCAAAACTTTTGTTTTGCGGATTCCGGATTCCATATCGTTAATTTTCAGTGATACTTTCTCTGAAAATTATATTTCATATACTTGCCAGTATAACTAGGGAGGTGTCCCTGGTTCAGTCTAGGTTGAGGCCTAAGCATTTGAGTGTAGACAAAAGGGTGGATTCCGGATTCCATTATAAACTGGATTCCGGATTCCAAAGCCTGGATTCCGGATTTCAAAGCCTAAAATTTCGTGGATACCGGATTCCGGACTCCCTTACATGGGGCGAAAAAATATCCTCAGTTTACCCTAGTTAGGCTATAAGGGTCAAACGTCGAAATTTACATGATCCAAACCTAATTGTATTTGGGGTCGACTCGTATAATTAAATTCAAATGAAAGAGTCAAACGTCGAACATATTTATGTCGATCTTAAAACAAATGAAACCAAACAAATCATATCTAATGCTTATGCGGTCAGCGGTTGCACCATCATAATGGCATCGATAATGGCAACCTCACCGGCTGTTTTTGATCAAGAAAATAGAATAATTTAGAAAAAGGCGTACTGCTATTCAAAAGCACATGATGTTTTTCATTCTACTCAACTCGGGGGGAATATCACAGAAGGATATTTAATTCAAACAATGTCAAAGACCTTAATGGTGCAACGGTAATTCCACTTATTTTAACGAACACTTGCTGCATATTAGACTTTTACAGATAATACAACTATAATTGTATACTCAACACATGAGCTGTAACATTAAACTGCAGCAGCCATGATGAAAAAATTGTTAACGGCGCATACCTGGTGACATAAAATAATCAACATACATTAACATGATTTATGCATTTAGAAAGGCTCATGTGAGGTTCGACATTTGACCCTAAGTCGATCTGCTGTCGTTCTTCCCGACTGACCTAGTAGTGAAGATCCACTTAGTCGTTCCAAATTCAATCGGTCGAACCTAGTTGGGTCAAACGTCGAACTTCACTTGAACTTATTTCGCACAATTAAGTTCGGCTTAAGTAAAGTTCGACGTTTGACCTTAACCTTAGCTCTCTAAATATAAGCAAAATATCATTTTTCTAACTTGATCGAAACTTTTCTTTCTCTGTTTAACGAAGCTAGCTAAAGAAATTTCTTTTTAAAGTCAGTGAATTTGTATAGGAATAATCCGTCCGTAACACAATCCAACACCATTTATACCACGTGACGGCTAGCCCCGAAAGGTAAATTCGCTCGAGTGACCATGAAATAATTTCTCCAATTCGAGGCTAGATTTGATAAAATACAGTAAATAATGAACACACTAGTCCAACCTCGACTTGCTCTAAGCCACTTTTTCATAGTCACTCGACGAGTTCATTTGGGTAAGGTCTGTTATGTTAATGCTCCTGGCAAAATTGCTGCTTCTTAAAATTTAGAAACAGCTGCATCGAACTTTTAAAACAAATTTAAACAATTTTCGACTCCCTTAGCAAGTATTACCATGAAGAACCAATAAATTTATTTATCAATTTTAGGAGTTAATAACTCGCTTGGAAACAGAAAAGAAAAACAGAGAAAGACAGGTAATAAATGAATGTCCCAAACACTGCTCATAGTATGATATTGATATGATAATATAATGATGATGATGATACTCCTCCTCCTCCTCCTCCTCCTCCTCCTCCTCCTCCTCCTCCTACTACTACTACTACTACTACTACTACTACTACTACTACTACTACTACTACTACTACTACTACTACTACTACTACTACTACTACTACTACTACTACTACTAATAATAATAATAATAATAATAATAATAATAATAATAATAATTTTTATAACTTCAATAAACTTAATTGACAATAATAATTCTTCAAGATACAATCAGTAATAATAATAATATAATAATAATACTTCTACATTAATTTCTCACTAAGAAAAAGAAACAATTGTATTTTGTATCTATATAGATATATACGACGTATAGATTATCTCTTCATATATCCTACAATAAAAAATATATCTATTTATAATAAATAAAAGAAAAAGAAAAAGTATAATGAAACATAATGTAATAAAAATATATTTACTAATGTATAACCATAAAATAGATTTAGTAAAAACTAATCCTAATAAAAACATTTATATATATAATTTAAATATTTAGCTAATTGCTGCATTTGCAGTCTCAACATCCAAGTTTATGTCCTTTATGTTCCTAAGTTTTCTTCTTGTGGTTCTTGAGCCCCTAAGGCATAGAACAGCTGATCTCAAAATGGAGAAAGAGACCTTTGCTCGTATACAGGATACAGTGGTGGCATAATCTTCCCCTTTCTTGTTGGCAATTAGTTCGGCGAGCCTACTGTGGTTTCTTCAGTACACTCATCTGCCATACCTCCAGTCGTAGTGATTATAAATAATAATAATAATAATAATAATAATAATAATAATAATATTATTATTATTATTATTTAAATTTAATAATAGTATTTAAACTGCATCTTAAGAACATTAATAATTGGTTTTAAGTGATTGTATATATTATTAATCCTGTCATGCTGGTAGGTTACGAAATTACGCCCTATCTAGCTTACCTAATTAGCATTCAAACGCGTTTACTGCTGATAATTGTAAGATAATAATATTTAAAAAATACGTTTAAACAATAACACCGCATAATTATAAATCGTTTTTTTGTTTTCAAAGATGGCCCTTCAACAACAGCAACAAGAAGAAGAAAAGAAAGACTCCAACAAATGTATGAAAGGAACTTGGCTCAACAGATGACAATGATGACAACAAGGTTGTCTGGTATGGAAGTGAACGTAAGGGGAAACAAAGTAGAGGTTTTTGAATATAGTAAAATGAGCTGTCAAGGAGCTACTTGTTCACAAAGTTCATTTTCATATTCACATACATATTCAGGTTTAAATGAAGCATGCTCATCTTCTTACAGATATGTCTCAGATTCAGATTCAGATTCAAATTCAGATTCAGATTCAGATTCAGATTCAGATTCAGATTCAGATTCAGATTCAAATCCTTGCGAGATACAATAAAATGCCTTCGTTCTTTCATATATATTATACATTGTGTTTCTGATCGCGAGTGGGCTGAGCGAGTGGGCGGTCTGGTATATCCTGTTATAATGTTTATGACAACCGTGCTCGCGCATGAAGGATTGCCAACCTTAGCAAATGGAGATTTCTTTTCTATGGTCTGTACTTTTATGGAACATGGAATGGCGTCAGCATATGATCCAAACTCGGGTGAATCATATTGAGTTGCAGTAAAATTTTAAAAAAAAACCCTGACAAACCTTTTAAATGTACTTATATGCTTTTATATTATTTGTTAGGTGTGTTTTTCGATACACCCATATTCGTTTTCTTTGTTATATAGTACTTTTCCCCCCATCTTTGACCGTAATGTTTTGCTAGTGTAATATTTAACAATTATCGGTAGAATATTTACCGTGCCGCGAGTCTTCGGGCGGAGAGGTAAATATAACCATAATCTCTGAGCCTGAGGGGAATAATATTCTTCAGCATAATTTTAAACTTGAACATCCGAGAAAAGTCGAAATTCAGGGTAACATTAAGGCGTTTTAGTATTACTTCCTCTCTAGGAAAATTTGGAAAACGTCATAATCACCTCCCGAGCAGTGATTCAAGGGCGTATGGGGCTATGGCTTTCTCCTTTATGCTAACGATTTTTCCTTAAGTTTTTAAAATGCAAATTAAAACTGAAAACGTAATGCCGGCTATTCTTTTTGATTATCGTCTCGGAATCAATGAATAGCATAATTTGATTCACTTCCATCGTTATCAATTGACGGGGTCCCCATAAAACAGGTTTTGTACACTAAATCTCTCGGTGTACAAATTGACCAAAATCTGTCTTGGAATGAACATATCGACAAATTATCCAAAAAGATTGCGCCGGCATCGGAGCCCTGAAGCGTATAAGGCCCTTCGTCCCAACTTCAACTCTACAGTTTATTCTATAGTTCTTTAATCCAACCACATTTTGATTACTGTTGTGTTAGTGTGGGATAACTGTAACAAAACCCTCACTGACAAGCTTCAGAAACTGCAAAATCGTGCAGCGAGGGTTTTGACATTCTCTAGTTATGACGCTAGTGCCGACCCTCTCTTTCGGAAACTTGGATGGAAAAAACTAGAAGTCCAACGAAAAATACAAAAAGCTGTTATGGTCTATATATCACTGCATGATCTCACACCAGCATATCTGAGTTTTATTTTTATCGATCGTAGCAGCATAACAAATTATTCTTTGAGAAACACCGAAGGCAAACTAGCTATTCCTAGGCCAAACACCAATTATCTAAAGAACAGTTTTAGCTAGGATGGTGCAGTGCTATGGAATAGCCTTCCATGTGAGTTGCGGCAAGCAAGCACTCTGAGTCAATTTCGAATAGGCTGCAGCAACTTCTTCAATTGAATTTTATACACGTAGTAAACACGGCACTCTTGGAAAGCAGGTACTCTTTTTATTATGTAATTATATTGTATTATTATTAGTCTTTAGTTAATTAACTTGTAGTTAGTATACGTTGTAAATAGAATTAAGTAATTTTAGTATTATACTAATTGTAAATCCTGAAGAGTCTACCGTGTCTAAATAAAGCATACATCTATCTATCTATCTATCTATCTATCTATCTATCTATCTATCTATCTAATCAATTGTCGCTCAACCAATCACAGCGCGAGAAACTCTATTTTCAAGTCTAAAATTATACTAAGTATTTTTAATGTAGTTGTATTTTATGCAAAGCTGAGTTTGTTTGGACTTGAGTCTGTTCTGTCCCTGTGTTAAGCCTTTGAATAAAAAATAAAATTGTTTGAATAGGAAATGGCTTCTTAACTACTGTGACCCGCATAACAACCTCTACGTACAATGTGCGCATGCCTAGTAGGAGAATCGTTTTCTTAGAAGTCACGGAACCTTTAATAATTAATCTCAAGGGGCTCCCCGATCTGTTAGACTTTCTTTGTCTTTGGCGTTCACTACTGAGCCTTAAAAAGTAAGACCGAAAAGGAAGTATACGAGCACATTTTCTTTCGTACAAGTAAGTTCACTATGATATATGGTATGCGTTTGTAATAATGTACTTGACGTAGCTAGGCATGGCTTATTCTTTGTGCGTAACTGCCTTTCTTGAGCTAACATGTTAAGTGTAAAGAGAATGCAAAAGGCAAGCTTTGTTGAGAGAGTATTATTCGTAGTTGTGAGATGTAATTCGTTAAGGAACTCCAAAAAACAGCGTAATTCATTCAGCAAATTCATGAATCTAAGCCACAAATCGCAAATATGACCTTTCAGGCTTTTCACCGATGCTTACGTGCCGAGTCGCATTTCAATTAACTTGGAAGCATATAGGTTTGTTTCGCTTTTTCAATCGATGATTATTTATTTTTTTGAAGATTAAATCGTACTGTAAACCTGGTTATTTTCGAGCACTTCATGAAACAAGATATCTTATCGACTACCCGTACAAAATATTTTCTATTCTTTCAACTTATTAAGAATATAGATTTTCTTAGAAACGGATTGCGTATAATGTTACAGTCAAAACTCCTCAAGCGTGAACACGTAGAGATCATTAATGGCTTCATTTTTGGATCCTTGATTTCATTATTCGATTCGAACATTCATTATTGAAAATAAATATTCAATATTCAAAAAATTATAAAAGTTTGAACATATGATTAACTTGGCTTGTAGACTCTTGTTTATAACGGAAACAGAAGGTAAGCCATTAATATTACATATTCCTCGCACAAAAAGTTGCTCTTGCATTTCAGCTGCATATTTGCTTGGCTTTTGTATATGCTAGGATTTGAAGATTCACGGATTTTCGATTTTTCCACTGCTACGAAGCCCCAATTTAACTACTCTGGTATATAAGATTAAGAAAAAGTGAAAGTGAATGCTTAGTAGTCAAATGGCTGACCGACGCAATTTAAGAGGGCGTCTCTGTAACAGCGTGCCACTCGATCTGGGCTCGAAAAATAGATTTCTTTTATATTCCTATCATCGAAAGTACTATCTATCCTCACTACAAAATTGCAGTTAGAATTGTTCTAAATTCTTTTTTCCACCCGCTATGCGAATTTTTGTCCATCGACCCCAAATCAGTGAAAGACGCCGATTTTCGAGGTCGGCCGAGGGCTACTTTCAAAGTCTGTTTTCTCGGGTTTCTCTGCACCTAAAAGCTAATTTTTCTATTCAGAACTTTAGTCTAGTGTAACTTCTGCACAAAAACAGTAATAGGTTTTTTTGGAATGCGCGAATTCGGAAAAATAATCCTAACTGATCGAGACTACTGAAAGCGTGACATGGAAAGCTAAGATTATGAGACCTCGAATATTGCAAAATTCTCGTTTGTGGCACCTAACCCAGCCCTAAAATATCATTCAACCTTGAGATAAGAAGCTATTTTATAGATGTGTGCAATAAAATTTGCGGCACATTGCGTTTCTACGAAATAAGCTAAGTTTTAGATTGTTCTATTTTCAGTTATTTCCTTGCGCGACACGACAGGCCGTTGAGTCTGTGACGGCTACTTCTTTGCTCATTATCCTCAATACCATTACCTAAAATATAATATGATGAATTAAAAACCTTAAATTGACAATATTTGTGTCATTATAAAAGATTTCAATGACCTACGGCTTCATTTAATAGTGTTTCTATAAGCTGTTTTGAAATTTCACCGCACAGTAATTTTTTTATTTGAATATCTCGAGGTCGGGAGGTCAATCGCTATTTGTTTATTTTAATTATAGTAAATTTAGTAAAGAAATCCTTGCTTAGTAATATCTCCAAACATGCTAAAAAGATCCAAACCTGAGAAGTGAAGTGTTCTTGTTTGTAGAGCTGAATATTTCTAGTTCTTTTTAAGTTGTAGGTAACATATTATTGATATCATTGTCAGTCATTTAACATTCTCAACGTTTATTTTCTTTATACTAAATTATCCATCATTTTCACTTGCGAAAAGGTATTTCGTCCTTCCGATATTTTCGAACTCCATATACTATCATTTTTTTCGAAAAATACTTTGCAGTCTTGACTGTTCATCGGCTGAGACGACGATTTTTGCAACAGGTGCAAACAAACGTATGAATTCATTTATAACTACAGAACGAGTAATTGTGAAAATTATGATCATACAGGGGCGGCGGTTCGGAAGTGGAGGTTGCGGGTACTGGCTTCTCAAATAATTTTGAAGATATAGAGCTACTCTATAGATATTTTCAAATAAACCATCATCATTATTATTATTATTATTATTATTATTATTATTATTATTATTATTATTATTATTATGGCAAGTTTTATTTGTCTGTATATATCATGTTTACATTGACCAGCGGACTAAGTCTAGGCTGGTTAAGTTCATCATTTTTTTTCAATCCTTTCTTCAGTTATTATTATTATTATTATTATTATTATTATTATTATTATTATTATTATCTCTTTTTTTTTTCATAGTATTACAGATATAATATCTTCTTTTTTCTTTCTTTCTTTTCTTTTTCTTTTTGTCATTTGTCACATTTTGTATTCGATTCAAGTAGCCAATTGTAAATTACCTATACGTAGCGAGATTTACGATTGTATTACGGGAAAAAACTCAAGTGAAGTTTTCATTATCATTATCATTATTATAATTATACAGCTTCTCATTAATCCCATATAGGTAACTGTCCAATTATTTTCTTAATTGGGCAGGTCTTGTTGATATGGGATTAATTAGGCAGCTATATAATTAATAGGTAATGGATTTCATGCTCTCCAATCAAGAAATAATTAGACTCGAAAAATTCCTCTGGCTGCCAAATTGGACTCGGCCTACGGCCTCATCCAATTTTGTCAGTCCTTGGAATTTTCCTCATGGAGTCCTATTACATATACTTATTATCATTATCATCATCATCATCGATCATCATCATCATTATTACAACAGCAAATTCTTTGGTTACCTACATGAGTTCGCAACTGACATTATTTTCAAGACGATTTCGAAACAGTGAATCAGTACAGCCTGTTTTGACGTGCCTCTCCAATGGATAATGTTCAGCTTCCGCCGCCCCTGTCGTGTACTCACTGAACTAAGATTAAAGGCTTATCTAGCTAACAGTACTGAGATTCTACTGCGGAGAACACTTGCATTCCTTAATGACTTCCCCAACCAAACGCACGAGCTCTGCCTTAAGGTCTTTAGATCTAAACTGTACTTCAAAGTGATTAAGTATTTTTTTCAGCATTGTAACATTGAAGGCTGAGATCTTGTTTCTTTGATAGTAGTCGCATAGATCGTACGTGTCATAAATAATGGGGTGTTGCAGGCCAATGCTATCCTCAATTTCTTGTAACAGATTCATACGTTCTGACTCTCGTATTACATCCTGAATGTCTAATTCCTCGTCTACCGAAGATTGTACATTTTTCTGAGGACTGGTCACGGTAATATCTCGTACTGTGGATTTTTTTCGCGAAGTGGAAAGACGTGAAAAGAATCCTGCAATTTGAGTCTTCGATAGCCATTCTTCTCTTTCAAAGCGCCTTTCATCGTTCTCATTTCTCGCGCACCGCATTTCCGCGGCAACTTGTTCAGGGTCTGCTTTTCTACCAGTCCTCTCACCCAGGTCAAACTTTGCTGTCAAATACGACCGCACATTTTCTGTAAAACGAGCAGCTCCGGTTCTTGGTTTTAGAGCCCAGCCCATGCTAAGGGTTGAAGGTGTCTCTTGAACAAGTGATATATAAGAAGCTTCGTCTGGTTTACTGCATGGTTTTGGCTGATAAGTATCGATACCCGAGAATTTAGCTGCCCAATCTCGGCGGAGCCCATCGTATATAGTTTCATTTCTTTTTGTTTGGATTTCATGCAAACCAACATCAATGTGAAGCTCGAGTTCTGAAAAGGAATCGAAGTTAGAGCTACACCCTACTTCGGGACAAACAAATAGGGATGGCTGATCATCGCTGTCAGCTGCACTCTTGGAATTTTGATTATCCTTGCCAACTGAAAGCTGTCTTGTTTCACTGGTGTTGAAAAACTCTTGTCCTTCTTGCAATGATATGTTGGTCGCTCCTTGATGTTTAACATATAGAGATTTCCAAGGTATAACTTTACCGGGACCGATACCATAGGCTTTCCACGTGCGCAGTCCTTTCTCTTCATACTTAAAGTTATGTAATTCACTAAAGTATTTGATTTTATGCACTTCGAGACTCTGGCTGCATTCATCCAAAATGCTCACGGCCGCAGTTGTTCCCTTAACTGGCCTCTCTTGTAAAGCCTCCCTCATATGGAACACATTCAGAATGTCGTTCCCTTCAGCGCAGTATCTCCTGATTGAAGCCTTCATTGGACAAAGCACTCTGTCACATACGTCCTTTCCTTGTTGAGGCTCAGAAAAATCATACCGTTCAACAGCAATTCCAACACGTTCACCGACATCTTTAGCTGCTGCAATGAGATTGGTAGTGTGATAACATCCTGCTTCGTCTGAACGAATACATACCGTTTTCACATCTGGAAAGTCAACTTTGATA
This sequence comes from Actinia equina, assembly GCA_011057435.1. Lineage (NCBI taxonomy): Eukaryota > Metazoa > Cnidaria > Anthozoa > Actiniaria > Actiniidae > Actinia > Actinia equina. The sequence goes on along the minus strand of WHPX01000683.1, from coordinate 334,650 downwards.
CTTTCTAGAAGGCTCTCAAGAACGGAAGTCACAGCAAACCAGTCCTGGGAGCATGAGTCAAACAGATGAGCATAGGGCAAAACTCGAGTAGTCTTGCATTGATTATTGTAAGTCACTACACTGCTAATATGCCAACTTAATCCACGCTTACCGAACCACTCGCTTTGCTTTTCTCTGTACCTCATTTGATTGAATTTCATCGCCCAATCGATTATAACTAAGGCAGAATGGGGTGACAAATAACGTATTGCTTCTTGTTTTGCCTGTTCCTGATTTACACCTCTGATGATGTGACACTTCCATGCGAAGATTTTGCTTTTTGAGGCATTGAAGTCGTACATGAGATCATCGCGTTGCTCTTTGTTGTAAAGATTACTTGGATGATTCTTTATGCCAGCCTCTATCTCATCTATTACCAATATTAATTGCTGACAGCGGTTGCAAGACAATTGATGTGATGAATGCGAACACTTTCTTTGAAATTTCTTATTGCTCGGATCGCTCAAAGCAAAGCGCCTACAGTGGTCAGCGCATTCGCTTTCTTCGGCCATGCAGTCTGTTTTGAATGTCGTTTTAAGGTATTTCATGCCTTCATTCAACCTGTTTTTTAAGCTTGTCATGTTTTCTTTGTCTGTACCGACTTCACAAAGTTCATCGGTTATAGAAGATAATTGCCCAAAGGCAGACACTCCTTCAGCAGCAGTATTATCGAGGCCGCACAATGATTTACGTTGTGAAGCTTCTCGCACTTCCAAGATACGATACATTGTCGAACGACTAATGGGCTCAAATGACTCTTCTTTGCAATACTGTAAGTACTGCATCACCATCGTAGATCTTGTAACAGTGCGGATTACATTAGGCATTGTTATCTGACTGCCTTCATCTAAGGTAATCTTTCTTGTTCCAAATGCAACATCTTGATAAAAATAAGGTCGATTGACGAAATCAACGAAGTGATCAACTTTTTGTGTGTCTAGACGCACCCGATGGTGCACTATCTTAGGGACAGCTGAGCCTGGACCTCTCTTTTTCGCATGTGATCTGGCCAACTTGATTTGCCTGATACTGACTTTTTCATAAGGCTCGTGAAAAGCTTGCAATTTCTTCATGGTATGACGGTATGCATATATACTGAGTATTTGTATCTTCAAGTTACGGGTCTGTGCATCACGATAAGCACACATTAACGCGATCAGGTCATCTGTAGGGCCTGTGGGTTCTTGTTGGATTGCTTGGAATAGCTTGTCACCATCTTTTGGCGCTATCAGGTCGCAAACAGTTCGGCACGCGTCTGAAGCTCTTTCTTTACAGATGTTTTTATCTTCTGGCTTTGCATCGTCCCAAGCCGATGTTAACTGAAACTGCAGCGGCTCAAGAACTCCAGCAGGTGTGTGCGTCGCTATCTTAGCCATCGATTCGTTGAAGTCTTGAACAGCTCTATCGTTATTAGCAGACGCGTCGATGTGCAAATCTTCCAGTGAACTACCACTTGCAAGATCCCTGCAGCATCCCGGTGTCCAGTCAGTGCCAGCAGCACGATGCGTACGAGGTGTTTCCGGTTCAATTGTTGAGGTTGTTGAATTTTTAAGTCTGCTGTCAATGACAAAAAGAGAAATATATATATTGTCGCTAGTCGACACCTACCACGTAAAATGAAACAGCTTTCTACTCCCAAGGCATACCTTTCTCTGATTGTTCTTGTGGAAGGTTCCTTGAACTCGCCACCGATTTCCTGCAGCAGCCACGCCGCATTGCTCTGCATGTTTTCTTTGTGTTTTGTTCTACATTTTCCACATATTGCTGTGTCCAGAGAATAGATATTTAATTAAGCTTAGAGTCATAAAGAAAAGAATTATGAATTAAACTACTAATAGCTATTTTTCTCTTTTTTGTCTTTCCTTTTCTCATTCTTCCTTTCACTTTCTTTTTTTCCTACTTTTTATTCTTTGATTTCATATTGATATAAGTTTATAATAATATAACGTAGTTACTGACCTTATCATAACTGACACACTTACTCAATCATTCACTTTCTTTCTTTCTTTCCCTTCCTTCCTTCCTTCCTTCCTTCCTTCCTTCCTTTCTTTCTTTCTTTCTTTCTTTCTTTCTTTCTTTCTTTCTTTCTTTCTTTCTTTCTTCTTTCTTTCTTTCTTTCTTTCTTCTTTCTTTCTTTTCTTTCTTTCTTTCTTTCTTTTTTTTCTCTCTCTCTCTCTTTCTTTTTTCCTTCCTTTCTTTCCTTCTCCCTCCTCTCTCTGTTCGTTCAACCTGGAGAAGCATAAAAACATGGCCAACACGATTTTTTCCAAATTCTTCAAATAAAAAATTGGACCCAAAATCATTGACGAAAATACTTACGTGATCCAATTTCCACCGTGACATTGAAAATTGATTTCACTGCATTTGCCATGACTATATTTATCACATGGCGATCCTTGCACTGCTTTTTTCTCGAACCACTGTGTCCTGGATAGCGACATGTCCGCGGTGCACGCCACAAATCTACCTAAACCATGACGATGGCTTGGACAGATGTTCATTTTATCAACTTGCGTTGCGCTCAACTCAAAATATCCAGCACGTGTAAGAATGAGTTCGCTTTCCTCTAACCCAGAATTTCGTAGATGACAACTAGCGAGGTGTTGTGCTACATCTTCGTTGCATCCACTTAACTTAACCAATTCATTAAGCCCTCGTGAGCTTCCACAAGTTATTTTCCTGATGCCTTTAAAGCTGCAAAGGCTAAAATCCATTTTTTTACAGGAAAGAACTAACTAGAAGATATAAACGCCGATCTTCTTGGTGCAAATGAATGCAACAAGGATAGGCATGTCAATTTCATTTCTGAAATCATATTCATAAATAATTCATAACCCAATCTATTCTGTTCTGTTCTGTTCTGTTCTGTTCTGTTCTGTTCTGTTCTGTTCTGTTCTGTTCTGTTCTGTTCTGTTCTGTTCTGTTCTGTTCTGTTCTGTTCTGTTCTGTTCTGTTCTGTTTGTTCTGTTCTGTTCTGTTCTGTTCTGTTCTGTTCTGTTCTGTTCTGTTCTGTTCTGTATGTTCTGTCTGTTCTGTTCTGTTCTGTCTGTTCTGTTCTGTTCTGTTCTGTTCTGTTCTGTTCTGTTCTGTTCTGTTCTGTTCTGTTCTGTCGTGTTCTGTTCTGTTCTGTTCTGTTCTGTCTGTTCTTTGTTCTGTTCTGTTCTGTTCTGTTCTGTTCTGTTTTCTGTTCTGTTCTGTTCTGTTGTCTGTTCTGTTCTGTTCTGTTCTGTCTGTTCTGTTCTGTTCTGTTCTGTTCTGTTCTGTTCTGTTCTGTTCTGTTCTGTAGTTCTGTTCTGTTTGTTCTGTTCTGTTCTGTTCTGTTCTGTTCTGTTCTGTTCTGTTCTGTTCTATTTCATTTTTTTAGTCCTTAATTTAGACGTCCTAGTCTAATTCACTGGTATTTAGTACAAAGTCGTGGATTCAGTATTCCAAGTACTACTAATATAAGTATAGAGTTGATCAATAACACGGTGAATAACGCTGCTAACTCGGGCAAGTACATATCCTTTACTTGCAACGATATGAATAATATGTTACCTTCAACTAAAAAAAAAACTAGAAATATTCAGCTCTACAGGCAAGAACACTTCTCAGTTTTGGATCTTTTTAGTATGTTTCGAGATATTACTAAGCAAGGATTTCTTTACTAAATTTACTATAATTAAATAAATAAATAGCGATTGACCTCCCGACCTCGAGATATTCAAATAAACAAATTACTGTGCGGTGTGAAATTTCAAAACAGCTTATAGAAACACTATTAAATGAAGCCGTAGGTCATTGAAATCTTTTATAATGACACAAATATTGTCAATTTAAGGTTTTTAATTCATCATATTATATTTTAGGTAATGGTATTGAGGATAATGAGCAAAGAAGTAGCCGTCACAGACTCAACGGCCTGTCGTGTCGCGCAAGGAAATAACTGAAAATAGAACAATCTAAAACTTAGCTTATTTCGTAGAAACGCAATGTGCCGCAAATTTTATTGCACACATCTATAAAATAGCTTCTTATCTCAAGGTTGAATGATATTTTGGGGCTGGGTTAGGTGCCACAAACGAGAATTTTGCAATATTCGAGGTCTCATAATCTTAGCTTTCCATGTCACGCTTTCAGTAGTCTCGATCAGTTAGGATTATTTTTCCGAATTCGCGCATTCCAAAAAAACCTATTACTGTTTTTGTGCAGAAGTTACACTAGACTAAAGTTCTGAATAGAAAAATTAGCTTTTAGGTGCAGAGAAACCCGAGGAAAACAGACTTTGAAAGTAGCCCTCGGCCGACCTCGAAAATCGGCGTCTTTCACTGATTTGGGGTCGATGGACAAAAATTCGCATAGCGGGTGGAAAAAGAATTTAGAACAATTCTAACTGCAATTTTGTAGTGAGGATAGATAGTACTTTCGATGGTAGGAATATAAAAGAAATCTATTTTTCGAGCCCAGATCGAGTGGCACGCTGTTACAGAGACGCCCTCTTAAGACCGAGACGAAAATGGACGGAGAAAATGAAAGACGATCTACTCAGTTGTAAACGGGAAGCTGCTCGCTTTAACTCAAACAAGACAACCTCCTCTTGAAGTAAATGGGAAGCGAAGGGGGTATATCAAGATTATGAAGGAGTTATGAGATTTTGAAAGGATATGAAGGACTAGGTCTGTCAAGCCAAAATCTAAGGGACCAAGCAGCAAGAATTGAGAAATCGCTAGTGGATAATGAATCGCTGGAGAACGGAACTGATTTTTTCGAGGTCAAGTATTTCCAGAGGAGAATCTACATTAACAGAGGCACAAGTGCCTGTGAATCGCGGAGAATCCACTGTTGTATCGCGATCCTAAATAGTTTCTCATATTTTTGAAACAATATTTTGTGCATATCTTATGATAATTATACTAATATTTCATTAAGTATTTTGATTGGCTATCACGCGCGTGTTTTGACAGCTCATTGTTTGGTCAGCCAATAAGAAACAAGCTGGTGTTGAGCAAAACATATTTTATTCAAGCAAAATTGGACTCAAATTCGTTAAAATTTTGTACGTTCTTCATCAAACTCATGAAAATTCAAGTTTATCACTGAAAAAAAAGGAGGGAAGCAAACAAAAGGTAAGTTTTTCTCGATAAAAAAATGTTCGTTTTATAACATTTATCGAAGAAGCAGCAATGTTGTTGTACTTTCAATAGCAAATGAATTTCAAATAACAAAGTCATTTTTGTTAACAGTTATCTGAATTTGACACGAGTTGTTTAAGGTGAAACCAACTAATTCAGAGCAAATTTTGGACAATTTTATTCTCGCTCCCTTCGCAGTACTAGTGCGTCAATTTAACTGGATTTTTCATATAATGTGCTTGGATTATCCTAGATACTAAAAGTGTACTTTATTTTAAGATTTTTTAAATGTTTAGGCTATTACGGCCGAAAATCAAACAGTGCTATTTCTAATTTTTGGCTTTTTTCTCCTCATCCTCAGGCACGATTTTTCTGAAATTTTCAGGATCTTATCATCTTGTACTATAATGCAGCCTGTGTATAAATTTGGATGGAAAGTCTTGGGCAGAAAAAAAGTTATGACGCCGCTTGAAAATTCGATCCAAACTTTGAAGCATATGAAACATCGCGCTGCAGAAACATTATCATTGAATGGATTACCTTGAAGTTTTCACATATCTATTTCCAAGTATTGCGAATGAACCTTACGAAAAATCAGCATCAAATCTTAAAAACTCATCAAATTGTTTTAGTTTTTTTACTAATTGTAATTATAAACCTACAAGAGATTTGCTAAAATCACATTTTCGCCGTTTTCTTCAAAACGGCTCCAAGTTTTTTTTCTTTAAACTTCCTACATCAATAGATCAGAAGCTTTTTGAATGAATGAACACTTTTATTTAAACAGGGTAATCCCTTCAGTTACATGGAATGTATAACTGCTATCAATAGGAGGAGAAGGGGTTGGCACGTTCCACCAACGTCTGGTGGCCCCACGTCTGGTGGCCCCACGTCTGGTGGCCCCACACCTCTGGTGGCCCCTGACCCATTTTCTCCGCGGCAATACAACCTGTGATTACGAACCTTGGCAGGGATGTAGTCACGTGTCCTGTCAGTCACCCCAACGATTTTGGGTGTATGACGTCACATATCATGTGACTTGCTAAGATAACATTATCGCCAGTTTTTGAAATAAACCTTTTTTGACGTTATTACACTACCAAAGTCTTTGTATGCCAACGCTGATGGTAACCAACCCCCCTGGTAGTATGACGTCACAGGTCACGTGACCTATAAGTAGCGTTTTATGGCTAAACCCATGACGATAAACCGTCCATAAAACTACTTACAAAGACACAAGATAGAAATTGAACATTTCTCATGCCGTATTCTTACACACCTGTGGTGACCCCATCGTGCCAAACGGCTGGTGGCCCCACGTCTGGTGGCCCCACGCACCTCTGGTGGCCCCTGTCCCACTTTCTCCGCGGCAATACAACCTGTGATTACGAAACTTGGCAGGGATGTAGTCACGTGTCCTGTCAGTCACCCCAACGATTTTGGGTGTATGACGTCACATATCACGTGACTTGATAAAATAACATTATCGCCAGTTTTTGAAATAAACCTTTTTTGACGTTATTACACTACCAAAGTCTTTGTATGCCAACGCTGATGGTAACCAACCCCCCTGGCAGCGTGACGTCACAGGTCACGTGACCTATGAGTAGCGTTTTATGGCTAACCATGACGATAAACCGTCCATAAAACTACTTTCAAAGACACAAGATAGAAATTGAACATTTCACATGCCGTATCATCAGAAAAAATCTGTTAACATTTGGTCAGCTACGATTTCAAGCTCACGCCCCCTCATGGGAGCCCATACAAATTATGTCTCAAAAACACGGTTTTTGGATCGTTTCTCAAAATAATGACTATCTAGGCAAAAAACAGAAGTGGATTCAGTTAATTCAGCTATTCACGGACTGTATTATATGGTTTAAATTGAATTCTATTGAAAAAAAACACCCGTACTTTTTGAGTTGAACTTACGCTATTGGACGTATTTTATAAGAGAAAATGCATAACGTAACCGGGGTCAAACTAGAAAATCGTCTCTCCTTGATTTAAAACAGAACCTGTCAAAAAAAAAAAAAAAAAAAAAAAAACAGAAGTGGATTTGAAAACCCCGGGCTTTCCTGAACATTTTGATATAATTCATAGGAATTTGTTAAAATTTAGAACCGTATTTTTGCTGATTTTATAAACTCATACTATCTGTTGGCCTATACATTCGCCTCTTATGGTTTCTTAGGTTTCGTAGCCTCGAAAACACGCTTACAACTAGTTAGCTAAAGAACAGAAGATTTACGGGTCATTTAGGATGTTGTGTCACGCAGTTTACTTGTGCTATATAACTTTACTTTTAAGAACAACCTTTTGCTTTGGAAAGAGAGGAAAAAGACCGAAAAGTGCAAATATTCCAAATAAATGGGCAATTTTTTCCAATGTAGCCTCGAAAACACGCTAACTACTAGTTAGCGAAAGAACAGAAGATTTACGGGTCATTTAGGATGTTTTGTCACGCAGTTTACTTTTGCTATATAAATTTACTTTTAAGAACAACTTTTTGCTTTGGAAAGAGAGGAAAAAGACCGAAAAGAGCAAATATTCCAAATGTATGGGCAATTTTTTCCAATGATTCTGTTATATACTGCTATGGTAACCATGTAATTTCCCATCATGAAACGCGATTTTTTATCCTATGAAAAATCGTGATTTGGTAAACTTTATTTACGGATACTCGATCGTGAAACTGAAATATCAATTTTAGAATCCTACCCCTTCCCCTTATTACTATTGTTATTATTATTATTATTATTATTATTATTATTATTATTATTATTATCTCGCAATCACCAGATTGTTCATTTTGTCTTTCATCCGGATCTCTTTTACATATAGTAAGTGGATGTCAACACTATCTCGATCGCTTCACCTGGCGCCATAATTCTGTCCCCAACTTTATTGCCCTATCATTCAAAACCATTGACAATTCTACTCTCTAGGCTGACCTTGATAATTATCACGGTCCTTCAATTATAATTGGCGATAGTTATCGCCCTGACTTGATTTTTAAAAAAAACATCTAGTACACTCTATATATTGGAACTTACTGTTGGCTTTGAATCAAACCTTAAGAATAATGCTGATCGTGAGAAGGAAAGCATAAAAAGCTTATTAGTGATTTAAATAGTGATTATAGCCATGTACAGTTTGTTAATCTTTCAATAAGTTCCCTCGGAGTAATTTCTAATGATTGTGCAACATTTATTGAAATGTTAGAAAATGTAGGTTTCGACAAAAACCAACGTAAATATGTAATAAGGAAAATTATGAACATTGCTATTCGAACAACCTATTATATATTTTGCTGTAGAAACAAAATCTGGGATAACCCTGACTTGATGAAGTTTTAACTTTGGCGTTACAACTAAATGTGAAAAAAAGTATGATTACTGTTTTTTTTTAGTATCTTTCATGTACTTAAATGTAAAAGATTCAAGTAGCTAATCGTAAATTGCCTATATATAGCGAGATTATGATGGAATTTGGAAAATATAGTAGTAAAGTTTACATTATTATATTATTATTATTATATTATTATTATTATTATTATTATTTCGTGGGGGGGCCTGGCCCCCCCCACCCCCCACCCCCCCCCCCCCACCCCCCCCCCCCCCACCCCCAAATGTTGGTTCTCAGTCAATCGAAACTGCGGTTATTATCACATAGCGTTAAATATAATATTTCAGTGCCCCCCCCCCCCCCCCCCCTCTCCCTCCCCAAAAATTTTCAACTTCCGCTGCCCCTGTTGGTTAGTGCGCGGTCTTCTTTGCAAGAGGTTTGACTCGACTTCCATTCAGTGACCACACATCCTTGTTTTGACTTCTTTCCTTTCCGTGTAGCTTTAATTACCTTTAATACCCTTAAAACGGAAGCACTGATGGAAAGAGGGAGCGAAATGAACGCACCATCGGCCTCAGCAAGTTAATTAGTCAATGACCATTACGACCGACGTAAAATAAGGACGCTTTTACCTTTTTATGCATATGGAAAGCTAAAGAATCCTTACCGGGGATTTTCCAACAAAATCCCCTTATTATAACATTTTTATATAAATTTTTAAGTTTATGGGTTTTTTTAATGTACCAAAACACTTCAGTGCAACAACGTCAAAAAAAGGTTTATTTCAAAAACTGGCGATAATGTTATCTTAGCAAGTCACGTGATATGTGACGTCATACACCCAAAACCGTTGGGGTGACTGACAGGACACGTGACTACATCCCTGCCAAGTTTCGTAATCACAGGTTGTATTGCCGCGGAGAAAGTGGGACAGGGGCCACCAGAGGTGCGTGGGGCCACCAGACGTGGGGCCACCAGACGTTTGGCACGATGGGGTCACCACAGGTGTGTAAGAATACGGCATGAGAAATTTTCAATTTCTATCTTGTGTCCTTGTAAGTAGTTTTATGGACGTTTTATCGTCATGGTTTAGCCATAAAACGCTACTTATAGGTCACGTGACCTGTGACGTCATACTACCAGGGGGGTTGGTTACCATCAGCGTTGGCATACAAAGACTTTGGTAGTGTAATAACGTCAAAAAAGGTTTATTTCAAAAACTGGCGATAATGTTATCTTAGCAAGTCACGTGATATGTGACGTCATACACCCAAAATCGTTGGGGTGACTGACAGGACACGTGACTACATCCCTGCCAAGGTTCGTAATCACAGGTTGTATTGCCGCGGAGAAAATGGGTCAGGGGCCACCAGAGGTGTGGGGCCACCAGACGTGGGGCCACCAGACGTTGGTGGAACGTGCCAAGCTTAGTTGAATAGGAGCCCTAATAAATATAAGATAATAAATAGTTTAGGTTAAAAGCTAAAATATGAAGCTATAGTAATAAAATCCAAAGTATGTTAATAAGATCTAAAATATGATACTAAAATATAATACTAAGGCCGAGGTTAGACGTCGACCCCACATGCCCCGAATCCAACGCAAACGAGCAAACGCTAACAATTTCATTTGCATTGGGCTCGAGACATGCAAAACTCGACGCCCAAACCCGACCCAATCACACGTAGCCTAGTATATGTTTAAATATCAATTGAAGTATATCTATATGAAATTACGTATTAATCATATAAAGCAACAAGAAAGTGAAAAAATGATGGTAGATGGTAGATGGTAGTCAAATTTCTACAGCTCGTCCTATCCAAATTTTGGAGAAAATGTAAGGTGTACCTAAAGAGCACATGCTCGTCCTTCTTGTCGCTGAGATAACTGCAAGTTTCTACTACTGTGGAGGAACTATTAGAGCTGTGAAAACTGCCAGAGGAAGTATATGTCCTCACTGTCAGTCCAAGTTGGTTTCGGAAACATATACATTTTAAATCTATTTCAAGTTTTCTTGGTACGTTTTTAAAAGAATTTTTTTTTTTTTTCCTGTTCAAATCGACTGCAGTGAAAAAAGAGCTTGAGTGATCGATTATTGTCATAGAAACAGGAATTTTCACGTTGGGAGAATTTATTGTTTCATCATTAAAACTGCACATTTTCATGCAAAAAAAAAACACCCAAAAAAAATCAGGAATCGCGATACAAAACTAATTGCGATTTTGAGATTTTTTCCGTCGCTACGCGACTCCGCCACAATACGGAATATATTTTCTACCAACGCCGTCAATATTTTGTGGTATTGCCGTCTCAAAATCATAATTAGTTTATAGGTTCCACAAACAACGATTTATTTACGCTAGAAGATACAGTAAGGAACAGAACCGAAACAAAATCCGACGAAGAAGACCGGACTTTTGAAGAAAATATTCAATTTTCTCAAAACAATGATCCTTGGCAAGTCGAAAATACTAATTTGACAAACTCTCCGAACTCAGATTTGCATATCTCAGCGCTATCACAACAGCAACCGGATATTGATGTGGTTACACTAAGAAATGAAGAATTTCAAGGCCGAACGTAAGAGTCTGCGAGAGGAGATAGCCATTCTCGCCAGAAATCTGTTAAAGACCTCGTACCACCCAACACTACTGGAAGGCTATATCTCTTGCAGACTTAGACAAGAAGTGGTGTCGGTGAGGTCCTGTGGCGAATAGTTGGAAAAACTATAGTTGGAGTTTTAAAGGACGAGATCAAACATGCAGCGGGCCCCCTGAAGGTATGCGCAGGTCATAGTGCTGGCTCAAAGGCTGCCATGAGTCAAGCTTTTGTAGAGGAAAGCATAGATGGGATTTTGCTTATCAATGCAAGCAACGCATTTAAGCAAATGAACAGATCCGTCGCCTTGCACAATATCCAGATAACCTGCATGAAAATATCGCTTTATTTAATCAACATTTACAAAAGCCTGTCGAGATTATTCTTTTGCGGCGGAGGCGAGATACTATCACAAGAGGGTACTACGCAGGGTGACCCTTTAGCCAAGCCCTGATACTTGGTCAATACATCTATTATGATCCAGAACCTAAGCACAAGTTTGCCTGGTGTTAAACAAGTATGGCTGGCTGATAACTCTGCAGGGGGTGGAAGAATTGAGCATTTGTACAATTGGTACAATGAATTGAGCCAGAAAGGGAAAAAGTATGGATATCTTGATAGATGTGTTGATCATCACAGTGAATGAGCGATCTAAGCGAACGCTGTAAAGAAAGACTTGAAAAAATGATTTCAAGCTTCAACGGGAATCGAACCCATGACCTCCGCGATGCCGGTGCGATGCTCTACCAACTGAGCTATGAAGCCAATCCTGTTGGCGAGCGGTCATTTTTGTTGGGTTCATCAAGCCACTATATGTAATAAGTGTGAATATTGAATGGGTAGAACTGTGGTGAAATAATGATAGATGTGTTGATCATCACAGTGAATGAGCGATCTAAGCGAACGCTGTAGTATGGATATCTAGTGAATGGATCAAAGAGCTGGCTGATTTTAAAGTCGAAGGAACTTGCAGACGTGTTGAGAGAGTGTTTGGAAATGAGGTTAATATTACAGTCGAAGGACAGCATCACCTGGGAGCCGTCATCGGTTCTCAAGAATACAATCAATATTGTCGTGAGAATGTCCTTGGATGGAAGGGAGAAATTGAAACGCTCTCTGAAATAGCTTAGAGTCAACCCCATGCAGCCTATACTGCAAAGGGCTACAAGTCCAAGTTTACTTTTTTCATGCGCACGATTGAGTCGTTCGGAGAATATGTCGATTCATTACAAGAGGCGATCGATGACATACTCCTTCCAACATTGTTCGGCCAAATGGAGCCCCTCACTAGCGAGCTGCGCCAGCTCATCACCCTGACACCGGCACAAGGGGGATTGGGCCTACCTGACCAAAGACATAAAGCCCCACAGCAATTTGCTCCGTCTACGTCAATAACAGCAACGCACGTAGAGTCTGTCACAACACGTTTATTGTGGCAAGCAAGAAATCTACAGAAGAGCAAATGTTTTACTGAGTTGGAGCTCAATGAAATCACCCTCTTCTGTGAAACATTCCGGCGATGATCTTTAGGCTATCACTGAAAGCTTTTCAACCCTGGCTACGTACTACAGGCAACCCATCGTAAACCTTTAGGGATCTTGTTTTTTTTAGAATATCCGCACACAAGTTTTAGCTAAATGTTTTCTCCGTGTTTTCTCTCTTTTTTTTTTCCGGTCGAAAAATGCCAGTCGGTTGTGCATTAGTAAGTAAGAGTTAGTTACCGAGAACGGAGGTAATAAGCCATATACATCCCGAGGGCCGCAGGCCCGAGGGATGTATATGGCTTATTGCCGACGTTCGAGGTAACTAACTATTTTAGTTATCAATTAAGAAGGTTTTCTATATTCTGATGTTAGACTTTTAAGATAATGAAAATAAAAAGAATTTTAAAAAATATTCGTGGTTCAGTTGGAAGTTTAGAATGTATACAAAAGGGTAAACATTTTCCGCTTTGTTTTTATATTTCCCTTGTTGTCTATAGAGCATGAACAATGTGAGTTGATTATAAAGGGATTTACTAATGCCCTCTAGTCCCTACAGAGGTAATGTGGCACATAGTTTTAATGTTCTGGAAATCTATGATGCTAATTAAACAAAAGTGCAGATGATAATAGAAAACCATAGATTTTAGGGTTTCGTAATCACATGTGGCTGTATGGCAATGGAGTTGGAACGAACCGGGCATAGAGATGAAAAAAGCCTTCAAAAATACCAAAGGCCAAGTGTAAGTGTCAAGACAGCGATTTCCAAGTGCTTTGACAGTGGAGGTAACATCTACGGCAAAAAGACCTAATGAAGATCTCGATAATGGCGGCCAGGAAAACAAGAAGAAATGTAGTGAAAAGGATGAGCAAAACCCAGTTTGTAAGAATTATTATTTTAAAAACTGTGTTGTAAACTTTAACACATAAACTATGAGCACTAGCAAGGATTTGATAATGTAATGTTTAGAAAACATATCTCTATAGTTTTTTTGAATGTAAACATTAATTAGATTAGTTCTGTAGAATAGTATTATTCCCCAGATAGTTTACTCGTCAGGCAGCAGGGAAGAGCGGGGCTGATATGAATTAATCTGATTGGCTCATTATAAATTCAAGGTCAATATGTAGTTATAAACCGGGTTTATAACTATATATTGACCTTCGATTCATAATGAGCCAATCAGATTAATTCATATCAGCCACGCTCTTCCCTGCTGCATTTCAATTCCCTCCCCGGGCTTTAAGTTTGTCCATTGTTTATGAGGGTTGTAATAAAAATAAAGCCTTATGAATAACAAAGAAAACCGTGTCAATTGATAACTAATACCAAAATTCAATCGTGAAAAAGTGTGATTTCTTTTATTCAGAAGTGTTATTTTAGTTCACCTTTTAAGGTAGTTCGGGACATTTCCCTTCGATAGAATTTTTTAAAACATTTTATACTTAAAGACTAACATATATGAAAGTCCAAAATGCAATAAAAAATAGGGGTCCTGGCGCTCGTTTTGGAACTGTGGGGGTGGTATTAGGCCAATTTTTGCCCTATTTGAGCTAAAAATGGAACATTAAATTTTCAGAAAAAAACTTTCGCGACAAAGTGTTTATGAGTTTTACAAATTTGCTTTATGACTCCAGCCAGACACTCTTCATGCTATGCTTTTTATAAATTTATTCCATTGGGACGGCATGGGTTGAGCTATTTCACGGAGATTTGAAAGTGGTACATCATGAATTTCTTGTATACATCACCTCAAAAAAGTCAATATTACCATGTTTTGCCTTCAAAGAACATTTAATTTTTTATCAAAAATTTAAAAGATCGATATTCGATTCCCAGAGTTTTGGTCTTATCGAGTGGTGTGACATGCATGAACGCAAAACGGTTTTAGTCAAGCAAAATCTCAAACCCAGTTTATGCTCTTTATGCGTCTTGTTCAAAAAATATTGCATGTTGCATGTTGCGTGTTGCGTGTTGCGTGTTGCGTGTTGCGTGTTGCGTGTTGCGTGTTGCGTGTTGCGTGTTGCGTGTTGCGTGTTGCGTGTTGCGTGTTGCGTGTTGCGTGTTGCGTGTTGCGTGTTGCGTGTTGCGTGTTGCGTGTCGCAAGTTGCATGTCGCATGTTGCATGCTGGATGTTGCATGGTGCATGTCATATGTAAAAGCACATTGGATGTTGCTTATTATACGTAGAGAGGAGTAATTGTTTTAGTTTAATTTTAGACGTGAATATCAGAGAAAATTCGAAATTCAGGATTTCAAAAAAACGTTTAAATAATATTTCCGATCTGGAAAACTTTGGAAAACGTCATAATCAGCGCTCCAGCGTTGATTATTGTCTCTGAATCACCGGTCGCTCGACCAATCACAGCTGAAGTAACTCTATATTCAAGTGTAAAATCGACCATAGTGTAGTTCGGGCTTGCTTATAGATTAACTGAACCTGGTCTTGTTAATTACGTTTATTAGAACGAGGCAGATTTAGCGATGAGCCAGCAAAAACGATCAGCCCTTCCTCTGGTGTTACCCAATGACTGCACCTGGCATGAACAGACTGGAGAATACAGAAATAAAACAGGCACTAAACGTACAGGTCTTGCTGTGGTACAAAAGGCACTGGAACGACTGAGAGAAATCAAGGGACCTGTGGGTGTCGTGTCTGTAGCTGGCCCTCAGAGGAAAGGAAAATCCTACGTATTGAGCAAGGCGTTTGAGCAAGGAGAGGTATCCTTTACTTCAATTGTAAACGATAACATTAGATAAGGGAAAGTACGTTTTCCATGACTGGGGATAAGGGCTCGCTGGGGATTCCGGTAAACGATTTTTAAATGATTGTCCCTATTAAGTCTACAAGGAAAAGCTTTCGTCAAAATAAAAGAGTTTTATTCTCCAAAAAGTGACATTTGCTATTGATGACCTTCACCTCTGATTCAGATGTTAAGCCCTTAACATAACTTAAATAAGCTATTTTGCACATGGAATAATATAAATATACAGCCATATACATAAACTTTGACCCCTTTACATATATCTACACGTATATCAAAAGTATATAAAAATTATGGGAACTAATCCTTGATATTTTTTAAGAAAGCCCTAGTGATAGACAATTCGAAAATTGGAACTTCAAGGATAACTTCGGTAGCTTTGTTAATTGAACTATTAGTAAGGCATGAAGTTATCCTCGTCCTGCCATAATGTCAGCATTATCCAGAATTGGCAAGATGAGAATTTTACTTCACGTGTGAAAGAATAGTCAACGTAATACATATAGCAGTAGTCACCAATTGCCATTGTTTTCTTTTGTTTTAGTTTGGACTACTAGTACCAATTGTACGACTTTGTTTCACGGGCGTGCTAAAATCATTTTAGGTGTCTGATATTTTGCCCGCCTGATATTTTCTAATTGTCGTATATAATATGATATCAGTCTGTGGATATCATTCTAGGTGTCTCAAACGTCTGGTATTTTGCCTGATATTGTCGTATATAATATTTTTTTCTGTCTGTAGGTATTTCCACTGGGACATTCAATGACACCAGAGACCATGGGAATATGGATGTGGATTGTACCACAGAAATTCAAAGACAGTAAAGGTCGGGACTACACCGTCCTTCTGCTTGACTCTGAAGGGACAGACTCTCCAAATGCTAAAAAAGGAGATGACTACGGGATCTTCACATTGTCTGTTCTCTTGTCATCCATATTGATTTACAATTCCGTTGGGGTGGCAAACAGATCAGATCTCGAAAATCTGGAGTATCCTTGATCGCACGTTTTTAATGTTTACTTTGCTGATTTATTACATCAACTTTGACATTACTAGCATATCCTGCAATCTGATTGGTTGAAAACGGTGTGATTTATACACAAATTGCATCATTTTGAGTGTGATTTAAAATTTTAAACAATATCCGATTTGAACCAATCACAAGTTTGAAATGTTTGCTCTGCTGATCAATCTAATCTTAATCGCTTTATGTATGGTTATGCTAGTAATCAATTTCAATCCTCCCTCCTCCCCAACCCCTCGTCCTCCGACCCCAGTAACAGAGCGGGGAATTAGGTGACACCGCACATTTAGCGTGCTTTCTGAAATAGTGTGAATGAATGCACGCCGATACGCGATACAGGGTATTGATGGTTTTCGACCATTCCCAAGAGAATTAAATAACAAAAGACACGGCGGCCACGTTAAAGGATATAACAAAAGAATTCATTGACAATTCTTTTGTTAAGTTCCTCCAACACGGCCGCCGTGAAAACCATCAATTTAACGCGTAGTTAAACAATTGTAACAATTTCAACTGCAACAACTTCAGCCAATTTTAATTAAATCTTTCACCTGCTAAACTTAACAATACATGAATGTTAAATTCCCCGTTCTCGCGGATGAGGGTTGTATGCAATTGAGTGCTAATGAATGAATGAATTATGATTATGATTCCTTGACATTCTGTGAAATCAGCTTCATCACAAAACTCTCCCAGCAAATTCAATTGCGCGCCTGCAAGAATAATAAAACTGATAAAGACGAGAGATATTTCAACGAAACATTCCCCAACTTCATCTGGCTTTTGAGAGACGTAGTCCTTACTCTTCCACAAGGCTGTAACACCACCCGGGACTATTTATTGAAAAATGTAAGTTCTGTGATTGACAGCCGTAGATTGTATCAACAGAAACATTTTCGGTTCCATTTCAGCTTTTACCGGTTATTTTATAGCACTATAGGTTGATTGCTATTTTGTCCAGAAAAAGTTTGTTGTTGTTGTTGTCGTTTTTGTTTGTTTCTTGTTCTCGTTGTCATTTTGTTGTTGCTTTTTTCGTTTCTTTCCTTTTTTTTGTTTTGTTTTGTTTTTTTGTTTTTGTTTTTTTGTTTTTGTTTTTTTGTTTTTGTTTTTGTTTTTGTTTGTTTGTTTGTTTGTTTGTTTTTTCTTAAGTTCAAATAAAGTACATAGGGATGGTATCTTTTTCCTAACTTTACGGCCTAATTTTCAAACCAGAAAATTGAAAGTAAATAAGAATTAATTTTTCCCAGTTGTAGTTAGTTTCCCTAACATTATTCCTTCCTTTAGGTTCTGAACACAAAAGGTGAAGCCGGATCATCAGAAAAAGCTCTTAATGCTGCAGACAGCATCCTGAACTTCTTCTCAGGATTTGATGCCTTTTCTTTGCCTTCTCCTGGCTTTGACCCAAAGGTTGGTACTTATATATACGAGAAAGTTCGTTCGTTCGTTCGTTCGTTCGTTCGTTCGTTCGTTCGTTCGTTCGTTCGTTCGTTCGTTCGTTCGTTCGTTCGTTCGTTCGTTCGTTCGTTCGTTCGTTCGTTCGGGATCCCTTCGAGGTTCATTGTACCAATTTTTAACCCCTTAAAATTCCCATACCCTCTCACAATCATTTCATTAAGCCACACACTGAGTGTGTCAGTGTCCGTGTTTCTTTGCTCAGTGTTTCTTTTATGTCCATCCAATGCAGAGTGAGGAGGCGGGGAGACGAGCGTATTATGAAAACAGCACTTTTCCCTTCCTTTAGCTATATTTACATATAGTAGAGTTTACAGTTTTCATTAGACCTGATGATGTTATCGAGATGACAGCGAAACGTTGTCTTTTACAACTAGTTTCCTTATTAAATCGTATTCCTTAAAGTACCATTATCAAGTTTCCCTTAGTTATTTTAAGAATATAGACAACCAGGTGTTATGGTTTGTTTTCTAGTTCATTAGATTTTGCAAGACCTACACAGATGGAAATGGCTTTAAACAACTATATTTTTTATACAATAGCCACGATATAACGCGCGCTCTGATTGGTTAATGAGCATGTGCGAGTGTCCATCCAGAAATGGATGGTGCAGGCTGAAGTGATTGAGTAGAGCACTCTATGTAATGAAGATTTCGTTATAAAAAAATTTGAATTCTAAACAATTTTTTTTCAATGCTTACTAGAACGTATATCCAGTTCTGGATGCACTTGGGAGGTTGTTTAAGCACTCAAGGAGCTAGAGTTCGTGATTACGCTTCTTTCTTGTTTAGCAGCCTCCCGCAACCATCGAGATCTGGATATACGCACGCTAAGCCTTGACCATTTCTTAAATTTGAGTGGATGAAATTGTTAATTTAAGTTGTTATTTACGTTTTTTAATACTATCAAATATTTTATCATTAGGTTGTGCAAAACCTCAACGACATGTCACTAGAGTCTCAAATTAATCCCAAGTTTCTGGAAGGTATCGAAGAATTTAAAGCCATACTTCATCCAAAACTAGCACCAAAAAAATCCATAAACGAGGGGGAATTTGTGACCGGAGAAGGTAACGTATCTAATTCAAACAAAGGGACAAACGGTTTCAGTTATTCCATAGATTGGTTTATTAAGAATATTTGCCTTGCAGTCGTATGACTGAATTACGCAAGTATAATAAGGATAAATAAGAAAAGAAAAATGAAATATAGACATAACAATTCAAGGGCTAATTACATATTGAATATATGGGCATAAGGAATTATAAAAGAGTTCTTAAAACGATCTGTTTTGAAACTTCGAATTTTAATTGTTATGCTTTCCTCAAACACTTTGAAAGATAGGCTCAAGGTGGAAGTAAAAGTGATAGAATATCACCTTAATTACTACAATATCTATCTAAAGATTGCCTAGATAGCACCTCACGACTTTTACTAAGTTTGTCATGATTTGTGCTTCCTTTTTCATCTTTATAAAAGAGATCTTGGGAAAATTACATTCATTGCTTTTCTTTGATTTTTTTCAACTATATTATTTGACAGATAGATAGATAGACTGACTCATGAAATACTTGACAAGAATAGTCTTGAACTGATCTAATACAGCTACATTAAAATGTAGTTATAAATATCGTTGATACATTAGCTGTTGATGCTAAATAAAGGTCATTCTAGTTTGTTTGTTTTGTTTGTTTGTTGTTTTTTTTTCGAATTTGTTTTTAGTTATTTTTTTCGGCCCTCAACGTCCATTGCTACCAACGGTCTCTCTGTTTCCCATCCAGATAGCGATGAGCGTTTAACCTTTAATAAGTTTATTAAAATTACCTTCAATGAAAGAAAAACTGGGTAAACATTTTATTGGGATAAATTGCATGTTAATACGTATGTTCAAGAAAACTTGACTAACAAGCTGCGGTTCGTTCAGTCTCATTTATCAGCCTTTTCTTCTATACCGTCTTTAGCTCTAGCTACCCTGGTAGAGCTGTACGTCGAGGCTCTTAACACACCAGGTGTCGTACCCAACGTAGAGAACGCGTGGGACCTATTTGTTCGTAACAAATGTACCGAGGTATTGGCTGCAGCTGTTACCATCTACAAACAGGAAATGACAAAAAGGATGAAAGACAAGATTCCCTGCGAAGCTGACGTCATTAGAAAAGCACACGAGGAAGCAGTGGATGTTGGTTTGGTAACATTTCGTAGTGAGACTTATGCTTTGTCAACAAAACACGTCGAGAAGTACCTGACAGAGTTTAGGGTAATTAGAAAAAACATTAGACGTCCTCGGCCAGGGTGTAATATTTTTTCAATTTCAGATCAAGTGTCATTCCCTAGAGTATTACTTCTTTGTTTAAAGGCTGAGCATGAGAAGACAACGAGCTGAGCGGTGAACGCGGCGCGCAAAGCATGAGTGGAGAAAATGACCGGCCCCAGAGCTTGAAAGAACAAAGCAAACATGGCGGAAAAGTTAGATTGTCATTTATGTTGCTTCCCATTTTTATGCTTCTTGTAGGCACATTACACTTCATTAATATTACACTTTAGTTGAAAGAAAACAGAACAAACTCAAAAGTTGGGCTACAGTAGCCTAAGAATTCAAGCAAACTACAATTATATTCTCGAGAGGATGACAAGTGGTCTGAAATAGGAAAACATTACGTCCAAGCCGAAAAAATATATATTTGTTGGCATAACTTATGTAGGGACCAGACTTAGACACGCGTAACTCAGTTTTCATTTAATTCGTAACGACTCTCATTACATCTCGTCATTGAAGACTTTGTACAGTTTATGACCTTTGTATGGTTTATACGCTATTGTACGGTTCTACAACGAGAAAGTTATATTCTTAACATAAGACTTACAAATCTGAACGTAAGAAAACCGGAATTTACCTCAAGTTTGGCCTACAATAATGACTTTAGATCCTCTAACGTCCTTGCTACGTTCTTGTTACGTTCTTGTTACGTTCTTGCGCATGGCGAACTATGTTACCGCTGACCATATCTTACAACTTATATTTGTTTTGTTTTGCCCTGATAACCAACAATGTATTTACTTCAAACATTTCTTTCTTCTGTTTTTAGAATAAAACAGAAGTCATCCTGGAAGATTGGATTCAAGAAAACAAACGTCATACTGAAGTCTACTGCAGGGATCTTCTCAAAAGACTTAAAAAAGAAATTCTGAACCCAGTCCTCGCTCGGCTGCGCGGTCCAGAAGCAGACAAAATGAAGTTTGAAGAAATTGTTAAAGCTCGTGATAACATAAAAGAGAATTATGAATCTAAGGCTCGCGGAGCAAAGGACGTGCAAGCACGTGTCTTGTTGAACTTTATTCCGGTTTGTGCATACCTCTTATACCATAAAATTTAAACTGAAAAAGATTTTGCGTTCCGGTATTTTGTATTGCCTTAAAATGTTTCCAAACTTGACCAATTCTAGTTTTTAAGTTGTAGCAACACTTGGCATGAATGTTACTTAGTATTTTTGGCACTGTCAATTGATAGTAAAATACAGATTTCAAACTTTCTTTAGGAACTCATAGATGAAATGAAGCCGTATGAAGGCATCTTGCAATGCATGAAAGGCTACAATGAAAAGATTGAACGTGAAAAGGCAAACAGGATTATTGCAGAGGAACAGCAACGTCGGTTTGAGGTATGGCAATACAATCATACATCCATGGACCGATTAGGCCTTCTAATGAGTTAGTTGTCTGCAAATTCGTAATAACTCCATCACATGGAGAAAAAGATAACTCTCGATTTTCTTTCCCTTGTAGGAGATAATAGCCAATCTGAAAGAAGAAAGCAAAAACATAGAAAAACAGGTATCGCGCTGATAGTTTCATTGAGTATTATCAAGAGAACATGGTAAATGGTGGGGTGGGGAGGCAGAGGCAAGAGGACATTTCAACACTAATTTCACGAACTAAAAGTGTCATGGTTTGTAATACCATGATCTCTGAGAAAAATAAACCAAACTGCACAAAAGTGTAACATGAAAAAAATTATTACGTCCACCTATTGAAAAGTCTTTTTTCAAATAGACTTTATGACAATGCGCTTTAGAGATTTAATGAATATGACATTCCTTTCTTACTTGTGTACAATGAGCGTTTATTTATAGCACTTTAATTTAAAAACATGCCGAGAACGCATTTTGTTTACGAATCATAAAAGGAGAGGATGATCAAATTGTCATGGTGAACGCATGCGCAAAAAAGAGCAGGGGTCCCACAATTGAGTATTTGATTATTGCGTGACTAGTTTCAAATGAAAAATATATATAAATGGTTCACTTAATTTACATGATTGAATACGATGGACTTCCAAGGATCCTAATTTTATTAAATGTTTCAAAATCCAAAGATGATACTTATGCAAGGGAAGCAAAAGGAGGATATGATAAGAATGCAGCAGGTCTATGAACAAAGAGCAAATGAGCAGCAAATGCAGATGGAAAATATGATGAAAGCCGACTTTGAAAAACGAAGACGAGAAAAAGAGGAATTCATTCGACAGCATGAAAAGGCAATGACGCAAAAAATACAGGAAATACAATGTGCTAATGCTAGAATATCTAATGAGAGCAAACAGAAAGCGAAAGAGATAGAGAAAAGCTCAGAGCCTTGGTATATGAAAATAATAGCCCCAGCTGCTACGGTTGCTGCCTCGATATTGGCAGCAGTAGCCCCCAAACCATGTAGCATTATGTAGAAGAAAGCACAACGCTTCTTATAAATAGATACTAATTTTTTCTTGGTAGATTATACTTCTCTTCGAAGTGCATCAAAATGTTTATACCTTCTATCTCTAATATTAGTTTCCTGTCATTTTATTATCTGTATTCTTTGTTTGCGAGTTACGTCATCTTGACCATATTGGAGCTATTTAACAAAAGATTTCTCTTTAGCATCCATTATTAATCGAACCAAGATGGCCGCCATATTTTTGTCTTTTGACTCTCTTGGGAAAGCTCGCAACCCAGCAATTGTGAAAGTAATTATCTTTTTCAATATTTATACTGAGACGTGTTTTGGACGGCTTATTTACCTCACTTAGCTTTGATCATTTAGTCACTTAGAGAGTGCCATTTTATTATCTTTGTAAAAGTTATTATCTTTTACTTTATGATTTTTAAATGTATTTTAAATGAATTTTAGAGGGCCCATATATAGAAAGGCGGGTATGCTCGTCGTACATTTGAAAAATGATCCCTAAAAAGTACACGGGTCCCATCCAGGTGGGCGTATCAACTAACGGCTTTTTCTCCCTAAAAGGTACGAATTATACATTATGTAATTGAAAGAAGTCAGATGATTAACCAAAAATATATATCCTGTAGTTATAGCTTTCATTAATATAATCCCAGGTATCTTATTACCTGACAAAGACCCTAAGAGTTTCCCACCTTATACTTATGTGTGGATATTAAATTAAAGTTGAAGTTCCAAAAATAAAGGTCTCCGAGTAAATCGATGATTGCTTTGACGATTTGTCATATTCGTATGAGCCAATCAGAAACCTCTAATGGCAATAATACCCCTCTATGTCACCATTATCATTATTAAGTTTCGTTATATTGTAATAGCGTCTTATCAGTTATGATTGGTTCGATCATCGATACCCTAGCTAACATCAATGTGTTTTGTCTACTAGGTTATATTGACAAAATAGACGCCATGATCGGATTATGGTTTTCATATCGTAATGCAAATTACCCATAGGAGTAGTTTACCCCTTTTTTTATTTAGCAACACCTCCTCCCCTATCACAGGGAGGGGTGGTCAGTTGGACCTTGACCTCTGACGTCATTAGCGAGTTACAAAAGTTTTTATCGGAGTTATAATCAACTCAGTTGTAAAAGACCACCCATGCTTAATTGAAAGAAGACCTCCAAGACTACTTCTACGATGCAGCGGCCATCTTGAATCGTAATGCATTATGAGTCGCCCAGGGGGCAATATAGCTCTGTTACAGAAATACAACGTCGGTTGATATTAACAGCTCAGTACAAGAGAATACAACAAAAGATGAATTAAGACGGCACGTCCATCACCTTTACCCATGAAAGAAAGACAAACACAGGATTGTATATATTTCCGTCATCTTTGTTTTGTTTTGCCCCCCGACACAAGATGAGACAAATCTTAACACATATTATTACTGAAAAACATTAAATGTATGTCAATAAAGCTGCTGAAAGCTCCTGAATTGAAGTTGTTTGCTCCCTCGGCAAACACGTGACTAATCTCCACTACAATGCGAATACCATCATGGCGTCTGCCGTGAATAGAACCTATTAACTTCTGATCATCAGAATAGCCTGCTGTCGCGTAAAACGATTGCACGGCTCTATTGCGTGCAATAGAGCCGTTATAAGAAAAAAACAGCGTCAATAAAAACAGAACAAACATTTTAATACGAACTCATTAGACTACAAAACCATCATGCACCGCGCATTAGCACAGGGTCTCCACACCTAACAAGGTTATTTGAGGGAGTATGTGTGTGTAAGTGAGTGAGTGAGTGAAGCGGGAGAGGATTTGGGATATAAAAAATTAGATAATACGGCAAAAAGCGAGGAGGTAGAACTATTTCTTGGGGTCACCTTGGTTACTCTCAAGAGAAGATGTCAGCAAAAATCAAACAAAGTAGTTCGGCTAAGAATGCAACGTTTTACCGCCAGATCCTGTAGGATGATACATAAACACATCATGAAATGGCAAAGTATGAGATGAATGGATCTTGTTTTGATTTCTTTAATGTCAACCTTGGAATTTTTACGTTCAAACTCCAGCGCAGTTTTCATAAATAAAAGCCACCGCACTTTATTTGACAGGTTTCCGCAGGATCAGAATATGTTAAGCATAAATGCATTAGCATACCCTGTAGATATCCGGATGCTTGAGATTTTGGGGGTCGTGACTGAAATATTGACAATATCTTTTGAATAAAAAAAATTTAAAAATCTGAGATCTTTTAGACGATATCGTATAGTTATTTATTTATCCAAAGTTCCAGTTCCATTCGATGTAATCTGAACGTTTAAAAGATTCTATTCACTCAAAGACTTTGAAGAAAACACATTTTGAGTTTTAAACAGACAATTCTAAATAGATTTTCGAAAACTACGTTTATTTAGCTTTCACGAGAAAATGTATACTTTTATAGCAAAATGTTGTCAAAAAGTACGTGAAAATGTTTAGGGTTTGAGGCGAATAAATCCCATCCTAATACCTTAAACAATACATCCTCATCTGTTTTCGTCTTTATTGAAACAATTAATTTTTAAAGTCGACTGAGTCTTTTTGACGGTTCTCACGCGTTCTCACGACTCTTAAGGCCTATTTACACGGCACGATTTGCCGCGCGCGACTTGACGTATACGGCAAAATCAGCTCAAAATCGGGTCGTGTAAATGGTCCTACGACAGACGTACGCGGCCTCAAGACTTGTCGTAGCATTTTAAACTTTGGCTTAAAACCCTACGACATGCCGTAGGAAAATGACGTAAATATGACGATTTTGACCGAGATTGGGACTGAAACTAGTTGATTCCAAAACAAAATGGCGGATTTCCATGAAAACGTCTTTACCGGTAATTAAACACGAAGTGCAAAAATTCTGAATGATCTCATCAAATAACAAGGTAGACATGATTATTTACTGCACTTCTCAACTGTGTATGGTGGCATTTTACAAGAAATATTTGCTGTAATGACGAGTAAATTGCTCGCGTTTTTTCGTGCCGCGTGCGACAAGTTGTGCTCGTGTAAATGGTACCAAAATTTGCCGTATACGTCAAGTCGCGCGCGGCAAATCGTGCCGTGTAAATAGGCCTTTACGCTTCTTTCGTGCTTAGCAACCTCCCGCGTGCACCCAAAACTCGATGGATGCACGCTAACCAAGTACCAATCCTTAATTACAATTTGATGTTTCGGTATCATTGGTAGATACCATCATCCATCAGAATGATTGTTTTAAAAAAACTTGTTGGAATGAAATCGAAATTTCAAAACTCGTTCGCTAACGCGTTGGGCTTTAAACCACATATATTATTCAAGATATCTAAACCAAAATAAGGTCTCTGAAAACAATAAATGAATACATCTTTTACAAATGATGTCTTGTAGAGAAATTACATTGTACGTCATAGATAGTCAATTGTAATCTAGTAACCCTATGACAAACTGAGTCCATTGTATTAATACATAAAAGTTTTATGTACTTTAAATTGTTTCAGAACTGATTCATTGATGAGCTTGTCTGGTTATTCCTTATTCAGTCAGATTGTTATTAAATTGATTTTTGACAAACTTGTACCGATCTCTATAACGAAAATAGGAAATTCACCTAGTGCTACTGGGGTGTCATATTGGTAGAATACAGGCGATCCAGGGGAGGTATTATTATTGAAAGACGCTTATAGGATGCTTAATAAAATCAAGTTATCTATAACCTTTATAGCTTTTCCTATTTGCCTATGCGCGTGATTAAGTTTCGCAAGTATTACTCACTGTAGCTGCACGTATTGAGGTCAGTTTCAAACCAAAACCAAAACTTCTATGAACGCGACGGCCAATCGGGTACGTCAGGTAAAGCTTTGATCAATTTACTTTGACCTAAACCGGGTAAGTGTATAAAATATATTGATATATATCGATGTATTTCTAGTTTGACAATTTATTACTTTATGTATTAGGGTGTATACTTCAGAGTTTACACCTATATTCAAGTCGAAAATTAGAGTTCGCAATACAGATTTAACGTGGCATTTTTAAGAGGCCGGAACTCAGTTTTTTGACATTAATCAAATGAGATTTAGCGAACAAATCAATTTTCAGTCCATAATAGACCCTTTTGCCAAAATGAAATTGAAAAGAGTTAAATTAAAAAACCAATACCAGCACTGGAAAGAGCACCTTTATTGTAGTAACCCCTACGAAAATGCTTTATGTCAGTGTCATATCGGCAGAGAAAACTCAAGTTGAAAATTAACAAATTTACAGACGAATGTTTCTTGAGTTTTGTCTGCCGATACAACACCTGACATAATGAATCTTCGTAGGGGTTACTAGAATAAAGGTGCTCTTTCCAGTGGTGGTATTGGTACTTCCCTATGTTTAATTTTAACTCAACCGGATTTGCTGCCGCCATTTTGGCAAGGGGTCTATTCACATGTCCCACATGGAAGCTAGAATCATTTCTTCTTGCAAATAACCAGCTATTAGCTCTATTATCATAAGACTCTGACTTCGACAACAAATTGAGGGACCCCTTCGCCACCCGTCGAGGCCTCTTCATGTTCTTCATCGAATGTGAATTAAGGCTCCTTCACATTTATACGGTTATTTGTGGATCTGAACTAAGCATTTTGTTCTCAACGATTTACTGCGGTTTTCGATATCCTGCGAACTCGGTAGTTACGAGCTGCACGCTGAAATTTGTTTTTTCGCTGCTGTCAATCGAAAATAATCAGTCGATCGGTACCTTTTATGTTCTTGACTAGCGGCAGTAAAAATCCAGTTTCAGAACAAGTTCTTGAAATTCGCAGAATATCGAAAACCGCAGTGAATCACAAAGTTTTTGACGACAAGATTTCTGTTACTCGGCGTTTTGATGCCTTTGGGCATTGTTCTCAAGAGCTGAATGACAAAACGATGAATTCTAGCTTACCTTAGCCGACATAATTATTCAATGACATTGTTATAAGTAAACTAGAACAGAATCATTGCATTGTCACTCTTGAGAATGATACAGGTGGGCATCAATTCCTCGAGTAAAAGAAATATTGTCGTCATGTACTCTTTCGAGTATCTGTCATGGCGACCGGTCACGTTTTGGGAGTGCTCCCACTCTTAGGATATTTTTACGTTTTATCGAGTTTACTGGTACTTGAAAACCAACGTACTGTCTATGTAAATACGGGAGAATGTTTTCTTGGACAGACCAGAAGCAGTGTATGGATCTCAGGAAGTATTTCAAGCAAATTTTTCACAACGAAGGGCCGAACAAGATATGCGAAGTCGAGGGCATCTTACTACAGTAACTGCTCGGTAACTTTTAACTACGAGTACCTTCGACTCTGTGGCGATGTAAGCACAAACCCAGGGCCTCAGTCAACTAGAAGGATTTGTACGGAATGTGAACGGGTAGTAGCTCGAAATCATCGGGCAACTCGGTGCGATGGTTGCTCCTTGTGGACTCACATTAAATGTGGACGAGTCCTTCCAAAGGAATATCGGTCTATGAAATCTACCGAGGACTTTTCGCGCACCTGTAAATCCTGCCTTGAGTTATTACACCAACTTCCTTTTGCCGACGCAAGCCTAAATTCTAGCAACAGTTCGATTCTGGGCTCTGAATCCGGGGCAGAAGACGCAAACTCAGTCTGGGACGAATTTGACGAAATAGCAAAAAAATACCGAAAGAATCTCAAGATCGGACACGTAAATGCAAACAGCATTGGCGGTTTCAAGTTCCATGAAGTAAAGACCTGGCTGCTCTCTGGCAAGCTTGATATCCTTGTGATTTCTGAGACCAAGATTGATGAGAGTTTTCCTGATAGTCAGTTTCAAATCGACGGTTATCGTTTGTGTCGAAACGATAGAAAGGCCGGCGGAGGAGGACTCATGATTTACGTGAGAAGTGATATCTACTTTGTAAGGGTCCAGCAACTCAGTGGTCTATCTCCGGAACGTTGGTCTCGGTTTAGAACCGAATCAATTGTACTCAAGATTAAACTGGGCAAAACTTGGCTTGTTGTCGTTGGCATTTATAGACCTCCTTCGTTTCCCAAAACACAATGGACGGAGGAGCTTACACTTCTCTTTGAAGCTGTTTCTGCACTAAGCGATACTGTATTTTACGCCGGGGATTTCAATGCGGACCTCTTAGATCCCGACAAACCCCCTCGAGAAGGACGTTGTCTTCTGGATCTAATGGATATTTTTGATCTTGACTGTCTAATCACAAAGGCAACTCGTAAGACACACACATCCGAAACTCTGCTAGATTTGATCTTGACAAATTCCAAGAAAAAGGCTCTGACATCAGATGTAGTTGATACGCAAATAAGCGATCATTCTTTAGTATACACCATTTTACGGGCAACGGCTCCAAGATCGCGCTCTCGAAAAATATGTTTTCGAAGTCTCAAGAACTTTAATCAAGAAAAATTTATGCAAGATTTGCAAACGGTACCATTTTCTATAGTAGATGTTTTTGACGATGCGGATGATAAACTTTACGCCTTTGAACAACTTTACACTGGTATTTTAGATGAGCACGCACCTCTTAAACAAACAGTTATCAGGGGAAACCAGGTTCCTTACATGACAGAGCAGTGGCGCAAGGCTATAAGGCATAGAAACAAGCTCTGGAAAAAGTTCAGCAAGGACCGCACAGACGCGAATTACGATCAATACAAAATTCAGCGAAATAAATGCACATCGTTAAGACGGAAGGCTATTAAAGAACATTTTGCGAAAAAATCTACGGAACCGGAAAACCCAAGGGAGTTCTGGAATACGTATCGGCCTTTCCTATGCACTAAAGCGAAACAAGCAAATGACATAATCCTAGAGGAGAACAACAAAGTCATAAGTGAAAAGCGTGAAATTGCTGAACTTTTAAATGAACATTTTATTAAGATCACAGAGAGCGTGGGGGCGGTGACTGAAGAGGAGTACGGAAAGAATTTCGTCAACCATCCAAGCATTATAGCGATCCAACAACATAATAGCAACACGAGTTTTGAATTCCAGCGCACAAATCAAGTGCAAGTCGAGAAGCTGCTATTAGAGATCAATTGTCGTAAATCGTGTGGCTATGACATGATGACACCTAGACTTGTAAAGGATTCGGCGGCTGTGATAGCTAAACCTATTGCAAGCATTTTGAATTCGTCGATTGACCAAGGTGTTTATCCGAGTGGTTGGAAGAAAGGACAGGTGACACCATTGTATAAAAAGGACGACGAGTTTATGAAGGTCAACTACAGACCCGTCACAGTCCTTGTCGTGCTCAATAATGTGCATGAAAGGCTGTTGGCGGTACAGATGCAGGACTTTTATCGCGCGATCTTGTCTGACCTAATAAGCTCTTATAGAAAGCTATATAGCTGCGAAACAGCTTTGTTACGCTTGACAGAAGATTGGAGGGCAATGCGCGATAAGGGGGAGCTAGTTGCGGTGATGTCGATGGACCTATCTAAAGCGTTTGACGTTATCCAGCATGATTTATTGTTGACTAAACTAAAAGCGTATGGTGTTGGTGAGAGAAGTTGTGCGCTTCTGAAAGACTATCTCACTGGGAGACAGCAGAGGGTGAAGATAGGAGACACTTTCTCTAGCTGGGAGGGCGTTGGCCGTGGAGTTCCTCAGGGTAGCGTCTTAGGACCAATGCTATTCAACATATTCATAAACGATTTGTTTTTCCACGTCACAGAAGCCAAGTTAAATGCATATGCGGACGATCATCAAGTATACTGTTCAGGCACTGATCCAGCAGAACTTGA
The DNA here is from genome assembly GCA_011057435.1 of Actinia equina. Classification (NCBI taxonomy): domain Eukaryota; kingdom Metazoa; phylum Cnidaria; class Anthozoa; order Actiniaria; family Actiniidae; genus Actinia; species Actinia equina. The sequence goes on along the minus strand of WHPX01000683.1, from coordinate 304,302 downwards.
ACACTGTTTATGTAGTGAAGTAGCTAAAGCAAACACATGGTATAAGGTGAACGCAATGAAAGTTAACGAAACCAAGCACCAAGCGCTGATTTGGGGAAAAACTGACCACAAATTCTCATTCCCTGTGAAAGATTCTCTGGACATTTTTGGAATGAATATAGACAATAAGCTCTCCTTTGACAATCACATCTCCGCCATTTGCAAAAAGATCAACAATCAGTTTAATGTTATGTTAAGATTTAGAAAACTTATCTCAAGGGACACTCTAATAAAGCTGTATAAGGCTTTCATTTTGCCGCATTTTCATTACTGCTCGTCGGTGTGGCATTTTTGCGGTGCGCGCAATGCCAGCAAAATGGAAGCATTAAACAAGCGAATATTAAGGTTCCTTTTACAAGATTATGATTCTTCATATGATTTATTACTTGAGAAGGTCAACCTAAAATCTCTACAAGTTAGACGCCTTCAGAATTTTTTAATCATATTGTACAAAAGTCTATTTTTTTCTCACTACCCAGGATATCTAAACAGTATGTTTACTTTCCGGTCTACTTCCTATAATTTACGCAGTAACTACATTCTGTCTCTCCCTAAACCTAAAACAACTACATATGGCCTTCACTCTTTTTCTTATTTAGCTGCTACTTTATGGAATGCACTGCCGGATACTTTTAGAACCTCAAACTTTTTGGACTTCCGTCGTAATATACTAAAGTATGACTCTTTCGAGTAACTACTCATCAACATTGAAATTGAACTGATTCTGCAAAATAGTGTATATAGTGTACATATGTAAATATTAATTACCATTATATAGCCCTTTTCTTTTTTTTTTTTTTTTTTTTTTTTTTTTTTTTTTTCCTTTCCCTTTTTTTTTTTTTTTTTTTTTTTTCTCGAAGATATTAGCTTTGTAAGCTACTCTGAAATTCGAGGTTAAATAAAGTTTATGTATGTATGTATGTATGTATGTATGTCATGAACTTTGTGATTAAAGGTTTTGAGTCTGCAAACTTTTTGTTGTGGATTGGTCTCCCTTCTACACGTATCCGTTAGATTTTTTCCTTTTTTTTTTTTCTTTTCTTTTTTTTTTTTCTTTTCTTTTTTTGAATACGCCTCTCGCATGTGGACGGTCGAATCCGTAAATAAAAAAATGAGGATCAAAAATGAATGTCCGGATAAGTGTAATTTTAGTAATTTTTATACGTAAAATCGAAACCAAAATATAAAGGTAAATTCGAAAACCCAGGCCCACGTCCACCAGTGTTAAGATATTTTTAACGTATCTTTAAAACAGTATGGGCCTTATTCACGCGGCAGCCATGTTGGATTGAACAATAGATTCCACCACGCGTAGCCTCGCATACAAGAGTTTGAGAATTAATTTCTGCTGGGGAAACAAATGTTTTTATTCTCATGAGAATAAACATGGCCGCCGTGTGATCAAGGTCCATTAGTTAAATTGCTATTCTGCTACACAGACTTCTTGAAATAACAAATTCATTTTTTCTTTCTTTCAAAGCGTCGTCGAAAGTGAAAAATACTTCACAATGAAAGCCAACATTAACGAGTTCTTTTTAGATCTCATTGTGATAGTGATGGCTCTCATTTCCCGTGTGTTTGCTGAAGCAGGCAGCGGAAATATCTTCATGAATGACAACGAAAACAGAGCAAGTGGAACATTTTTGAAAATCGAATCCCATGCGATCCTGACTAATAAAATCACTTCAAAAAAAGTCCAAAGTGCTATAGACTGTTCCTTCGTGTGTTTTCAAACACCTCGTTGTCTTTCTTATAATCTTGGCAAAACCGAACAACGAGGCACGTTTATCTGCGAGCCGTTAAACACAACCCATATGGACACGCCTCTTAGAGCAATGCCCAACTATACTCACTTCAGAAACAATACAACAGTAAGTTTTACTGTCGCTCTACTCTAACCTTGAACACTGAAGTATATTTATTTAATTTTTTTAATTGAGTAAATATACTTTTATTTTATTTTATTTTATTTATTTTTTCTCTCTCTTTCATCATTTCACTGATCTCCTTGATCGACTTTCAATACATGTTAACTTGAATTCTATTGTTTTCGATTCGTAATCTGATTGGTTGACACTGAACTCAAGTATTCACAGTTAGAGTAGAATTACATAATGCACTCAATTCTTTCTCTCAAAAAGGATGGTTCCTGAACTACATTTGTAAAATGAGTTTGTTTAATGTGTTGTTCTCTGCCTGGTCAACAGGGGTTTCTCTGGGCTTTCCAGTTTTTCTCCCTTAAATAAAAATTCACATATGAGTTTAATGGTTTGTGTTGTGAATAATTAATGTGGTGGTAGTGCGGGAGAGCTCCTTACGGAAATAGAGGATCGTGAAATATGAATTTTTTATTTTTTATTTTTCGCATATTGAAAACACTAACAACCAATCAAAAAACTAAAATAAAAATGGAAAACAAAAATTTATATTTTTTCAATTATTTTTCGATCCTTAATCGTAATTAAGACTCATTGAATGGTATGTGAGTTTTCATTTATTTATATCTATTTATCTATGTGTGGTGTGGTGTGGTGTGGTGTGGTGTGGTGTGGTGTGGTGTGGTGTGGTGTGGTGTGGTGTGGTGTGGTGTGGTGTGGTGTGGTGTGGTGTGGTGTGGTGTGGTGTGTGTCGTGTCGTGTCGTGTCGTGTCGTGTCGTGTCGTGTCGTGTCGTGTCGTGTCGTGTCGTGTCGTGTCGTGTCGTGTCGTGTCGTGTCGTGTTTTAGGTATTTTAGGTATTTTAGTTCTTTCCTTTCTTTTTTTCTAACGTTCTTTCTTTCTTTTTATTTTTCTTTCTTCCTTTCTTTTCATTTCTTTTCTTTTTGGCTTCTTTATAATTTTCAATAACGTTAAATGATATTTATTTGCTATTTCAGAAAAAGAGTTTCACTAACCAAGGTCATACGGGTAGAACGGGTCCGATCCAGAAGTTTGTGGTGCAACAAGCCGGCTATTATGTCATAGAAGCTGCAGGAGCACGTGGAGGTACCTTATCATGCAACTATGGCTCCTTTCCTGGAACATATCTCGGTGGAAAGGGGGCCACTATGAAAGGCGTCTTCTTTCTTGCCGCTGGTACAGTGCTAAAGATAGTCGTTGGACACCGAGGCGGGGATGCTGTTGAGGTCAAAGGAGGGCGATCCACTAAACAAACAGCAGCATCTTTAGGACTCTCGGTTGAGGACAATGCAGGTACTGGAGGTGGAGGTGGGAGCTTTGTTTATACGTCGACGAATACACTTCTTCTTGCGGCAGGGGGGGGGGGCGGGGGTGCGGCTCATCACAGTCCTGGTATAGACGGTCAGATAACCACGGCGGGGTCACCATGCTCAAAGGAAGGTGTCTTTGATTCTGTAAATGTAGGTGGGAAGGATGGTGGGCCGGGGCATTGTAACACTGCCGGTGCTAGTCATCATGGGGGCGTAGGGGCAGGCTGGAACGGTAAAGGGTGCGCACGCTTGACCTCTAAACATGGCGAAACAGGAGGATCGCGCTTGGAGAACTGGATTGGAGGAAGCGCAGGGGGCATGAATAGTGGAAACAATGGTGGGCCACCCCCGGGAGCGGTAGGCGGATTTGGTGGTGGTGGGGGAGGTGCAGAAGACAGCGGAGCATCAGGTGGCGGCGGAGGTTATTCAGGGGGAGGTAGTGGCAATAAGGAAATGTACGCAGGGGGAGGGGGAGGTTCGTTTTGTGGTGGTATATCATGTACTGGTGCTGTTGGAGGTAATACTAACGATTATGGCTTTGTAAACATTATTCATACCTAAACTAAGGTCAAACAATTTGAAATAGTTACGAAGAAATGTTGTCTTTGCAAAACTGAGGAAGCTGAGGAAGTCATGAAGCCTGCCAAAATTGACCAACCAAAAAAAATAATACACGCACTTGGAATAAAGATATAAAACTTATGCCCACTAATGTGTAGGTCACTTTTTTCAAGCGCTTATTTGCATGCAACTTTTTTTAAATATATTTCAACGTTATCTGGTAGAATATCTGGTGGAATATCAGGATACCTCAGTTTTGCAAATGTTCACGATTCTGTTTTGCCATTTTTTCTATTCAGTCTTTCAAATAAGATCATTTATTTACTTAAGGTGTTTTCACAAGATGATTTTCTACTTCACTTCTTTTTTGGCATATTTCCAAGATAGCGCATATTTTGTCCCCCAAAATAGTCCCACAATGCACTGCAATGCATCTCGACCCAGTTTTTTCCTCAACCTTTGAACGGCTAATAACTAGACTGTTTGTGAACTAGAGTGGTTCTTTTTTTTTTGGCCCATGAAACAAAGTTGTATCACTAGAAACAATACTAGAACGTATTAGTGTCTACAACTATTTTAGTGGAGCAGGGGTGGGGTGCGCTGCTTATTGAGCCTCCTCTCACAAATGGATTCGAGTCTTGCCCATCTCGGTGTCGTAAGCGAGTAGAATCGTTCGTTTGCTCTCTCCTGTGCTTCAAGCGTTTTCCTCCCTCCTCAAAAATCAACTTCTAAATTCCAATTCGACTTTTGGGCTTTCACCTAGTTGGAACCTAGCTCTCTTCTGATTGTCCCGCGCTGTGATATAACAGCTCTAAACCTTAATATATATTTTTAGATCTTTTTATTATGCTTACTAGTATTTCAAGGACCAAGTAAAATCCCTCTAGTTATGCTAAAAGTCGAGCACAAACAACTAATAAGCGCATGGAAAGTTACTGTGGTTTTCGATATTCTGCGCACTCCGACATTTCAATGGCTTTTATGAAATTCCTTATTAATTGCCGTCAGTGCAGTCAAAAATATAAGAGGTGCAGACTGGTTATTTTTGATTGGCGGCAGCGAAAAAATCAAATTTCTGCGTGCAGCTCTCAACCATGTTACGAGTTCGCAGAATATCCGCGAAAACCACAGTCTGTGATGCTGCTAAAAAGTACTATTAATATCTACTTTTAGTATTATTACTACTATTATTAGTAACAGGCAAATATAGATTTAGATTTTAGATTAATTACTACGTTTTCATGATTTTTGTGAATTCTGCCTATGTGAAGAAATAAATATTTTAAAAACTAAAAGGCATGTCATTGTTTATCGCCAATACCACCACAAGTGCAGCGTAGCTCAACGGGGTGAAACTGAATTGAAGGCAATAATGTGAAGATGTCTCTCGCAGCATCTATACGAGTCCATGGAGGACCCCGAAGTACCAATGGCGTAGCGGTTGTGCACTCTCACAGCTGGGGTCTCGGGTTCTGTTCCCAGACTCGGAATCACATCTACCCGCGCAAGGTCAATGATGAACGAGGAATATAGCAAAAGTACAAAATTTACAGCCCTCGAAAAAAAAGATCATTTTCGAATTCCCAAAACTGCTGTGTTCTTTGATTGCAGAACTATTTACTGAAATTCCATGGACCTTCACTGAGCACCGTGTCGACGATAATATTAACGGTGTTAAGTAATATTCTCCACAAAATCGACGAGCAACTGAGATTTCATAACTGAAGAGCATTAGCGAGAGTTTTACCAGAAGAACTAGCTTTGCGGCGTACATTTTTGTGATTGATTAACCAGGACCATACTTCCAGACATCGAGTGCTGAACCGTCGTATGGACTTACGGCTACGCTGGAGATTTCGGCCCCAACACCGCTATCCCGGGGGAATTACAAACTGATCAGGAAGCTCGGCCGAAGCCTAAGGGAGAGGTTAGTCGGCCCCTAGACCGTAGATGATTAACCCCTTGCTATAACCAGCAGACCAAATACGTCGATTGTGTCGCTGATGACTAACCTCCCATGCTCACTCCTTTCCATGTGGGATGCGTTTTGTGAACATGGCCGTTGACCGTGACGTGTTCTGACAAGCAAACTTGGACCTTATTCGTGGTGTCACAATGTTTTCACAATTCAGCGTGACAAACCTCTGGGGGAATGAAGAGCTATTGTTTTGAAACTCGTCGAGATATCATCGTTATTCCTTTCGTATCCTTTGGGATACTGATGAATTTTTCGAAGAATAAAAACAAAAGAAAATGAATCTTCTGGAGGTTCGTCACGCTGAATTGGGAAAACATTGTCACACCACGAATAAGGTCCATTGGAAGCATGAGAAGCGGTTGATACAAGTATGCAAGGAATTTCACAATGTTACCTCTTGTAATTATTGCAGAGAATCTCAAATCGTGATCGAGTGTGCGTGACGACACTTTTAGCGGCTGCGTAGGAGACTAATCATGACAGCGAGCCATCCCAATAACTTTCGGTCAGTTTTTTGAAACAATTATCAGCTTACAAAACCCGATTATGGATTTTCATACGTCAATCAAAAACTACAACTAAATCAAGCCGTTGAAAATAGTCCCTTTTCTTATTTGCTATAAAATTAATGGCCTCAAATTGAACTGATCCTGATGGCCTCTTTTGTTGTTTAACCCTGGGGGGCGGTGGTCAGCGGAACTTGCCCATAACTTAATTACTGCGACGTGGTAATATGTATTCAGTGAGCAATTATTACAGTGCCTGTACAGCTTGTAACTTCTTGGTATAATCTTGAAACAGAAACAAAGTGGGATTCATGTAGCTCTTCTATGAGAAACTAGGCCAACGCCACTAAGTTATTCACTACTAATTTTAGCAGGAATGCATCCATAATTAGCAATCAAAACAAAACAAAAAAACAAGCAAACAAAAAGATTCAGTCTGTTTTAGTAAACTTGTTAATGAAATTGTCGCGCGTAGACTACTGTAATAGCCTATTGCATGGCGTCCCTTCTGCCTATTTAACTAAGCTACAGCGCCTGCAAAATGCAGCAGCTCGCCTTGTTTGCAATGTATCGAAATATGACCACATTACTCCAGCACTTATAAGGCTTCATTGGCTCCCAGTAAAATTTCGCATTGAATTTAAGATTGCTATGATTGTGTGTAAATAAGTAATTAATAAGTATCAGGGAACCCGCAAGATATAATTCAAGATCAAATAAAGGCATGTTATTAATAGATAATAGTAGAAAAGCAAATTTTTGGTCTCAGCTTCTATTCTTTTAATTTTCAGGAAATAATCACATGACTGTTACTGGAAACGGGGCCTTATTGATTGTATTTGAAGATAACTAGGAGCAAAAAGAGCATTTCAACCATATCGCCTTCTTAAAACCTTTTTTAGGTATTTGTTGGGAATTCAGATCGCGATACTGTGGTCCGCGTACGTACGTACGTACGCTTTGTCAGATTTAACCCCCTCACTTGGAATGTACACATAACAATGAGGGCAGAAGTGTACACAATATGGTCGAGGTAAGTGCCACGACATTGAATACTTCTTCGTGCATTCACATTTGCCATAATACTTAGCTTTTGGGGTACGAATAAGTGGTCAAGAAATTGTGATAACATTAAATGTTCTTGAATCGAAGAGTCTAGTTATCAGTTCATTCTGAGTTTAATGAAATAGAAAATTCTTCACTCATCATAACAAGTGCTCAAGACTTAAGACTTTTTACCAAAAAAAATGTTCATATTAAAAAATTGCTCTTTCAAGCGCGACTTTTGCTCTGGTCGTCTCCTATTATACAAATTCATAAGAGAAACAGTGTGTTTTGTGGTCCCGGCGATGTTTCACGAGGCGAAGCCGAGGGACTACAAAACCCACTGCTTTCCCGAGGTTCACGAGGTTCGAGAACACGCAGCAGTTATTTGATTTTTTGATTTTTAAAAACTTAGAAAAACTTACATTTCCGAGGAAATCACTTCAGGTATTGTTATTACCGGCCAACAACATAATGTTGCCCGCTGAGAGGCGCTGCCTGGAAACTTGTTCACGTTCACGTGATACCCTCCCCAATCAGAGTTAAGAAAAATGGACTTTGACAGTTGGTATTTTGAATACCATTCAGTGTCCCTGATCGAAACCTCCGCTCTTTATCTAGCTGACAATTGAAACCGACTAGGAATAAATCGTTTTTCAATTTTAAAAAAATGCTTCATTGGGAGGATTTAAAAGTAAGAAAAAATAAATTAAAAAAAAAAAAATTTAATGTGGATAAGATGGGATTGGAACCCACCAAAAGAAATTCAAAAATACGATTCCACTTTGCCATACCCCCGAGACATCCGCAGAGCTGAGGCGGCGTATGGACTTCGGACCTGACGGCGATTAAATCCTTCTGCCCTTGGGTGTACGAATTACGCAAGAAAATGTTCTAGCCGAAGCATCAGGGGAGAGACCAGCCGTCCCCCAGACCATATCGGCTAATCCCTTGCATCTCTGCCACGCACGGAATCGGTTGAAGTTATAATTTTAAAAAGACTAGTCTATTCGGTGCATTGTTCTCACGGCTATTGTTATGCTGATTCACCTGGAACCGTGGTCCAGTGGATAAATCGTTGCCGTTCAAGATACTGAGTCAAGCTCGTCTGAGGAGGGTTAGCACTTGGATGGGTGACCTAAACATAATACCTACTCACGCTTTTGCTCCTTTTTCCCGATTTTCTTTTTTGATTTTTAAAATAATATTACATAAATTGGTGAAACTTTTCTATTTTTGAGTGACCGATTCCTGTCTACCCAAATCAGTCAAATTATATCTAGAAGAGGAAAATCCTTTGAAAAAATGGAACTGCCGGCCATCTGGTAATTTCGTATAGAATTTCAAAACACTATATGGCCGGCAGTTTATTATTTTTTCAATACAGCATAATTCGTACGATAACACAAACCAAACTTAAATCTCGAACGACCCTTTTTATGCTTTCGAATTCTATAATCGTTTATAGCGCTAGCATTATTAATTCTCAAGTAAAAATCTGGCAAGTAAAAACGACGTAAAACTGACAACGTACCACGGGGATCGAAGGTCGCCAACTTTATCAATTAAACATGGCATTTGTTCGCTAACGGGACGGATTCGAAGCCTTAATTTCCTAGTTTAAGAACTATTAATCTTAAACTCTTTCTGTATAGAAAACGGCTTTGGGAATCTAAAACAAAATTTTGAGCAACAAATAAAAGAAAGATCTTTTCGCGGCATCTTGAACTTTCTTGGTCAGTTTATACACCCGAGTAATTCCTAATCCTACACTGAGCCTTGAATTTCAGCAACTAACGAAAAAAGAATATGCGTGGATATTGATTTCCGACACGTGATTCGCAGCCCCACCCCTAATCAATCACTTTGATAAAATAGACATTGATTGGCAACTGTCACTTGAAAATACATTACACTTTACACGGGATCTCTGTATCATATGTGGCTATTGCGCAATTTTGGCTTTTTTTATGTAGGAAAATACGTTCCCTGCTAGCAGAGTCTCTCTTCTCTTTCTCTCCCTTCTTTCAGGCGGGGAGGAAGGAGACTCTGCCGATGTAGAGCGTTTCCTTTGATACACCACGATTGTGGACGAACAAAACCAGTTTTAAAACCGGTTTTTAACCGATTACATGTAGTGCGCATGAGCAAATGTAACACACCGTGGCGCCAAACATGGTGTGACGAGAGCGGCTGTCAAAATCATGACAGCGTTGCTAAGTTACGTCACGCTTGCGCGACGGAAATAACGTCGTACATCGGCAGAGTCTATTTTTCTCTCTCAACCAAAACAAAAGAAAAATAGGCTCTGCTAGCAGGGAAGAAAATATGGAGACACGCAACAGGCAACCCAGTAATATTAAAAAACACCAGTCATTTCCTATTGCTAGGCCTTTTGAAGAAATTATTTAATAAAGATATTAGAATTATTTTTTATTAATGTAATATTTAACAATTGTAAATTGGTTGTTGCTGTTGTTGTTGTTGTTGTTGAAAAAACAAGGTCCCTAGAAACGGCGGCTTTAATTGTTTTAATGAAACAGAAGGTTGTTTGACAAATGATTTAAATATATTTCAGGTATTTTCCCGTAACCTTAGCAACAACGAAACACTACCCTGTTTTTCTCGTAAGTTTATCTCGTTGCCATAGCAAAATTTTCTTTGAGACATCGTAATTGGTTAATTATCTAGCTTAATTTGGAAGCTTTGATCGTTTATCCGTGGTTGCCATAGTAATTGCTCTAAATATCCTAAAAGGTTTTGGTATATAAAGAGTGAATTCTGAAGTGAAAATAACTTGCCTTAAAGATTGTATTACTAGAAGATGGCATTCAAAGAAATTTCCCTTCGCCACACCACAAGAGACGAAACTTTAAAGCATAGTTGTAAGTAGCGTCAGCCGTTTAACAAAACCTACTTATCACTGTATAATCCGTAATTACAACATTAGCGACTGTTGTACTTTGTTTGGCAAATATCTAAAATTTTACACGTGTTAGAAGGAGCTAATCGGACAGTTGGATTGTAGCTAAAGAAATTATCTCACGCTCACAAAACATAGATAGACTGCTTGTTTCTCTAATACGTAGTAGAACTTAGAAAACTATAGCTATGACAATTGAAGTGCCTAAAAGAGCTTTACGATAATTATTATTAATAACAGCAATGTTTATTGAACAAAAAGTCATTACTTATGGAAGAAATCAATGCTTTTTTAAAGGTATGTTTTCGAAAGTTCAGCTATGGCAGTTTCTGTTAGAACTCTTATCGGATGACACCAACTCTAAAATCATTGCCTGGGAAGGCGAATATGGTGAGTTTCGTATGAATAACCCAGAGCAAGTAGCTAAGCTCTGGGGAAGAAGAAGTGGTAGGCGAAAAATGACGTACCAGACCATGAGCCGCGCACTCAGGCATTACTACTGCAAAGGCGTTTTATCCAAAGTCAAACACAAGAAATGGTGCTACCGATTCAGCTTTAACACACTTGAAATGGCGAGAACCGTTTTGGGGAATACCAGCCTTCCATCTACAGAAAAAGTATGCTCAGGGAAATGCGGTGAGAACTACGAATCAGCGCTGGCCTATGAAGAGTATCTCAATGCGGTTTTCTTTTCGCTGCAAATGCCGAAGGTGACTCTGTATCCTAGCGACGACATTTGTTTCGCAAACAGGATGGAATGGCCGTTAGTTCGCTGTTTTGGTGATTGTGGTGTTCCAGTTGTATACAGAATATATATATAGTTATCCAAGACAAAGTTTTTGAAAACCGCAATTATTAGAAAAGAATATTGGCACTTAAACGAAAAAGAAATCTTCCCTAATTAACCCGACGAAAAAACATGGTACCTAAATATCTATACTTACCTTCGATCTTTTTCTCTTCGGAATTTGAATACCGTATTTCCTCTATCAAGCACCCTGGGGCTTAGTTTTTCAGTGCTTTGGGGCTGGGTTTATTAGAAAGGGGGGCTTATTAGAGACTGGGGGCTTAATAAATTTCTCTGACTTTGGAAATTCATAATTATTTTTGAACTACAGAAGAAAAAAATTATATCCGAAAGTTTCACAAAATACAATAATGTATGCTATAACGATCGACTTTTACTCGTAATCTCATCGCACTCATATTTCTGCACTAAAACCAAACGCTTTTTAACAAAGAAAAATGCCGCCCTCATGGGTGGGGCATATTATAATTAGAGGCGGCGAGGTTATTTAATTTTTAGAGGCTTAATAGAGGAAACACGGTAAGAAAAAATGGAAAAGACTGCTATTTTATTGTCCAACGATTTTGGTCATCAGTAGAAAAACGATAAAAATCGTATCCAATAGTCGTTATTTATAGCTTTTTAGGAATTAGCATGTTATAACATGTTAGTAATTTTGCCAAAATGATACATGGAAAGTGATACAACTAGTGATACAATTCGTGGAATATTCATTTAAATCAACACGTTTCATCGTATCGTTGTTTATATGTCATTTCCGCCAAGAATACTTTTCGGTCTTAGCTTCTATGTGTTCTATATTTCAAACCCAATTCGAATTCTCCTTGTGCAATTGGGTGCATAATAGGGAATCGTTTAAGTACTCTAAGTCGACTGCTATAAATTCTTATAGAACTTTGTAATTATATTATTTCAATACTAATGAAAAATAAATGAATAAATAGATATTCTATTATGAGGCATATTCATCAGAAAAAATCTGTTAACATTTGGTCAGCTACGATTTCAAGATCACGCCCCCTCATGTGAGCCCATACAAATTATGTCTCAAAAACACGGTTTTTGGATCTTTTCTCAAAATAATGACTATCTTGGCAAAAAACAGAAGTGGATTCAGTTAATTCAACTATTCACGGACTGCATTATATGGTTTAGATTGAATTCTATTGAAAAATACCACCGTACTTTTTGAGTTGAATGTACGCTATTGCATGTATTTTACAAGAGAAAATGCATGACATAACCGGGGTCAAGCTAGAAAATCGTCTCTCCTTGAAATAAAACAGAACCTGTCAAGAAAACAGAAGTGGATTTAAAAACCCCGAGCTTTCCTGAACATTTTGGTATATAATTCATAGAAATTTGTTAAAATTTAGAACCGTATTTTTGCTGATTTCATAAGCTCATACTATCTGTTGGCCTATACATTCGCCTCTTATGGTTTTTATTTTTCGTAGCCTCGAAAACACGCTATCTAACTGCTAGTTCGCGAAGAACAGAAGATTCACGGGTCATTTAGGATGTTTTGTCACGCAGTTTACTTGTGCTATGTAGCTTTACTTTTAAGAACAACCTTTTGCTTTGGAAAGAAAGGAAAAAGACCGAAAAGAGCAAATTCCAAATGTATGGGCAATTATTTCCAAGGCCCAAGTAATTAGTTCAACACTCTCAGCCATGTCCATATATGGAAACTACTTACCATATTTGGAGTTTGAGGTATGTTTGTATCGCAAAAAAGACCATTTTTCGAGGTAAATTTTATCCAAACTTACAGAAATTCGAGTGAAAACACATTTCTACGTCGGCTATTTTGTTTTTTTTTGTCCAAGAAAAGACTGGAGTAACAAAGGAAGCCCGCGAAAACGACACTGATTGTTCCTCCTCACCCTGTTAGACCAGATAAATTATACACCGTGAAAAGATTAAAAAACTTACTGACGTTTCGGACGCTAGTCCTTCGTCGGAGTAAAAGAGAAAGAAGTGACTTCTTTCTCTTTTACTCCGACGAAGGACTAGCGTCCGAAACGTCAGTAAGTTTTTTCATCTTTTCACGGTGTATAATTTACCTTTTCATCATTACTGTTTCATTAGAAACACCGACGCAGCTCACACTAGTTTCTAGCTAGTTATATCCTGTTAGACCAGAGTTAATAGAGGGTTCCCCTCTATTTAACTCTGGTTAGACATTGTCTTTTTTTTTTTGCTAACTTTTTAATTTCTTTGCCCATCATTGACCTTTCAATGACAATTACTGTGTCAATCTGAATGCTTTTAATTTGATCCGAGTTCATTCTTCGTTCTTTTTAACAATAGGGTCTGGTAACGAGAATGACAAAAAAATTTATTTTTCTTTTTTGCTGAAAAGAGTCTGGGAACGACAATGAAAAATGCTCAGCACCATTAAGGCATGGCTCTTTTGAGGAAGTGATGGAAAATCAGTTATTTATTCACATCTTTGACAGTTTACTATGAATCTTTCCCAAATTTGGCTCGTAGTAGTAATTCTTCAAGGCAAGCAATTACCGCATATCTGTTACCAAGGAAACCAGGTCACGTGACCACAAGACCGCCATCTTGGATTTTTAAAAAAATCGTTTGTAATCGTATTGAAACTACTTCAAAAGTCCTGAAAATCCATATTCCTTTTGATATTTGCAATACCTATATGGATCTAATTGGATATCTTGGAAATTATATTAAGTTTAATTTTTAGAATATTTTTAATTTTTTGGAAAAAATAGAAAATATTCTAAAAATTAAACTTAAAATAATTTCCAAGATATCCAATTAGATCCATATAGGCATTGTAAATATGAATAGTAATCTGCATTTTCATGACTTTTAAAGATGTTTCGGTACGTTTACAAACGGCTTGTTTAAAAATCCAAGATGGCGGCCTTGTGGTCACGTGACTTAGTTTCCATGGTAACCAAGGCTCTAAGGTTCCTTCTTTTCACAAAAGACATTAACTTGCCAAGTTTGGGGAAGATTCGTAGAAAACTGGCCATGATATAGCTAATCAGTTTTTCATCTGAGAACCATGCCTTAATGCGGCTGAGTGCAATTTTTATAAAACTCGCCCCAGTATTCCCTTGGAAAAGTGTGAGCTTTTCCATCCGTTTCGAAATCTTTTTTCATTATTTTCGTGAATGGAGATATGAGAGCAAAAAGCAAAATTACTGCATAAATCTATAGCTTTTTTGATGTTATATTAAGTTAAAATTTATTAGGATAGTACACGCGCGCTAATTGGTCAAAAACTGTTTAACAATTATTCGCCAAAGGCGAAGTGAATATCGGGGAATATTTACCGAGACGCGAGTTCGTGTCAATACACAGGTGATTCTTTCAAAATAAAAATAAAATAAAAGAAGATATAAGACATTTTTTTCCGGTAACAGCAACAATGAGGCTGGCCGCCATTTTGGATTATTAATTGCTGGAAGTGATTATCGTGTGTTTAAAAATACACAGGTGATTATTGGGAATCTCGCGCGCTCATTGGCCGAGAAACTATTTGAAAATTGGGGAACGTTGCTTAACTTTGTTGTGTTTTGGTGAAGAAAAATGTAAGTTAATGGCACATTGTATGTGGCCATGTAATACGGTTTAGCGGTTTAAATGCATGCCAAATTAGCGCCCTGTTGAAGGTATCCTGCCGTGCAGACGTTTTTAGAGTCGGCTCGTTCCTTCCCCTCCTAAAAAACGTCTGCAAGGCAGGCTATGTTGAAGGATGAGACAAAATTTATTTTCGAAACATTTGATTCAAAAATCGCAGCAAAAATTGTCGAAAAAATCGCCTGTGTAACGGGCCTTTAGATTAAATATGAACAGATGTTTAACAAAATATCAAGATTGAAAATGATTGCGTAATATTAGTCGCTTTGGAATGAGCGTTACGCGTTACTGACTAATTCTTGCGTGACGTAGATATTATCAATACTTTAAATCCTTCCCAGTAATTGATATATTATGATTTTAATTACATTCTTAAAACGATAATAATTTTTAGAATGAATTTATTATTGTTTATTCGTTCTTTTAATTATATTACGTCATTTCAAATTTAGATTAGATGATTAAATGACGTCACAAAGAATTAGCGATAGTGACGTCATATTCATAGTGACTCGACTGTTGTAAAGTTGTCTTTAAAAAACTCTCATAGCTGATGTTTTCCCCGGGAAGGAATATTTCTAATAATGTGGTCGGCAAAGCAATTGTTACTTGGAGGGCTAGCAGTTAGTGGAGTAGCGGCTGCTGGCTACTTTGCATACCGCTACTACAAGAACAGAAACACTAGCTGTGTGGACGATACAAAAGAGAAGATAACGAAGAAACTAATGAAGACGGCGAAGGAGAAACACAAGATACTCAAGAAAACAGAGCAAAACATACCAAGGGGGGAGAACAAGTTACTGAAGTAAAGAGAGAAGAAAATGAAGACGGAGAAAACAGAGGAGAGAATGGACGAAAGCTACAATTGAACAACCAAACTAAGGATGACTTCGTCAACGACAATGACCTTACGAAAGCCTGCAGCAACCTGAACAAAGAAGCTGTGAGAAAAGCATTGACACTGCGACCGTGCCCAAGACCCAAGTTCCTTCAACACGTAAAGACGATGGAAGAACTGGAGATGACGTTTGAAGCCCTTTCAGCTTACTTGTTCACACAGAACAGGAGCGAGGAAGAACTGAAAGAAGCAGAAAAAGAGCTTGGCTGGGCATGGAATGTAGCTGTTGCCTTTAAGAACAGACTTCCACAGCATGTACCACTGATGGATGGATGTATTACTGATGATGATGGATGGCTGCCGTTACAAGATGAAAATGGCATGCAATCTGTGGATTGAGCTAAAATATTAATCAATCAATATTTATAATGTTACGTGATTTTCGTTATTTTTGTAGTTTTTAATATGCTTTCCATTTGACATATGCGTGACAGCTTTTGCTGTTTGAAAATGGAAATGCATTTGAATATAAAATAAACGTTTTTTTAAAAAATCAGTAAAGTCGTCAAACGGAGTATTCTATATCGAGTGCTAAAGAAAGAAGGGAAGGAAGGAAAGAAGGAAGGAAGGAGGGAAGGAATATACCCTGATATTCACTTCGCCTTCGTCGAATAATTGTTTAATAGTGTTAGTTTCTCGACCAATCAGCACGCGAGATTTTCAATAATCACCCGTGTATTTTTGCTAAGCTTTATAAGAGAATGGAGCACAGTGCACTCAAGAAGCACTCTTCTTTCGTGCTTACGTCACTGCGTGCTTTATTACTGAACGGAGCACGGAAAATGCTGTTTATTTGTTAAATAAAACTTCCAGTGGAAACATGAATGTTCTTTTAAAGAGAAAAGAAGAAATTTGTAAACATATATCTGTCTTTAAGCCACAGGACATTCTCGTAAAGCTGAGAAGGCTTTTATTTGGGCGAGAATGGCCACAGAGCCAAATGATGCCCCAGTGGGGAGGGGGAAGGGAGAGGAGGAATACACCGCTGGGTACATGTATACGGGCGCATGTTTAATAAAGCCAAGATGGAGGACGATAGACAACCAAAGTTAGCTCTTTCCAAAAACCTCAAGGAAATGAAGGTATTTATCCAATTTATGTCGTTATTTTTTTCTGCCAATACCCAGTATTGTGTTTGTTATGCCTAATTTTTGAGGTGCTTCAAGAGATTTCTTTCAAAATACGATATATTCTGAAGCGATCGAGTGAGTGGTGCTTGAAAAAGTCTTGTTGATAATAAGCTTATAAGCTTAATCACATGCTCAATATATCCTATCCTGCATTGGTAGACATTTTCAATTATACTAGAATTGTTTAATTTGACTTAATTTTAATTCATTTTTTAAAACATTGATTTTCCACACTTTCCATTTCTTTGTTGGGATGCCTGTGGTTATTGTATAAAGTTATATTTTATTTTTCCTGGAAATAGTTTATGCAGAGAAGAGCAGAGTCTGACTACCGTAAACAGCTTGAGGAAGAGAGAAGACGAAAAATTGACGAGGCTCATTGGGTCCTAAACACGAAAACAGGAGAAAGTGAAAGGTGTGACATTGAATGAGTTGCAGTCACTTTATACATGTACTGTCTATTTCACACACAAATAGTAAACTATGAATACTCCTTTTTATAGTTCCGTTACAGTGCCACTACTCCAACCAAAGCCACCTCGACAAATTTTCTACAAATTAGCCTATCAAAAGTAGGAATCTGAACAATAGAATTGCTACAAATCGGACAAATATCCATGGGTTTACACGGCTTAGAAGACTGCCGGCACCTTTGTTGTCAAATATAAACATGCTGTCGCATAGCAACATAGTGATAAGATCTAACAGTGTCAGCCTGATTCTATCTTTGTCTGGAAGAAACAAACTGTAATCATAGAGATTGTGTTTTATATGGTTTCTAATTTGCTTTCCTGCCGTATTTGAAGTCATACAATGCTATTTTTCTATATCTTTGGTGATACGAATCACTAATTTGCGAAGAAAATATATTACAAGCTCTTCTTCGTCATTTAATTTTAAGAACCTGAACAACGGAAGAATATTTGAATTCAAAATTTGTCGCTAATCTATTGTCTAAATACTCAAACACTATTGGATAATTTGTAGAAAATTTGCCGAGGTGGCTTTGGTTGGAGTAGTCGCACTGTTTGTTTGTTTGTGGGCATTGTTTGTGTGCAGCCTTTCTGCTCATGAGTTTAGTGCACACATGCTCATTGTGATGATGTCATTTGAATGTTTTGATGAGCAAAATATCAAGAAAACCCATTCTTCTTTAGAGCAAAATATCTCGGAAACCAATTCGGTGACCCCCATTTTTCTTTGTCTTAAAATTTAGATACTGTACTTCAAAAATCTACAACATGTGTAAACATCTAAAAAAGATATCTGATTGCGAGAGAATGATTGACACCAAATTTAGGGAAAAATTCCACTTGTTAACAAATTCGAATTGTATGCATTTTGACTAGCTGTATACATCAATCCCGAAATGCACTATTGGTGTTATGAAGGCAATCAGTTATGAAAAGTCATGACAATATGTATTTTTTCCCAAACATTGTCTACACATTCTTCCGATTATTATTAGATCATGACCAAATATAATATTAACAATATGCTGTTGTGTTCAAATCCAGAGTGGAAATAGAACCAAGTTATGTGAAGTGTGAACAACTGTACAGCAATGGCAGAATGTCTTTCAAGAATTTTAACCCAACAGTTGAGGTAAAGTAAATATCATAGACTTGATCTTAGTTTTATAAATTATTGAATTTACCATTTTGAATTTCTCTTATTGTGAATAGTAAATAGACAAATGAGCCATTCACTTTAGATAAATACACCAATTAAAAAGTTAAAAGTGTTGTAGCACTGTATATTTGAACAATACTGTAGAAAATATAACATTTTCACCTTACCATTCTTGATTTTTTCTTGATGTACCTTTAGTAAAGAATAGATTTATTTTAAGATAGACATTTAGAAGTTTAAGCAATCGGTGTCAGTACCATGTTGTGTGTCTTTCCTCTTATTTGATGATTAATTGTGTCATCGCATTGTCAAAGTAGTGTCGGCTACGCCTCGTGGATCCACATACAGTCGACTCTCCCGTAAGCGACCACCCCGGGGTCAGGAGAAAGTGGTTGCTTACGGGAGATGGCCGCTTACTAGAAAGTTAGCACAGGAAACCCAAACAATGGGAATCCCAACACAGGAGGCCTAAACCATTTATAATTTCTAACTCACATGTTAAAAATAACGATTAAACTGTTTAAATTAACGATTAAACTGTTTTAATCAAAACTTTGAATGTGCTACATGTTTACAGTACTATAATTGTCAATATTTCGTAGGGTTTTTAATACCCGATGACTCTATGTTCTTAAATTTTTTATTGTTAAAGGATCTGTCACCATTACTGGCTCTTGGGTGGTCGCTTATGGGAGAGGAAAAACATTGAAAAATTCCAAAATCTTAACCCCAAAGGTGGTCGCTGTTGCTTACAAGAGGGGTCGCTTATGAGAGAGTATTTTTACAGAGTTTATATGGGAGATGGTCGATTACGAGAGTGGTTGTTCAAAGAGAGTTGACTGTACAACTTTGACAATGTGATGACGAAATTTATCGTCAATAAGAGGACAGACACATAAAAAACTGATGTCTCTTTGTTTTTTTACGCAATAACAAAAACCATAAACACTTCTCATTCTTAGTGATCAAAATAACCAACGGAAAGAGCGCGCACTCATTCACGTCAGCTTTATCTGCCTGTCCTCTTATTGATAATAAAAAATAACCAATCAGCTTATGAGAAATTTGTAAGTTATTGTAAAAAAACACATTTTAGCTTTGTGCAACATAGAAACAGTAATTTGGAAGGCAGTACAATGGATTCGGGATCAGCCAATTTAAATTTCAACTCCTCATGCATGAACATGTTTTTCTGTGTTTATTAGAAAACCTTCAAACAGATGAAAGCAGAGGATGAAGAAATTTTATCAGAAGAAAGGGAGAGAGAAGCAACTGTATCTGATGAAGAGATGGCTAGAAGGTATACAACAATGGGGAACCTATATGTTTATTAATATCTAATATTCATATTGTAATTATAAATACGTAGTATGGAATGGACGTGAGCAATCGACATGGAAGGGTTTTTAGATTTACAGTACCTCCACCATTAATTATGCCATATACAGTATTGTTGCCACTCAGCGAAAGTTTCTGGCATACCCTTCCGTTGATTGAACATTATTGTCTTAGGGGTAGATAGCAGTATATCATGCAACATAGTAAACAATTCACTCACCTGCTTCTAGACTTGCTCCAAGCTGACCTCTCTAAGATTCATAGACTAGAGAGTAAAGCAAGTGGAAAAAATAAAGCATCAAAGTCGCGACAGGTCAGCTTGTTCTTCTTACAGGATTTTCATTTGCTTTCTCTCCATTCAATGTTGGTCTGTATTTTTCTAGCGCACACTAAATTTCCATACAATAAAAAGAGTGAGCATAATTCAACAACCCATTTATGGGTTGTTAAAATTGGGGTGAAACAAGTTGGAAAAGTCCTTGGTCCTGCAAAAGTCATCCTGGTTGTGCTGCCTTTTTTGTATTCAGCATGAGTGAACTAATACGGAGGCATAGGACTTTGTACGGAGATCAAGGATTTGTAAAAGCCTAAAACTTGCTTCTTACTGGTCTCCTACATGTACGCAGCCACTATTAGTGTCATCATGCCACTCTCACTGCCCTAAGTAGGAGACTACAGCTTCTTATTTACTTTAGAAATATCTCCCAATTTTTCTCCTAGATATGATACTCTGGTTGGCACAATAGGCAAGAAATATTCAAATAAAAGAGACAGATCAACAGTTATCGTAGATGATGATAACGATGATGATGAGGATAGAGACATATCTCATTCTACTAGTAAGAAAAAATTCAAAGGGGGTTTTATGAAGCCTCAAGACTAGTATGAGTATTTTTAAAAATAATTCAAAAATTATCTTTAAATTCTTATTTTCGTTGTTCAGAGGCTTGGGGCCGGTCGAACTAGAATTGAAAGAAATTGTTTTAATTCTAAAGTCTGACATGTCCATGTATGTACATGTATAAGCTTGTGAATCACCATAGCTATTGAAAGCACTTGAAAGTGCATCCAATTTGACATTTAGTAGAAATTTTTCAAAGGAACAAACAAGTACCTCGGAGGCAGATCACCCTGTCACAAATATTGAAACAGTTTTTTATGCAATTAAAACTAGTAACTAGTGCAATTGCAACTTTACCAGAAAATTTTGGTGTTGGATAGTTTTATGTCAGATCAAAGACAATTGAAAAAATCGCCATAAATTATTAACAGATTGCGTCAAGTAAACCTGTGCAGGGTAAAAATAAAAAGTGAATAATTTTTAGTGCTAAATGGTGCAAAGTAACTAATAAAATTGTACAAGTTAGTGCAAAGGTTTGTAGGTCTACGGCGTACTGAACTTACTAAATTGCGCAATTTCTTACAAAGTTTTTCAGGGGTTCAGTATATGTTATGTACTCTATTTAAACTGTGCTATTCAGCACTGGGATCCAGAGGTTATTTATTCTCACTCCAGTATTTGCTGGTAAAGGGAAGTTCATGCAAGGAGAAATTTAAAGCACCTTTCACTTGTGCCTTTCACAGTTGCTCGTTACCTTGCTACGACCAAAGGAAGTGAAATAGAACCTCTGGAGTCCAGGGTATGATTCTCTAATGTGTAGTTCCAGAAATTATCCATACCCACCCCACAGAGGAATTTGGAATTCTCGAAGGGTGGAAGGGTCAGAGAAAGAACAAAAATTACAGAGTTTGTATGGAAGAAAATTGGAATTTCTGGGGGTAGGGCAGTGTCTTAAAAAATTCCTTCGTGGGGGGGGGGGGGGGGGGGGAAGGGGGGGTATAGATAATTTTTGGAACCACACAATAGCAAATCTTTCAATAATATAAGTTATTAAATGCCTCACAGATAACATTTCATTCATTACTTGCCCATGCAGGGAATATATACATGTATTTATATCCATAGAAGAAACTACAACTTTTAATTTCTAGATGTTTCCATCTTGTTCCTAAAATAATATATATATACACCTACTTGCAAGAACATTGTCTTAACGAAAATATAACATTAGTGATTTAGTGAGATAGGAATTATATTAAAAAACAAAAGAAGATCACTGAAGCTGAACTTTTTCTTTTGTCTTTTATTTCTTTCTCACTAAATTACTAATGTTCTAATATCGTGTGACAAGATTCTTGCAAGTAGGTGTATCTTCAAGATGATTTTATTTATTTTTAATTCATAAATATGATAGTGATAATTAATTATAGATAGCTTATCTGGTAGAGTACAAACACTATAAGTGTGTAACATAAATACCACTAAATACTGCTAAATAATGCTAATCCTATTGTTTTCTATTGTTTAATTAGCACTATTTACTACTAAATAGTGCAAAGTGTTGCACACTTTTAGTGTTTGTACTCTATAGAACTTTTAACCAAATCAAAAAAAAATTTGGGGTTGAAATTTACAGGTTCAATCGTCCATAGCTTTGTAATACCGAGAGGTAATTCTAGGTCAGTCAATGTCCAGGGCATTTGAATTAATCACATTATAGAGCTGCAAAACTGCAATATGCATAATATTGGCCATTATCTTTTTACCCAGAATACCTTTCAGTGTTTAGCTTTGATGATTAAATCTTTTCAACTTTTTTATTTAAATTTGGTGTATACTGTCTCCTTGAAGCCTCTCTTTTTCAGAGTTAATTGTGTAGTGATCACTCCATAGGTGCAGCCTAAAAATTCTGGAGGTCAAGTACTGTACTATGAAAACACCTGACACTTGGTACTAATAGATCAAATAAAAAATTTCTTTAGTCTTAAATACTAGTCATTTTAATGTCTCCTTTTGCATTTTTATAAATGAATGAGACAGTTGGATATGAAATTATTAGATTAATATTCTTAAATTTTCTTATTTATAAATAATTTTAAGCCCAAATGTAAAGTTATATATTTTCACTAGCAGAATTCGCCCACAAAGCCCTAGGCATGAATGGAATGAGATATGGGGAAAAATCGGCCCGAGGCTTCGTGAGCGACTAGCTTTGATGGTTTTTATGAGAGAATGCATGCATGCACGAGAACCCGAGACTCATGCAAATAAGCGCTGATGTGAAAAATCTTGTTTTTTGGGCTTTTCGTGCTCAAATTCCATAGTGACAACAGTTTAAGATTCAATTTCTGAAAACCCATTCACACATTAGGGAGCATTCACTCTTTAGGACAGGGGAGGACTGGAAGAATCCAATGAAAGGTCATCTAGTTTTTACACAGCCTAAAGGAAGGGGCCATTCAAACAAAAATATATTTCTTTGAATAAACGAAGGTTTGTACATTTTTGCCAAATTTTCCAAAAATTCTAAACACGAATGCTCCTTGGCCCAAATTATTTCAAACTTATGAATCATATGAATCAGTGTCTTACTAACAAAATAAGCTCAGACACAACAACCTTGGGGGGGGGGGGGGGGGGTGTAGGGTGAATGAGGCAGGAATGTCTTGCTAACAAACTAAGTTCAGACAACAACTTTGCGGGGGAGGGTATGTAGGGTGAATGAGGCAGGAATGTCTTACTAACAAAATAAGCTCAGACACAACAACTTAGTCAGGTATTGCAATGTTTATTTTTTCAAAGAGGATCCCTCATAAAAGAGGGTATTGGAGTTGATTAAATATTTCCCTAAACCCACCCCTAATATGGGGTGAAATATTTGATTCACAAGTGATAGAGCATGTCAACAGGTAACCCAAACTAAAGTATGTGAAGTTAAATATATACAAAATTAATGCCTTATAATACAGCGGTTGCCTTGATTTGACGCCCACCAATCAGAATGCAGCATTGATGATAGATCACTAGTTGGATTGGACTAATTTTAAACATCTTTATCGAATGTCCTAGTGATAAGGTGGACCAGGCTTGGACCTGTTACAGTCAAACCAGCTCATGTGTTCCTAATCAAGGTTCAAAGATTCAGTTCATTACCCAAAATTTGATTTCCATCTCGTTTTGAATCTTGAATTGATGAAACTAACGTCGTAGATTTCAATCCCGGTCTTTACCTCAAAACATCAAAATATACATTGTCATTCATGAAAGGATTTTTTGAACAAAACATCACACCAAACAAATAACTTTAAGATGGAAGCTACAATAATCTTAGCTTTGCATGAATCTGTGAAGAACTACAGTAAGTAAACTTTTAATCTGAGCCCAGAATTTAAATTGGCATCGTTGGCTTCATAAATGCAAGCTTCAAAGCAAGATGGAAATCAAACTTTGAACAATGAACTGAAGGGGCATTGCTTCTCACTACTTCACTTTTACAAAAAGTAAGAAAACTTTTGGTGCCAGCTAGTGAAAAAACTTTATTGAAATCTGTAGTTCTAGAATTTATCCATACCACCCCCTACGGAGGATCTTTTCAGACCTCTCTACCCCCAGAAATTCAAATTTTCTTCCATACAAACTCTGTAATTTTGTCCTTTCTCTGACCCCCCTACCACTTGGAATTCCAAATTCCTCTTGGGGGTGGGGGTATGGATAATTTCTGGAACTATGCAATGAGTGGTGAGTTTGTTTTACCTGTTCTTACTCTATCTTGTCCTTGTATTGATATCAATTTTAATAGTTAAAAAAAACTTTTAAATACATGTTAAGGCGTTTTTGGATTATCTAAACTCATTTCATTCACCTCAACAAGAATTGCTGATGCAGAATGTGATTTTCGGTGTCCTTTCTTGAACTTATTCTTTGAGTTCTTGGGCTTTTCTTTATATGCCTGTCCTTCTATATCATAACTAAGAACTTTTTTGTTTAAAAACTTAGGCAAAAAACGAGCACTTGTAGTTATGACTTGACCATTAAGTTTTTGTTCATTTTCTAATTCCTCACAAGTCTTGTTAAGTTCACGCCGTGCTCGTCGTATGACATAGGACATTAGGAGAACACCAATGATTACTTGAGCAAATAGAACTAGATATCCACCAGATTGTTCTGATACTACATCCTCCAGTGATCTAACTGTTGATCCCATGTATGCATTTAATGCTTGAGTAGGAAGAAGACCCAGTAAAGAAGACATGACATATTTTGGTAGACTGACATTTGTTGCCTGTAATATAAGGAAAAAATAGAATCAATGAAATTCAAATAAAGTGAAATAAATTAAGGGATGTTATAATATAGCTAGATTATTATGCACGCTCTGATTGGCCAAAAACCAATGAACTATTTCCCCACGGGCTGCATGCTCGCTCACTCTGATCTCAATGGACACTCGGCTTTTTTCTCCTAATTTTCAAATCCGATGGCATCAATAGCGTGCGCAGGAGAGAGATGAATGATATAACGCAAACTCTGATTGGTTGAAAACCTGTGAACTATTTCTCCATGGGCTGCTCGGTTCATCTTTTCTTGAATCTAGCTATATAATATTTTTTTAAAGGTATTAATAAAACAAGACCTTCAACCTTTACATTTTTATCAATACCTTGAAACAACCTCAAAGTTGACCAAAGTCTGAGGACATGACTAAATGTAACTAACTGCTATAAAGTTATTATGAATCTTGTGTTCTGATTAATTGGAGGTGTGTCCCTTACGAACGCACAAGTTCTATTTGATCAATAGAGTACTTAAGTGATGACGTCACAAAAATTAATTTTTGCTTGATCATATTTTTGATTAACAAATTCGATAGACAATCAGATACACACCAAATTGGACGAGAATCTGACAAATATCAGCTGAGATATGACCATTTGAATATATAATTACTCCATATGAAGCACTGTATTTCCGGCTGGGTGACTAACGTTAGGAACCGAGCCAAAAATACAGTGATTTGTATCGAGTAATTATATATTCAAATGGTCATATCTCAGCTGATATTTGTCCGATTCTCGTCAAATTTGGTGTGTAAATGTCTTTTTTGATTGTCTATAGAAATTAGAAATCAAAAATAATTAAAGTCGAAATTAATTTTTTCATGACGTCACACTAGTGTACTCTATTGGTTTCCAAAATAATGGCTACTCTAATTTGTCTTTTATGAAATAAATAAAAAACATGCTTGGTGTACTGTGTGGAGTTATAAATGCATGCACTTGATAAGACATGCTTCTCCTAAAACTTCTCTTGTGTGTCTTCTGCCAATTCTGCACACAGCACTCACACATATACCTTTTGAGCAGAGATTGAAGGCCTTTGCTAGCAGGGTATTACGCATGTTTTTTATTACAATTATAAACAATTTGAATTGCAATAATTTTAGCTTGTTAGGCTTTGCAAGGGAGAAAAACTTGAGATCCCAGAGAAAAACCCTTGAATCGATGGAGAATCCTAACAAATTGAAACCTTTATAATAGGCCAAGGTCTGTTTATAAGATAGCCTATTAAACAAGTAAATATTAAAGCTTTCAATATTTTTCTACTTGTCTGAACTGGTCTGTCATGAGAAAAGGACTGAACTGGCAAACAGCCAAATCGGTGTGCTTGAATATTCTAAAAATCAAATAAATACTAGGTAATAATCTATTAAGAATGTGAGAATTACATTTGTACATTATCAAAACCGGTTACACAAGGTTTTATAAGAGTAAAGAGAGTCCCTTTATATATATTTTGAATAATCATATATATTTACGTTGAAACCTGCAACGGATAACTAAAGAATGCATAGACAGAAATATCAGATTACATTACATTTCATATTAATCCAAGACCTTAAGAGTATGGATATCAATGAGGGTAAAAATAAAAAATACTGATGCAATGAAATATGTCAATTTGATTTTTTTAACGACTGTATAAAAGATTTTTTGACGTAATGGTGTATAATTTAAAAATAGGAGTGTCGTCCTAGCTTGAGGTTTAGTCAATGGCTCAAAACAAATATTGTAAATGTTATTTGAAACCTCGAAGATTTAAATAAGATTTTCCATTGATATTCAAGATTTTGAACTTGTATTTACTATGGATTGGAAAATTAGTAATATTGTTTTTTTCAAATCTTACGATTATTGATAAACCCAGCCCTGAGTTTGTTTGATTATTTCTTTGAATGAATAAAATGATATAAAACGTTATTTGTTTTATGCAGACGTCTGTACAACTGACAAAACATAAAACACGTACAAAACAAGCTAAATATTCAGTGTATAAACTCACCGCAAATAAGCCATTTTGAAGGCCAAAAGGAATCGGAGTAAGGCGAGTCAAGGCAATGACTTTAAAACCTTTTGTGCCTTCGACAACACGAACAACGGCTTTAAAACTTTCCGACTCCAACGTTGAACTAACCCAGTCTCGCATATACCTTCGACAGACGACAAAAGCAGTTGAAACTCCAACAGCAGCAGATAAATACACCACAGCTAAGCCATAGATAAAACCGTAAAGATAGCCGGCAGCAACGTTAAGGACGATGTAACCCCAAGTCATAGGAAAGGACACGAGTGTGAACATGACAACAAAGAGTAACACGCCCTGCCAATCGTCAAGGTTCTGAAGCCATTCTAAGAAATCCTTTAAATAGTGCCTACATAAAAATGCAACGCATAATGCTATAGATAATAAGAACAGTGCTGTTCCAGAGACTTGTAAACAGCGAGCTGTGTTTTGTTGTGTGTTCACAACTTGGTCAAAAGTGGTTGCTTCGCCGAGGCACTTTTCGGCGCCAGACTTGATTTGCTCAGTGCACTTTTGGCCATATTGGAACACCATTTCTTGTTATTTAGTGGTCGTTAGCTTGGCTGTGGGGTAATACTGTACATTAGGTTGTTTGTTTCGCAACGAAATGGGTAATTTGAACCGGAAAACTAGTGTCAAAATATTTCCATGTGATGATCATCAAGATAAATATCCATGTCACTTCCCTTGAACCGAGACCACGTACATGGCATACAGCGGTATTACCTGATATAATAGCATTCATAGCGAGAAAGAATGAAAGGGGGAGGGGACGGGGAGATTTTTTTGGAAGTGTAAAAGCCAGTGGGGGAAGGGGGTTATAAAAAAAACAGACGCAAGGGAGAGAGAAAAGTTGGGGGGAAGGGGGTACATGACAAATACACAGCACTTTCATAATAAACGGAACCGTTTATAATGATTTACACACGGTGTATTGCGTGTGGGGGAGAGTCATGGGTTGAGTTTGGCGAACAAGGGCCATTAGTTCGTGAGTTCATCCCTAGTATGGGTAACTAAACGAATACCACCCCTCCACCCTCGCGATAAAAAGTGAACATTCCCAAAGACATTTTTAACATGACATTTCAGCGGTGTTTCATTCGAAATATTATTTGTTCCATATTCAAAGGAAGCCCAAAAAAGACAAAAGTCCAAGGAGGCAATAAAAAAATTAAAAAATCCCTTTTATTTGTTTTACATTGATGTCCAAGTCATTGTGTCCTCTATAGACTCCTGCAGCTCAATCTGGGGGCTAAAACAATAGGTTCGAATTCTCGGGAGATTGGAATTCTTTTGTTTTGACGTCACAAGCGAACGGAAAGATCTAGCAAAAATAGAGTACCAATAGTTATCCCCCCCTCCCTTCCCACACCTATTTTTTTTTACCTACATACCTAGCATACAGCGGTGTTACTCACTATAATAACATTCATGCCACATCCAACATGGCGGACGAAGTGATCAATATTTTTTCTCAATGATGATATTACGAAAATACATCGAAGGAAAATACTGATTATTAGGAAATATAGCGGAGATATCAGTTCATGTGGCGGGCTTGTATATTTGTTGGCTTCTTCGTGATCTACTTTCCAGGTAATGGTTTATAAACTGTTTTAGAAACATTTTTCATTTTTTATTCGTCTTGGTGCAATTCCCATTTCAGACCACGTGTCATTCCCTAGAGTATCATTTCTTTGTTTAACGGTTGCACATGAGAAGACACATGAATGTGGATACAACTCAAACATAAGAGAGTGACATGTGTTCTAGCAGAAAGCTTATTATGAAACTAAGCTTATGAAGATATAGCTGCCGGATTCTATAATTATTATTGCATTCTTTTGGTTGATACAACAGGTAACCAAGGCGTTATCCATCCTATGTGGACATCCAGATATATCAGATCCATGGCAGCTAGAACACTCCTTTCTCATCTGGCTGAGGCTCAGAATAATCGCACCAATGAGATTGACCTTACTGAAGTGAGACAATATGTTGATATTAAAGACTACAAAATTCAATGATACCAACAAAACATGACATTTTGGAGTCATCGTGACCCCATTATCAGGCGTAAGATAGCTAGAGTTCAATACTGCAATATATATTAAGTCAACTAGATTGAAACAATTACATTGCAACATTGAACTCTAGCTATTCACACTTGATAATGTAGTCCGCTGCATTGTGATTGGCAACAAACATCACGTTCGGCCAATCAGAATGCAGTATGTAACGTGACCTGCTCACGCTTTACAACGGCCGTTTGAACACCATCGATCACACGCTGTAGAAGAAATCAAATATTTGACTTTAAGCCAGGATTTTTCTGGAAATATTTGACGTGGTGGCATTCAGAATACATGTTATGATAGAGAAATTATCCTTCTTTTGACATGTTGCATTTTTATTGCGGTTCAAGGGGAGAGAGAGCGATTTTTTTTGGATTTTCTACCATGATGTAGTCAATATCGGGTGCTAAGTCTCCAGCCTTCCCATTATTTAGGTAGAGAAGAGCGGATTTTGAAAAAACCTGCTAAACGGCCTAAATTGCACTGAAACTTCACCAGAAGACTGAACAAAGTAAAAGCAACGACTGCAGCAAGTTTTGAGGCAAATTGTTGAGTGAAACATTTTATTTTCATGACCTTAATCATAACTCCCATACATTCCCTTATAAACCATACACAGGAACCTTGTTTGGGCTGCATGTGGTTGGTATCATTGAATTTTGTAATCTTGTGTATTCCAAGCCTTTGCTGATCAAGATATTAAATTAAAATTACTGAAAAATGTAATCCTACATATTTTTGAATTAAGCTCAATCAATCTGTAGCCTATAAAACGCTTATGATTTGTTTGATGAAATAAATTGTTAAACATTTTTTAGGCTACAGTCTTGTAACTATGGCTTTCAAGTTTATGTCAATTCTAAAAATTCGATTTAATTGGCTTGAAAAAATTTAATTTCATTAATTAAAACCTCATTGTTATATAGTGGTATTGACAACTCTTAAAACTCCAGTGTATGTAGGCCTAGCCTCAAATCCAGAAGTTGCTTGATTCATTATTCTAATTTCTTCTTTTGTTTACTGACCTCAAAAGTTAGGCTAAGCCCTGCATACACTGGAGTTTTAAGAGTCATCAATTGTGTGGTTCCTGAAAATATCCAAGCCCCACTGTGGAGGAAATCAGAAATTCCCAGGGGGGAGAGGGTCAGAGGAAAAACATAAGGTTTATATGTTAGGTAATTTATTTTGAAAGAAAATAGGAAATTACAGTGTGTTGCTAGAAACATAAACAATGAAGATAGGAAGAAATGAATTGAAGGAATGAAAAGAGAAAGGATCAATGAAATAAGTTAACTGATTGCTTGATTTTAAGAAATTTAAATTATTAGAATAATAATTATACTTATAACAACTAGAGTGATGGTACTTAATCGGACCGTGAAATAAAAACAAAATAGTTATTAACTAATAGTCGCAATTTAGTGCATATTTAGTCGATATCACTCAAGTGAATCAATCTATATATGAATATACACAGGAGACATCAAATACACAAGAAACATGTTAGTCATTGATAGTCAAAGTATTGATGAACAAATGACTAACATGTTTTTTGCGTATATGTGTAATTTGTGGAAAGAAGGAAAGAAGGAAGAAAGAAGCAAGCAAGGAAGAAAGGAAGGAAGGAAGAAAGAAAGAAAGGGAAGAAGGAAGGAAGAAAGGAAAAAGGAAGGAAGTGAATGAATGGATAGAATAGATGAATAAACAAAGTAAATGAATGAATTCTTTTCTACCTCCAGTGGTATTATGATGATATTCGGTCATTACCTGAGGATCTCCATGCAAAGTTTATCCAAAGTGATCTTGATGAAGAAACAAGAGAATTTCTCCAGAATTCCTGTGACAAGTCTGATGCTGTTTTTACTCAGTTTGGTCATATGTTGTTCAAAGGATTAACTGGTTTATTCATGTCTGTTACTACCATGAATGGGTATGAAAAACATTGTACTAGTTACTAAAGGGAATAGTAATCATGATTAGGAAAACATATGATGAAAATATTAAGCTAGGTGGTATAGGCACTATAAGATAGTTATCGTCACCTCTTGTTTTCTAATATTGCAGGCCACTTGATTTTTTCCCCATCTATTCTATTGAGCTTTAGCTGTTGTATCACAGCGTGGAAAAATCACAAGAGAGGTAATTTAGGCCCCATACTAGGTGAAAACCCAAAGTTTGAATTGGAATTTAGAAGTTGTTATCTTAAGGAGGGAGGAAAACCAAGAGCCCAGAGAAAAACCCTCAAAGCATGCCAGTCATGAGAGAACCCACAAACTGACTACTCTCATACGACACCGAGACTGACAGGACTCAAACCCAGGTCGCATTGGTGAGAGGCAGTGCATTAGCAGCTCCAACGCTACCCATTCTTTCCATAAACGTTTTATTTAATTAGTTTTCTTTTTCAGAATCCTCAATAGAGGCTCCATGTTTGTATTTTCTAATGCACAATTCAGAACTCTTCTGGGGATGGATGTTAATGATAAGAGAAAAAGACTTCTTGACCTTGGGGCTGGGGATGGAAAGGTCACTGAAATGATGGCACCTTACTTTGAGGAAGTTTACACCACAGAACAATCACCTGCCATGAGATGGAGGTTACACTGGAAAGGATACAAGTAAGTATCTCAATATTTCAATCAGAAAACATTAAGAAAAACATGATTATAATTAGGCAGAATAGAAAAGAAGCTTTGATTTTCTCCCTGAAATATTGCTAGTTTGACAAGGTATTCTCACCCGACAAGCCATTTTAAACATGACATTTAGAGGCTTAATTTCAATGCTTGCAAATACCAGAACTGGTCAATTGATAAAATAAGCCAACATATATAATATATGACATAGTATAGTAGTAATAAATTATGCGTTCGGTGTATATATAATGAAGTAGAGAGAATAAGAGAAAAATATCAAATGCCCTTGGCAGGATTCGAACCCACGTCTTCGGTATGTTAACCACTACACTACAAGGACCAACCACGCTGGTAACGCAGCCAGAATATGAAATGTAGGGTATTCGTGAGGATCCCAGAGCGATATTTTTTCTCTATAGATAAGTTTAACACCGTAAATATGTACGCAAAGAATAGACATAGTATAGTAGTAATAAATTATGCGTTCGGTGTATATATAATGAAGTAGAGAGAATAAGAGAAAAATATCAAATGCCCTTGGCAGGATTCGAACCCACGTCTTTGGTATGTTAACCACTACACTACAAGGACCAACCACGCTGGTAACGCAGCCAGAATATGAAATGTAGGGTATTCGTGAGGATCCCAGAGTGATATTTTTTCTCTATAGATAAGTTTAACACCGTAAATATGTACGCAAAGAATAGACATAGTATAGTAGTAATAAATTATGCGTTCAGTGTATATATAATGAAGTAGAGAGAATAAGAGAAAAATATCAAATGCCCTTGGCAGGATTCGAACCCACGTCTTCGGTATGTTAACCACTACACTACAAGGACCAACCACGCTGGTAACGCAGCCAGAATATGAAATGTAGGGTATTCGTGAGGATCCCAGAGCGATATTTTTTCTCTATAGATAAGTTTAACACCGTAAATATGTACGCAAAGAATAGACATAGTATAGTAGTAATAAATTATGAGTAATAAATTTTTCTCTTATTCTCTCTAATATATGACAATAAATTTAGCACTCTTTATGCTTAAGTAAGGGAATGGCTAAAACTCTCAGATCTAAATTTGAATTTAGTGTCAGTGTTTTTTAAGGAAGGAAGAAATCTGGATAATCTGGAGCAGAACAAAAAACCATGATCATTTCATGATCAGCAAAGATAAGAGCTAGCTTTACCCCGGCTTAAATTTGTATATGTGATCATTTGTACAGGAATCAAACCCGAGACTTTAGAACGATTGAGGTGACAGCCGAGTGCATCTCATGCATTCAATAAAAATATATTGAGCATATTGATGTTTTTACATTTCAGACATGTCATTCTACTGAGAATATAATTCTTTGTTTGAGTTGTGGCCATTTTATGTTACTTTCTTCTCATGCACAACCATCAAATGGTCTGAAAACATTATACCCAAGCCAAAAAGGTTTGATTTGTGTCCATTTAACTTTAATTTGCAGAGTATTGGAGATAGATAAGTGGTCCAACGTAGATGATCCATATGACGTCATTAGTTGCCTTAATCTTCTAGACAGATGTGACAAGCCCTTGTCTATTTTGAGAGATGCAAAGAATGCATTAAAGCCTAATACTGGAAGACTTGTGATAGCTGTCGTGTTACCATTTAGTCCATGTGTGGAGTCAGGTACGTTGATCTCAAACTTGAACTAGACTACATTCTGGAGAAAAAACTTTGGCATGACTGTATTTGCTGTGATTGGATAGTCAATGTTTTTATGCTCCGTAATTGGCTTGCATTTTAGCTTAAGGTGACTGTCTGCTGCACGTGCTCAAAAACCGCTAAAAAATCTACAAGATTTTATTGAAGAACCACACGCGTTACAGGACAAAACCCTCAAGTTTTGCATTGGACTCTCGGGGCACCCGATTTTTCTTTCCAGATTTGGAATCAGCATTAAATTTTACAGTAATTTGGAAAATGGAAGTTTTTAAGCAGTCACCTATAACACAGATGTTTACAAATCACTTGTCTGAGCAAATCACATCTAGACTTGTAGCTAATATTATGGTATTCCATTATTTTGTAAGCGTACTATTAAGAGGTTCTTTTAAGAAATTAAACTTTCTGTTTGAATATCAGTGTTATGTAACTGTACAGTAGATCTCTTCAGCTCTGACGTAATGTTTCCCCATTACAGACCACGTCATTCCCTAGAGTATCATTTCTGCATTTGATGGTTGCACTGAGAAGACACATGAATATGGATACAATTCAAACAAAGAATATTATTCTAGAAGAGAAATGAAATGGGAAAACATTATGCTATGCCCAAGCTAAAGAAGTCTATTCTTTTAATATATTATTTTGTAGGAAGAAGTCTAGTTACTCCAACAGAACAGATAACACTGTCTGGAAAAACCTGGGGTGAGCAAGTTGCAAGTTTAGTCCAAGATGTCTTCACTCCTGCAGGATTTGCTGTGGAATGCTTTAGTAAAGTACCTTATTTATGTGAGGGAGATTTGTATGAAAACTTCTATGTCTTGAGTGATGCAGTTTTTGTGCTAAAGCCTGCGGACTGACCCAACAGTGGGTTAATTGATTGCAAAAAAAAGGTACTTCTTCTCGATGCACAAGATTTCGACAGTCCTTCAAGCTTTCATCAAGACTATCATGAAGGAGTCACATGATGGAATTACCTGATCCTGGTCATACGACGGGTGAATAAGGCTATCCAACACATGCCATAAATGTTATCCAGTTGAGAAATTATTTGTTGGATAACAGCATCGACTTATCCACTGTATAAGGATCACCGGTTTATACCAACTGTTCTTATATCCAGCTGATTGGTTTTTTATCAGGATAAATAAAGATGATATTATTATGTAATATGATACAGTATGAGTGGCCGTGTTGTATCAGATATACAAACTCGAGGCGTAGCCAAGAGTTTGTATATCAGATACAACACAGACACGAATACTGTAGATTGCTTGTCAAATGTCTAGGTTAGTTCCTTTGTGTTTCACTAAAATTTTCAAAATTAAAGTGAATCTGCCCAAGAAAATCCAACTTAAAGTTTATGCAAATGAACACAATTTTGTATCAGATTTACTACACTCTTCATGGTCGTGATTTCTGTTGTGTTTTCCTCATGAATTATTAATGAGTTTGACAATATTATTTATTGGTCGGATAGCACTATCAACCCTTTGTTTAAAGCCCTGATGTCTAATGCACAACCTGGAGGAAAATAATTTACCTCTGTTTCCATTGCTATGTGCTATTTGAGACCAAAATTGTCGACAGATATACAATAGACTATGCTGCCAATCAATTAATAAGTATTGTTCTCATTTGCCTTTGCTCAGTTTCTATGTAACTACTCTTACCATTTCTTTGATTGACAGTACGCTATTGCTCATTAAACTGTCTCATCGTTTGTGTCAATCAGCATAATATAGCATGAACGAAGAAACAATTGTGATGTTAATCTTGAGGATAAAGCATCACTTATATGCAAGGTAGAGATATGCAATTATAATATTATATAGTGACCATGCAATTTTTAGTACTTAAGTTACTTTAGTGCTAAAAATTTATCTGGTTAAAAGGTCACTCAAATTCTGCATTTTATTCTTTGCATGAAAATGCATAATTTACTGTAGTAATCTACCACTTCTTGTGCACCAGCCCACCTCTAATAATAATAATGATGCTCTTGTATGGGCTGCTTTATCCAAGTTATGTATTGAAATTGTTATGGTAGATCAATATAATAATATAGACAGAAAAATAATAAATAAAATAATAAATATTTGAAATAAAAAATACTGGCACTTTTATTCTTTATATAAAAGTTATAAAAATTATGCTTCTAACAAATCTATCTTAGTTCCGTTAGTGATACAGTAATACTAATGTTAATATTACTTGGACCATATTACTGATATTGCACAGTCCATTTTCCATTTACTAATATGATCAAATGCACATTGATACGCTTCTAGTAGAGAAACTTTGGTTTCCTCCTTTTACAAACATTTTGAAAGTGTTACTGTAGATGTAATAGAGTGCAAGTAATATACCTGTGAAATTGTTAGGATGAAATAGGAGATAGTTAGCGCTTAATTAGACAAGACATAGGAATTCAGTGAGGCATGACAAGGGCACGGGCGTTTACTAGAGTGACAACTCAATACACAAATGAATAGATATGAAAATGCGAACATGTAAAATTATTTGAAGGAAAAGAATGTACAATAAAATGTTGTTTCAGTTTTTGTAAGTGTGTTTAAAAATATTTCAAAATGCACGCACTAGTTTACCCGTCACGGCTCACCTATTTCTTTAACTATTTTTTTAAATTAATTAGACTTAGACAACAAATAGCACAAAGTTAGTAATTAGTTAGCTAGTTAGAGTACAAACAATATATCCGTGAAACACTAATTACTAAATTGTTCAAAATAGTGCTAGTTAAACAAAAGAAAACAATAGAATTAGCATAAATTAGTGTAACTTAGTATTACTAATATTTCACGGATATATTGTTTGCACTTTATTTATACTATTTCACAGGTATATTATTTGCACTCTATATATACATATATATATATATATTCTTATCTCTAGCTGACAAGTTTTGCTGTACTATTACAACAACAAGATAATATTATTATATTTATTACTCTGATTACAGATTAAAACAGCTTGACTTCTCACTCTTTTACAAGCTTTCCTCTACAGTTATTGTTGAAAAGTTACCTATTCAATTTAGAAATTCATAAATCACTTTAGATGATATAGAGCATTTTTGCTTGTGTGACAAAGCAGCCATATTGGTGTACCAAACAATAGAGACTTTCTGCAATTTCCCAAGAATAGAAAACATTGTTTTTGTACACCAACTGGTGACAAGGCAGCCATATTGGTGTACCAAGCAATAGTCTTAACTTTCTGCATATTTTTTGCATAAAAATAGAGTTCAATTCCCCAAGGATAGAAAACATGTTGTTTTCATACACCAACAAGGATGCTGAGATGTCACATAAAACGCTCTGTAAATGAAAGCAAGCAAGCACACTATTTTGAGTATCATCAATAAAAAGTGTATGCAAACTGACTTTTGATACATTAGTTCTTCGTCTATAATTATGTTTATTTAAAATAATAAAATCTATATTCAGGGTTTGTGCTACTCCTTGAAATCCTTGAAAAGCCCTGGAATTCAAAACTCATCTTTAGTGCACTTGAAAAGTCCTTGAAAATAGCAAAGTTGCTGGATAATCCTTGAAGTGGCTACAGTTCCTTATTTATTATGATCATCTGTTACCTAATTTTTGCTGATAATTCATGTGTTACTTCAATTGTAACTTTGCTCCATGCCAATACAGCAAGGTTGTTAACTTATATTGCTATTTTCCATCATTTGATGTCAATGTTATCAATCCAGCTTCAACACTTGTGCGGTAAAGCTTATTGCTTATTAATCCATCTTAGCAACTATTGCTTGCCCTTTGTGCAGCATCATCTGTTTCACATTTATCCTTGTACCCTTTTCTTTAATGGTTGTGCTGTCAATCAAAACTGTAGCCAGTCCTTTAATGTTATCTAGAGCCCCAGACCATAGTCCTTTCCCAAAGTTCAGAATGATGAGGTATGTCACCCTTCTGT
Organism: Actinia equina; assembly: GCA_011057435.1. Lineage (NCBI taxonomy): Eukaryota > Metazoa > Cnidaria > Anthozoa > Actiniaria > Actiniidae > Actinia > Actinia equina. The sequence goes on along the minus strand of WHPX01000683.1, from coordinate 267,054 downwards.
CAAACCTTGTATATGCAAAGACTGACTGATCAACATGAACGACCTGAAACTTCAAGCCATGGAATGCAGGGGTTGTGTTACGGAGATGTATCATTGTTTTACAAATATTAAAAACTGACGTGGTTTGATATTGCTGGAGCTGCACGTTTTTGTCATCAAGATCTTGTCCAATTGGCAACCATGGGTGATTTCCAGGTGTAAAGCCAGCATTTTTGGATGCCGTCCACCTCATTGGAGTTCTGCTTGGGTCTCTGAAGTCTTGTAACCTTGCTTTATCTATATCAGCATCAACCATTCCAAGCTCGTCACCATAGTACAATATGGGAGTGCCAGGTAAACTAAGAATTAAAACATTCAATGCCACCAAATATTCTTCTCCAACTTTGCTGCCAATTCTAGGAACATCATGGTTGCCTAGCAACCAGTTGGGCCACTCTCCTCTCGGCACTTGATGAAGATAGTCCATGACCTGTTTATTGACATCTTCAGCAGTGAAATCTTTTTCCAATCCCAAAAGAGTAAAATTGAACGGAAAATCAAACTCACTCTTTCCTTTGCCATAATATTTCATGCAGATATTAGCATCTGACATCACTTCACCAATCAGAAGCTTGTATGAGTCGGTATACTCATCACATACTTCTCTCCATCCTCTAATGATACCATGCACTTCATCTAAATCGTAAGTATAATCATGACGCAAATCCTCATACTTTAAATTCTTAGGATCATAACTAGGCAGCGTCGGCTCATCTAAGAAGTTCTCGTCTTCAAACAAATGGGGTACAGCATCAACACGGAACCCATCCACACCTTTGTCTAACCAAAACCTCAGTACATCCTTCATGGCTTCAACAACCTCAGGATTCCTAAAGTTGAGATCAGGTTGCTCTTTATAGAACTGATGGAGGTAATATTGCTTTGTTGTTGGGTCGTATGTCCACGCACTGCCCCCAAAGACACTAACCCAGTTATTAGGAGGACCTCCATCTTCGCCTGCGTCCTTCCAAATGTACCAATTTCTTTTTACATTGGTTTGACTTTGCCGGCTCTCGATAAACCAAGGGTGTTGGTCGCTAGTGTGATTTGGTACAAAGTCAAGCAAAAGCTTTAATCCTCGTTCATGGATGGCATAAAGAAGAATGTCAAAGTCTGCCATGTTACCAAACATCGGGTTGATGTCTTTGAAATCCGAAATGTCATAACCATTGTCTGCCATGGGAGAGTTGAATATTGGACTCAAATACAAAACCTTTACCCCTAGTGTCTCGAAGTATTCAAGCTTGTTTATAATACCTCGTAAATCTCCATTGCCGTCACCGCTCGTATCGTTGAAGGATCTTGGATAAATGTGGTAAATAACGTTTGTTCTCCACCATTTTTTCCGTGAGCTGCGAGCAGAAAAGTACCGCCATACATCGTAAAATATGTGGAAAAGCAAAGCAAGGACGATTAATATCCACAAGAAAAGAAAATCTGTAATGTGTGATATCATTATGAATCACTGGAGACTGTGATAATGAAGGGGTTCCTTGAATAAAGCCTCATTTTTCTGCATAAAACAAGGAAACGTCGACTGAATCGCGACTTTCACATTCCAGGTAGAAAACAACCGGGCGTTGCTGTCTTCACAGGCAATATTGATAAGGACTGGGTACTAGACTATCCTCCAAAGCCAGAGCGCGCGGGAATGACAGGATTTACGAATGGGGGATAGGTAAAAGGGTAAGAGCAGAGAGAAAACTTGTGAGATGCCACACAAGAAAAGGAAATCTGTAATTTGTGATATCATTATGAATCATTCGAGACTGTGATAATAAAAGGTTTCCTCGAATAAAGATAAATGATCTGCCCGTTGGATTATACTTGACAACGACAGAATCCACGCGCAAAAGTAGTATACAGTGGATTAGCTGTTATGCTATTTTGCTGCACCGTGCTCAAGAGAAACAACGAGGTCAGTCACCTTACTATATCTTATACAGATCCTAAGTTTATCTCAGCATTATAGTACACGGTCTTTGCTTTAATTTTTCTTGAAGAAAGCCGAATAAAGCTTCATTACCGTTATGCCTAGGCGGATCCAGCCAAAATTTTAGGGGGGACACAGGGAACCCGGCTATATTTTTTTGCTTCTTTTAGAAAATGAACTTCGCTCTTTGTGGGTTTCCTGTGTTGTAATCAGTTTCCTTTTACATAAGCTGTAATCAGATCTGCGCGCTGTAATCAGATCGGCGCTGTAAACTGATAGCCAATTAAATTCAAATCAATAACCGTTGGTAACGCACTCTCTAATAAACACTCAAAGGAGTGTTGAGTGTTAACTAGAAAGTGCGTTACACACCACAGGCAACCCATAAGAAACAAAACACCAACGGTCTGTCAGTTTACAGCGCCGATCTGATTACAGCGCGCAGATCTGATTACAGCTTATGTAATAGGAAACTGATCACAACACAGGAAACCCACAAAGAGCAAAGTTCATTTTCTAAAAGAAGCAAAAAAATATATAGCCGGGTTCCCTGTGGGGGGATGCTAATTGAGTTTAGGGGGGCTAATTGAGTTTCGTCCGTCAACACAACGGAAAACAATATAAAAAAGCATCGTTTTTTCTGGTGAAGGGGGGCTCCCCCCTTGGACCCCCCTGGATCCGCCCTTGGCTCAGTTGATAATGCGTTGCGTGTCTTCGTATAAGCCTTTTCATAGTTTAAGAATCGATTCCACTGCGCATGCGATTTTATCCCGAATTTCTCACCTTCTTTTGTTTAAACCTTCTTTTATTCTTAATTAAACAAAAGAAGGTGAGAAATTCGGGATAAAATCGCATGCGCAGTGGAATCGATTCTTAAACTATGAAAAAGGCTTATTTTCATATGTCAAAAAATGCCGCAATAGTACCCATATCATACAGGGATCCCGTGTAAATTCTGATTTATATTCAAGTGACAGTTGCCAATCAATTTGACAAAGTGATTGATTAAGGGTGGGGCTGCGAATCACGTGTCGTAAATTAATGTCTACGTATATTCTTTTTTCGCCTGTTGCTGAAATTCAAGGCTCAGTGTAGGATTAGCTTACTCGGGTGTACAAACGAACCAAGAAAGTTCAAGATGCCGTGAAAAGATCTAGTTTATTTGTATGTAAACGAACTTTCAGATATTCAGGCTCAATACTTTTCAATTCACTTCAAGCAAATATCAAATTTTGTTTTGATGAGCATTCTCCACACATCAAAAGATCCATGGAACAAATGATGTTATACAATTACTGACAAGCTGACAGGGTTGTAGAATCCGTCCTTTCCCTCAATCAATCAATCATTTTTAATCATTATTCCATCCAAGAGATTGCATATTGAGAAAATTAGATATATTATAAGAGGAATATCAATGATAATTACAATACATTTATAATACAATGGATATGAATTTAGTGTAAAATATTTTTCTCAAGGATAGTAGGCAGCTCAAAAGAGAAACCGAAGGCTTACATTTTTGGGCTGCCTATGTCTAGCTAAAGTAACATTCATGTGAATAGACCTTATTCGTGGTGTGACAATGTTTTCCCAATTCAGCGTGACGAACCTCCAGGGGATTCATTTTCTTTTGTTTTTATTCTTCGAAAAATTTATGAGTATCCAAAAGGATACGAAAGTAGAATAACGATGATATCCCGACGAGTTCCAAAACAATAGCTCTTCATTCCCCCAGAGGTTTGTCACGCTGAATTGGGAAAACATTGTCACACCACGAATAAGGTCTATTATGGTAATTACAATGAACAAAGAAGCTCAAAGGCAAACATACTTATAGACAGACGTCATAATGTTAGAGGTCAATTAACAATAATCATACAAGTATGCATAAATTGAGTAGCTATTTGTAGAGATGAGCATATATTAAAAATGGTAATTATGATAATTATCAAAATGATAACCATGATAGCCATGTTAGTTATGAAATATTTCTTTTAAAACCGATTCGACTGCCGTTTGTATAAGGTTCGATGTATTCCAATTTTGTAGAGACTTTGAACAGATTTTCATAGTTCAATAGAATCGTGCTAAATTTCTCAATTTATGTTTAGACTGGTAGAATATCAACTCAAACTCTCGGTGCTGTGGTGGCCATTTATAGGCAGCGTGACAGTATGAACAGGTCTCCTAGCAAAACTATGAGCCCAAAAAGCTTTTCCCGAGTCAAGAAAGAAAAGGTTTCGACTACATAGACTAATTACTTTGGATTGTTTACATTTTTGCTGCCAAAAAGTTCCTATTTCGGTACGTCACAACCAAAACCCAGTCGAGCTATTTGATTCACTCTAGTGAATGTCAGGTCAAGAATCTGCCAGATTGATGTCATCACAGGCGGCGTGCCTAGACGCATTCTCCACAGGGTCTTCAAGTGACTCATTTGAATATCAGATTCCAGTTCCAAGAAATCTGACTCACTACATTCCTTTTCCGCATCCCTGTGAAAATGGATGCACTCAAATCGCTCAAAGACATCACAGACAGCTTCGAAGAACAACTGATCTACTCCCTTTGTCTAGATGTATTCACTCAGCCCAAAACTCTCTCGTGTCTTCATGGTTATTGTACAAGATGTATCGCTAAGTGGTATCAGACAAGCGGGAATCAAGGAGACAATCGAATGGACTGTCCGATGTGCAAGGCGACGATAGCTGTGCCCCGGGGGAGAGGGGGGGGGGGGGTACTCCCATATATGAACAGGGTATATTTTCCGAGCTTCTTGTCATAAACAGGGTATGTAATTTCACTCAAGTTCCCAGTTCTTCCTGAGTTTCTTGTTTCTTGACCAAAACTGGTTATTATGTTCGTAAAAAAAAAAAAACAAACCAACGATACGCCAGCTGGCATGATAATGAAACAGGAACTCAGTGCAATAAATTATATCTTTTCTCATAAACAGGGTACCCCCTTCAGAATCCCAGCGAGACACCCCTACCGAAATTCTGGCGGAGTACCCTCCCCGAGGCATTATTAGTTGGCGTTCATCTTCTACTTGTTTATATATCTTGTGGGATTTATGGGCGTCGAAGCAAGCCTCACATATCAAGCCATTACACAATGGGGCAAAACTGGCTGATTAGCTTGGCTTTTCATCCCATGAAGCAAGTCCAGAAGAGAATCCAAGTAGAACGAAGAAGGTAGCTTCGAAGGATCGCCGTCTGGCACAACTATCGTCGTCTTGCACATCGGAAAGTCCATTCGATTGTCGCCTTGATTCCCGCTTGTCTGATACCACTGAGCGATACATCTTGTACAATAACTATGAAGACAGGAGAGAGTTTTAGGCTGGGTGAATACATCTAGACAAAGGGAGTAGATCAGTTGTTCTTCGAAGCCGTCTGTGATGTCTTTGAGCGATTTGAGTGCAGCCATTTTCACAGGGATGCGGAAAAGGAATGCAGTGAGTCAGATTTCTTGGAATTAGAATGTGATATTCAAAGGAGTCACGTGAACACCCTATGGAGAATGCGTCTAGGCACGCCGCCTGTGATGACATCAATCTGGCAGATTCTTGACCTGACCTTAACTAGAGTGAATCAAATGGAAGACTGGGTTTTGCTTGTGACGTACCGAAATAGGAACTTTTTAGCATCAAAAATGTAAACAATCCAAAGCTCATGTGATCGAAACCTTTTCTTTCTTGACTCAGTCGGGAAAAGCTTTTTTGGTCTCATAGTTTTTTGTGTCACCATTCTACTTTACCTTTTGAGAAATGGAAGAAATAGAGTACAAACACTAAAAGTGTGCAACACTTTGCACTATTTAGTAGTAAATAGTGCTAATTAAACAATAGAAAACAATAGAATTAGCATAATTTAGCAGTATTTAGTGGTATTTATGTTGCACACTTATAGTGTTTGTACTCTATAATGAAAGAAATGTAAAAATGCGAGGAGACCTGTTCGTACGGTCACGCTGTCTATAAGTGGGCACCAGGGCGACGAATGTTCCAGTTGATATTCTACCTGCCTTTATGTTGAGAAATCATAGCACGATTCTATTAAACTATGAAAATCTGTTCAAAGTCTCTACAAAACCGGAACACATCAAACCTGATAAAACGGCAGTCGAATCGGTTTTCAAAAATAACTTTCTAAACAACACGAAGGGTAAATGGGGAACGGGAAACGACCTACTACCCTCTTACCCACAGACCCTCCCCCCCCCCCCCCCCCTCCCCTTCCTTCCCTGTCAGCTTGTCAGTAATTGGATCATCATTTGTTTACAGCTTTGGATTGTTTACATTTTTGCTGCCAAAAAGTTCAAATTTGATCTAATTTCAATGCGTGACAAACAAAACCCAGTCGATCCATTTGATTCACTCTAGTGAAGGTCAGGTCAAGAATCTCCAAGATTGATGTCATCACAGGCGGCGTGCCTAGACGCATTCTCCACAGGGTGTTCACGTGACTCCTTTGAATATCACATTCCAGTTCTAAGAAATCTGACTCACTGCATTCCTTTTCCGCATCCCTGCGAAAATGGCTGCACTCAAATCGCTCAAAGACATCACAGACGGCTTCGAAGAACAACTGACCTGCTCACTTTGTCTAGATGTATTCACCCAGCCTAAAACTCTCTCCTGTCTTCATAGTTATTGTACAAGATGTATCGCCCAGTGGTATCAGACAAGCGGGAATCAAGGCGGCAATCGAATGGACTGCCCGATGTGCAAGATGCCAGTAGTTGTGCCAGACGGCGATCCTTCGAAGCTACCTTCTTCGTTCTACTTGGATTCTCTTCTGGACTTGCTTCATGGGATGAAAAGCCAAGCTAATCAACCAGTTTTGCCTCATTGTGTGAGTTGTGAACAACCGCGAGTCTTGGTGGCGTTTTGTGTGCAGTGTAATGGCTTGATATGCGAGGCTTGCTTCAACGCCCATAAAACCAACAAGATATATAAACAACTAGAAGATGAACACCAACCAATAATGCTCAATCAATTTAAGAAGGAAAATATAAACAGTTTCATCAAAAATCAGATGCTGTGCAAGTTCCACGAGAAAAAGAAGCTTGAATACTTTTGTCAAGAGGAAACGTGTAGACTCACCGTATGCCAAAAATGTGTTATTTTGTATCATCAAAATCACCAACTGCAGACGTTAGAAGACGCTGGACAGGATTCAAGGAAATTGATCGAAGGAGCGATGAATCGAGTCGAGCAACGAAAACAAAACGACGGACAAGAATTACAACAATCTAAAGAAAACATAGAGAGAATTCAAAGAGAGATTGACATGGCAAAGAAAGATATCGATGATGTAGTTAAAATGATTTGTGATATGGCCAAACAACACGGAATAGCGAAGAAGGAAGAACTGCAGCAGACGCTCCTGGAACTAACAACAGCAAATTATGAAGAACAAACGGCTATTCAAAGAAGAATAAAAGATTCAGATGAATTTGTGCAACACTGCCGAGCACTGTTGGAGAGAGATGTAGCATATGAGGAAATAGAAAGTAAGCAAATGATTCTAGAAAGAAGTCACATGTTATCAGAAGCTCCTTCGATCTTGTGCCTTCAGCCAATCCAGCGTGACATGACAATGCATTACTCGGTGACAGAGCAAGTCATGCAATCACTGCTAGACATCGGCAGGATTGTGAAGAACGTGACGGACCCTGCTCGATCCACAATCGAATTAGTGAAAACTCCTCGTGGTTTTAAAAGCGAGTGCAAGATAATCACCAGGAATACAGAAGGAGAAGTGTGTCCCACAAGAATCGAGTCTATTGATGTTAGAATCAAAGACGTGGAGGGCGACGAGGTGGAAAAGAAAGTGTCTGAAGAGCAAGCTGGAAAATACTGTGTGAGTTTTAAGCCACAAAAAAATGGACGGCACGAAATTCAGGTGAATATTGGAGGAGAAAGGGTGAAGAACTCGCCTCAGAATGTAGAGATACTCGATGTGAAGAAGTTGTTAAAACCTGTGAAAACATTTGGAGAAAAAGGAAGTGGTAGAGGACAGTTGAATTATCCACGTTCGATAGCAGTCAGTGATAATGGAGGGATAACCATTGCTGATTATAGAAATCACCGTATTCAAATATTCAGTCTTGATGGAAACTATTTACGAGAGTTTGGCAGCCAAGGAACAGGAGAAGGCCAACTGTATTATCCATGTGGAGTGGTGTTTAATGAAGACAGAATAATTGTCAGTGATGGTAAAATAAATGGTAAAGGCAGGATACTAGAGTTTGACTTGAACGGTACTTATGTAAGAACCATCTACAGACCTGAACAGTGGTTTGAACCATGTGGAATGTGTGTTAACGATGATAAAAACATCGCAGTGTGCTGTGAGGGAGAACTAGAACTGGGTATCAAACCAAGTATCAAAGTGTTCAGTAAACAAGGAGAGTTAGTTCATGAGTTTGATATGCCTGATAATAATGAACAGCCTCAGTACATCACGTATAATAACGGGAAATACTTTGTATCTTGTTATGACAGAAACTATGTTTGTGTTTTTGATGTGAATGGAGTTTTCTTGTACAAGTTTGGAGAAAAGGGAGAAAGAGACGGTCGGTTTAATAATGTACGTGGATTGGCTGTTTATGGTCCAGACATGATTCTTGTCTGTGATGGTTATAATGATCGCATTCAACTTTTCACACAAGAAGGTCGGTTTATAAGGTCATTTGGTAGCCGTGGTTCAGGCGTTGGTCAGATGATTGATCCTGTTGATGTAGTAGTTACAGCTGATGGTCGAGTGTTTGTGGTAGAATGTTGGGGTAATAGAGTTTCTGTTTGGTGTTAATAGATATCAACCATTCAACACTTCTTTACACTTCTATCCATCTCATACAGTACAGTGCAATCCTAACTCTCTCATTATTGTTTTCCATGAAAACTTTGAGAAAAGCATTGATTTTGTCCTCATTATTGATTAGTAAACTGGAAATTAGTATTGCTTAGTTTTGTAGTTTCTCTTTGTTTTTCCAGATAAATAAAGAGAAATTTTTTTCTTTTATCATTTTCATGTCAAAAAAATGATGATCATAATAGTAATGATAATAATAATAGTAATAATAATAATAATAATATTAATAATAATATTAATAATAATAATAATAATAATATGCTTATCATGGAAAGTGCGCGCGTACGGTTTTTATTGACGAGTTCAAGTGTGCAGTATCAAAAAAACGAATGAACGAGTCTTCGAGCGAGTGAGTTCTTTTGATACGAAACAACTATATAAAACTATACAAAGCACTTTCCCATGCTGTATTCTGTTTATTATATACATACTGAGAAATTTGATAATATTCCTTAACCGCTTTTTATTTGATATTCAAACTGCAAACTAAACGTATTCATTAAAATGTAAGGAACGAGACAAACTAAGTCCAAAGTCAGGATCCCAGCCAGGACTCGAGTTAGAACTCTAGCCAGAACTGGAGCTGGGACTCGATTTTCGACATATTTTTTAAAGAAAGATATAAATCAGATAAAATGCAAAATGTAGTCACAGCGCTTCTAAGTTTGTTCTGTTAAAGTATTAATATTTGAAAAACTGAAACAATAGAGACGTTTTCAAAAACCTATCATACATTGTTCTGTGGCAATTTTTGGCTAATCCAATATTTTATACAGGAACCGCGCAGACGGGGGGAGGGGGGTTACGGTTAATCCAAGCGCTCTTACACACACACACACACACACACACACACACACACACACACACACACACACACACACACACACACACACACACACACACACACACACACACACACACAAACATTCTCTGGGGTCCCCATCTCCCAATAACTAAACAAAGCCAATTTTACAAAAATCTAACAGCTTTATTGAATTCAGTCGCAATAGCCAGCCAATATAATGTGTACTTCTGGCAGAACATAAGCTAAGAAAAAACTCGGATGAAACACTGAATTAACTGGGAAACGCTTAACAAATGCAAAAACTTCCTAAAGTTTTTATGGCAGATGCCAAGTATAATATGTACTTCTGGCGGAACATGACAAATCCGTAAAATACTTTGCTAAGAAAGCGTCGTAACTACATTTTGCATCCCAGCTCGAGTCCCAACTCAGATCCTGACTTTGTACTTAGGTACCCTCGCTTCCATTTTCTCTTTTCAACAATTCGTGAGGTTTTGCTTTGCGAAGGAGTAACGGGAGAAGTATTCAGAGTGTTAACTGAAATATTGAAATACCCGCCATTTATACTTGCTCCTTCAAATAACTTCAAAGTATTTAGTTGTGGTGTAGAAGATGCACAAGATGCACCATGATCTGTGCCATTGTTGTTGAAGTGTCTCATTGACTCGGTGCAGCTCAAAATTTCAGACATTTTACGTTGCTGTTCTATGTTAACGGAACTATAGCTCACTATACTTTGTAAGTTTTTGTGACCACTTAACTATATTCATTCTTTGTGTGATTTATCCCCAAATAAAACGGTGAGTCGGCATCTAACATATTTTGAGGTCGCTTTTCACGTTAGATTTTGTACACGTTCACTGGATCACGTTCTGTTCCTGTTGAGAACAACTTTGGCGCTCTTTACTGTAAGTATTCTTTTCCTTCTGAGTCACTGGTAAGTTTGACGTCTCCCCAGCACATTTGCCGATGTTCTTGTCAGCCACGTAACCCAAAGTGAACGGTGTTGTTCAACCACAGTGTGTTCAAAATTGCTTCTGGCGATGAAACGCCCTGTAGATTTTTCTCGTATAGAATATTCACTTCAGTGTCATTCAGTGGTTCTGGTGCCTTGTCTCTGTTCCCTTTTCCAGCTCTTTCCAGACATTTTCGAGTGAGCTCAAACTCCCTGTCATTGATGAGGATGCCTATCTTTCGAGTTAGGAGCCGAGTTAGGAGCCGAGTTAGGAGCCGAGTTAGGAGCCGAGTTAGGAACCGAGTTAGGAACCGAGTTAGGAACCGAGTTAGGAACCGAGTTAGGAACCGAGTTAGGAACCGAGTTAGGAACCGAGTTAGGAACCGAGTTAGGAACCGAGTTAGGAACCGAGTTAGGAACCTAGATCAAAATAAACAAAACGAATGTAGCATTAAAAAAGATAAATATTGAACAAAACGAAATCAAACTGAAATATTGGAAATCTCGAGCCCAGAGCCTGCACTTTTAACATATTTCAACTGAGACATAAAATAAATATTACCTGCCAGTGGGAATGTTTGCGTGCTTTGTATACAAGGCTGGTTGAAAAGCAGTTGTTGTTGAGTGGGTATTGTTATTTATTTCTGCAGTTGCCTCTGTTCTGAAGGTGGGTCGGGTTGTTGTTGATTATTTTCTTGTTATGTTGGTTGATTATGGTTGCTATGTTACCCATGCAGCTGTAACTGACTTTTACGTTGTTCTTGTTGAAGATGCTGTGGAATTTGTGTCCTTGGGGGAAGTGTTTCTGGATAAGGTTTAAAAAGGCTTTGCCGATGTTGGTTTGGACGTTTTTGCTGCATGGAGGGTTGAACCAGATTATGTTTCTTTTTCTGTTTTTTCTTGTTTGTGTAAAAGTATTTTGGCTTTTTCCCCGTTTAGGCAAGGGCACTAGGACACTGAATGTGGTTGGATTTCTATAGGTTTTTTTTTTCCTTTCGATTATTTGAATTAAATCAACGTTATATTTGTTTACTTATCTTGTGTCCGTGTTCCTTCGTTTGCTGTTGTAATGCAGACGTTTTCATTGCAAAGGTCAAACGGTTTGAATAGCCTATGAGCGTTACTTCTTTAACGGCCGTTCCGTACTTGACTCTGTTTGTACTATACCAACAACAAAGCGGACGCGTGATGCTCCTTACGTCAGTAATATCCAACCGTCCAGAGTTAATATGGTTAATATATCTATATGGAACTTAAGGTGAATTTCATTAACCATATTAACTCTGGACGGTTGGATATTGCTGACGTAAGGAGCATCACTCGGCCGCGTTGTTGTTGGTATAGTACAAACAGAGTCAAGTACGGAACGGCCGTTAAAGAAGTAACGCTCATAGGCTATTCAAATCGTTTGACCTTTGCAATGAAAACGTCTGCATTACAACAGCGAACGAAGGAACACGGACACAAGATAAGTAAACAAGTATAACATTGATTTAATTCAAATAATCGAAAGGAAAAAAAAAAAAACCTATAGAAATCCAACCACATTCGGTGTCCTAGTGCCCTTGGTTTAGGGTAGGGGTGTGCCCCCGAGCCCACTGAACCCTGACCCTGTTCCAGAGTAAAATTGCTGAAATTTATGCCCTGCTCCAGAGCAAAATCACTGAAAATCATAACCTGTTCCGGTATTGCGAAAAGGGATACCCTGTTCCTAGCTTTGCCTGAAGATAAAGAAATTATGAAATAACAAGTTAGACTCGCGTCTCGGTAAATATTCCCCGATAATCACTTCGCCTTTGGCGAATAATTGTTAAATATTGGGATGAATGGACAGATAGTATGCCGATGCATAGCACGTAAGGGAAGGGGGGGGGGGGGGGGGGTCTGTGGGTAACAGGGTTGTAGAATCAATCGATCAATCATTTAATCATTATTCCATCCAAGAAATTACATATTGAGAATATTAGATATATTAAAAGAGGAATATCAAAGATAATTACAATACATTTATAATACAATGGATATGAATTTAGTGTAAAATATTTTTCTCAAGGATGGTAGGCAGCTCAAAAGAGAAACCAAAGGCTTATATTTTTGGGCTGCCTACTACTCTTCCCAGTAGATCGAGGCAGTTGTGATTTTTTTAAATAGCCTTCGTAGCGTCTGTCATGTTATCCAGAAGTACATTTCAAATCGACCACGTGATGCCAATGTTGTACCACGTGGACATGTTTTTTACACCACGTGATCAAAATTAAGTCAAGTTTTAATCACGTGGTTTAAAAAACTTGTCCTCGCGTTACAACACGAAGGCGATTTAAAAATCACAACTACCTCGGTCTACTGGGAAGAGTAATATGTCTAGCTAAAGTAAAATTCATGTGAATAGACCTTATTCGTGGTGTGACAATGTTTTCCCAATTCAGCGTGACAAACCTCCAGGAGATTCATTTTCTTTTGTTTTTACTCTTCGAAAAATTCATGAGTATCCAAAAGGATACGAAAGTAGAATAACGATGATATCCCGACGAGTTCCAAAACAATAGCTCTTCATTCCCCCAGAGGTTTGTCACGCTGAATTGGGAAAACATTGTCACACCACGAATAAGGTCTATTATGGTAATTACAATGAACAAAGAAGCTCAAAGGCAAACATACTTATAGACAGACGTCATAATGTTAGAGGTCAATTAACAATAATCATACAAGTATGCATAAATTGAGTAGCTATTTGTAGAGATGAGCATATATTAAAAATGGTAATTATGATAATTATCAAAATGATAACCATGATAGCCATGTTAGTTATGAAATATTTCTTTTAAAACCGATTCGACTGCCGTTTGTATAAGGTTCGATGTATTCCAATTTTGTAGAGACTTTGAACAGATTTTCATAGTTCAATAGAATCGTGCTAAATTTCTCAATTTATGTTTAGACTGGTAGAATATCAACTCAAACTCTCGGTGCTGTGGTGGCCATTTATAGGCAGCGTGACAGTATGAACAGGTCTCCTAGCAAAACTATGAGCCCAAAAAGCTTTTCCCGAGTCAAGAAAGAAAAGGTTTCGACTACATAAACTAATTGCTTTGGATTGCTTACATTTTTGCTGCCAAAAAGTTCAAATTTCGGTACGTCACAAGCAAAACCCAGTCGAGCCATTTGATTCACTCTAGTGAAGGTCAGGTCAAGAATCTGCCAGATTGATGTCATCACAGGCGGCGTGCCTAGACGCATTCTCCACAGGGTCTTCAAGTGACTCATTTGAATATCAGATTCCAGTTCCAAGAAATCTGACTCACTACATTCCTTTTCCGCATCCCTGCAAAAATGGATGCACTCAAATCGCTCAAAGACATCACAGACAGCTTCGAAGAACAACTGATCTACTCCCTTTGTCTAGATGTATTCACTCAGCCCAAAACTCTCTCGTGTCTTCATGGTTATTGTACAAGATGTATCGCTAAGTGGTATCAGACAAGCGGGAATCAAGGAGACAATCGAATGGACTGTCCGATGTGCAAGGCGACGATAGCTGTGCCCCGGGGGAGAGGGGGGTGGGGGGGTACTCCCATATATGAACAGGGTATATTTTTCGAGCTTCTTGTCATAAACAGGGTATGTAATTTCACTCAAGTTCCCAGTTCTTCCTGAGTTTCTTGTTTCTTGACCGAAACTGGTTATTATGGTCATAAAAAAAAAAAATAAATAAAAAATAAAAAAATAAAAAAAAAACGATACGCCAGCTGACATGATAATGAAACAGTAACTCAGTTCAATAAATTATATCTGTTGTCATAAACAGGGTCAACAATCCCAGTGGAACACCCCTACCGAAATTCTGGCGGAGTACCCTCCCCGGGGCATTATTAGTTGGCGTTCATCTTCTACTTGTTTATATATCTTGTGGGATTTATGGGCGTCGAAGCAAGCCTCACATATCAAGCCATTACACAATGGGGCAAAACTGGCTGATAGCTTGGCTTTTCATCCCATGAAGCAAGTCCAGAAGAGAATCCAAGTAGAACGAAGAAGGTAGCTTCGAAGGATCGCCGTCTGGCACAACTATCGTCGTCTTGCACATCGGAAAGTCCATTCGATTGTCGCCTTGATTCCCGCTTGTCTGATACCACTGAGCGATACATCTTGTACAATAACTATGAAGACAGGAGAGAGTTTTAGGCTGGGTGAATACATCTAGACAAAGGGAGCAGATCAATTGTTCTTCGAAGCTGTCTGTGATATCTTTGAGCGATTTGAGTGCAGCCATTTTCGCAGGGATGCGGAAAAGGAATGCAGTGAGTCAGATTTCTTGGAATTAGAATGTGATATTCAAAGGAGTCACGTGAAGACCCTGTGGATGCGTCTAGGCACGCCGCCTGTGATGACATCAATCTGGCAGATTCTTGACCTGACATTCACTAGAGTGAATCAAATGGATCGACTGGGTTTTATTTGCGACGCATTGAAATTGGATAAAATTTGACGTAGTCAGGTCAAGAATGCGTGCCTAGACGCATTCACAGGGTCTTCACGTGACTCCTTTGAATATCACATTCTAATTCCAAGAAATCTGACTCTTTGCATTCCTTTTCCGCATCCCTGTGAAAATGGCTGCACTCAAATCGCTCAAAGACATCACAGATACCTTCGAAGAACAACTGACCTGCTCCCTTTGTCTAGATGTATTTACCCAGCCTAAAACTCTCTCCTGTCTTCATAGCTTTTGTACCAGATGTATCGCTCAGTGGTATCAGACAAGTGGGAAACAAGGCGACAATCGAATGGACTGTCCGATGTGCAAGATGCCGATAGTTGTGCCAGACGGCGATCCTTCGAAGCTACCTTCGTCGTTCTACTTGGATTCTCTTCTGGACTTGCTTCATGGGATGAAAAGCCAAGCTAATCAACCAGTTTTGCCTCATTGTGTGAGCTGTGAACAACCGCGAGTCTTGGTGGCGTTTTGTGTGCAGTGTAATGGCTTGATATGCGAGGCTTGCTTCAACGCCCATAAATATACCAGTCGCGATTTAGGGATCTGAGTTCTGCGTTGGGTTTGTCGTTGGACCCAACGACCCAACACGGCGAACGTCAATATAAGAAATATAGGCTTACTTTTGTGCCTATGAAGGAATAGGTGCTTTCGCTTGTGTGCATGCGCATCTTTCGTTTATCATAGGTCACGTGACCTTTAATTTTCCACCGTACTCTCACCTCCTGTGTTTAATACACACCAGGATGCTTTTATATTTTCTTGCTTCCTCTCTCCCTTTTTTCTTTGCTGAAGCCTTTTTTTCCTTTCTTAACTTTTGGCCACTCATTCCTAATGCTCTGCAACCTGCACTGTTGTATGATAATTTTCTCCCATATCAATAGTTAACCAGGCACCACCCAGAGTCCATGCAAAACTATCGTTTTCAAGGACATAACTATATTCACTATTCCGTAATTTAATAAGTTACACCGGATTGTATATATAAGTCGTGATACTGACAATGATGTACAATTTATGAAATACAAAAGTGGTAAAACGCAATGGCCCAACAAACCCAACAGCCCAACAGCCCAACAAACCCAACAGCCCAACAGCCCAACAACCCAACAGCCCAACAACCCAACAGCCCAACAAACCCAACAGCCCAACAGCCCAACAGCCCAACAGCCCAACAAACCCAACAGCCCAACAAACCCAACAGCCCAACAACCCAACAGCCCAACAAACCCAACAGCCCAACAGCCCAACAGCCCAACAGCCCAACAGCCCAACAGCCCAACAGCCCAACAGCCCAACAGCCCAACAACCCAACAGCCCAACAGCCCAACAGCCCAACAGCCCAACAGCCCAACAGCCCAACAGCCCAACAGCCCAACAAACCTAACAGCCCAACAGCCCAACAGCCCAACAGCCCAACAACCCAACAACCCAACAGCCCAACAGCCCAACAGCCCAACAACCCAACGGCCCAACAGCCCAACAACCCAACAGCCCAACAACCCAACAACCCAACAACCCAACAGCCCAACAGCCCAACAGCCCAACAGCCCAACAGCCCAACAGCCCAACAAACCTAACAGCCCAACAGCCCAACAGCCCAACAGCCCAACAACCCAACAGCCCAACAACCCAACGGCCCAACAGCCCAACAACCCAACAGCCCAACAACCCAACAACCCAACAACCCAACAGCCCACAGCCCAACAGCCCAACAACCCAACAGCCCAACAAGCCCAACAGCCCAACAGCCCAACAGCCCAACAGCCCAACAAGCCAACAGCCCAACAACCCAACAGCCCAACAACCCAACAGCTATTATTGCATATTTCAAAACCTAAACTATTATAAGTTCCTTTTGTTAGAATTTGAAGCAAAAACTTTAATTTTCCATTTTATTCTAATAGTTTGCAAATCTAAATAAAAATTTCAACTACGACAGGCCGTTCTTCACGGGATCCCTAAACGGCTTTGGTTCCTAACTGAGTATACAGAAATATAGTTACATTTAGCATTTTTGAGAGTTCTTTTTGAAACACCGATGCAGCTCACACTAGTTTTTAGCTAGTTATATCTCCTTATAGAACAAGTTGATCACTCCACCCGATCACATAGACACACCGTAAAAGGTTCTTCCCCTGGGCTTCCTGTGGCTTCGAGACTTTAGTTATGTCTGGTCAGCGGAATATCGGAAAGTGGATAGACGAAGTCGATCGGATGAGCAGTAGTAATGAAAAGTTTGGACTATTTGGTATAATTATAGCTGGAATCCAAAGGTATGTAGGAATTTTTTTCTAGTAATATGGTTTATTTGATCTTAATTAATTGGTCTGTTTGGGGGTGAAACCCTATAAATCTAAGAAAATACACATTATTTCTTCTTAGTTGATTTTTGAGTAAGCTCTATTTGCATCCTGCATGCCATGAATCTGTAATAGGTACTATAGAATACACTGACGGCCATATAATAATAATATGTTTTATTATGAGTTCCATGGCATCATAAAAATCACATATCTAAGATTACAATGTTACACGTTTATGTTATTGCCGCATTGTTGAATTTTGTTACTCTAAAACACCAATGTTTTTCATACTCTGACTCAGATAAGCATATACAGTTGTCTATTAGTTGTCTATGGCATCATGAGAATCACATGTCTGACAGAACCACTGATCTTCATCACCAGGCACCTCAGATTCTTTAAGACCAGCACAAGCACTGTTGACGTTAAAAAATATAGACTGATTAAGGATATTCTTTTATTTTATATACTACATTTTGAAATATGCCTTTAGAGGAAAACCTATAATTCCTAAAAATATGCACTGTTAACTGCAGTCATCCTTAAAGTTTGAATTCTGAATAACTAAAATAACTATATTATTTGACAGTATAGAAATGAAGAATGCACTGTTTCATGTTTTGAGCAGTGGAAGAACCGGCTAGAGGTAGTGAAACTAAACAGTAATTTAGCAAACATTTATAAAATCTATTATACTTACACGTGAAACCATTCTTGGCATGCATCACACAGCACCCATGAATCTTTTTCTGGCCTTCCTCTTTTCTTCTTGCCCCTTTTTGTGTTTGGGGCATCTTCCTTTCCACACTTGTTACAAACTCCGTTTTCTTGATCTGCAAAAAGAAGTTTTGATATAATTACTACTGCAGCAATGCCTGAAAGTTTCAGTGTATTTCTAGTCTTTACAGACCATACATGTACACATGTTTGCCTCTTACCAATCTTTTGTGACCTCATATATAACATATACTGTTATAAAATATATATTTGCAATTTGAATGTTTACAATATGTTGTGAAATGTTTAATATTATTGTTGAGTATGTTTATATCAGTGGTGGATTCCCTAACTGTTTTTTGTTTGCAAGTTCATCGCCTACAGTAATGGAAAGATATTTACATTATTTAGATAAATTTACATAGAATAGAAGTGATGAAGAGGCAGACCAGAACAGTCAAATTACACATCTACGTACATTGGGTTCCCTGATGGATAACCTGTTTCTTGCTTGCAATATCATCATCTAAGAGAAAATTAAATTTTTATTTTACTTTTAATTGAATTTACTTAGAATGGAATGGATGTCAAGCACCAGTTAGTCAAAGTAGACATACACTTTTCTACTTACATTGGGTTCCCTGATGGATAACCTGTTTCTTGCTTGCAATATCATCATCTAAAAGTAAGAGGGAAAAAACGTACTTTTAATTGAATTTACTTAGAATGGAATGGATGTCAAGCACCAGTTAGTCAAAGTAGACATACACTTTTCTACTTACATTGGGTCCCTTGATCTATGCATTGTTTCTTTCTTACAATGCCATCACCTACAATACAAGATGATCAATAATTTAAAATGTAACTTTTTATTAGAATGAGTTGTCTATATATTAGTACTTACATTGAACTTCCTGATCTTTTCGACGTTTTTTGCTCGTAAGACTAGTGCCATCGCCTACAATGATTAGGAAAACTGTTTATAGATTGGTTACTTATGATTGCTGCATAACATTAGCCTTCTTAATAATTTAAACAATTTTAACTCATGAGATTTGCAACTTACACAGTCAAGTAAAAAGTCAAAGAAATGCCAACTTAAGTACCTTTTCCTGCCATTGGAATTTCAGCTTCTTCCAATCTTGCAGTTTCCTCATTATCATCTTTTACTGTAGACAAAGTTCAAACATCAAAGGTACATCAATATTTATCAGTTCTGAAATCAGTTTTAACCCCAAATAGTGTTGCATAATATGTTTAATTACTGCCTGGAAATTAATTTAGTTAAATTAATACCTGATGCGTCCAACACCTGCAGGTTTGGTTCTGAAAAAAGGTTTCTCTTCAATAGCAAACAGCTCTTAGATGTGTTGCAGCATTTTGAAGGTGACCAGAACCTCTGATCTGATTGCTTTCCTAGTTGCAACAGAATGTAACATAATTATTAGTATCACGAATTCACAGTTTAAGCATGTACTGAATATTTAGTTCCATGAGGTTAACTAAAGTATCATTAATATAAAAAAATACTCTCCTACTTCTCTAGCTCACCTGCTCTCTTTGAAATTACTGCCTTCTTGAGGGCTTTATCGTTTGTTGTTGGTATTCCTTTTTGCGTCTGAAGCTTCAACAACTTCCCAATTCTGATAGCTAGCGCCTCTTCCTCTTGTTGACCTGATCCAAAATTGACTAATTTCTGTGGCTGAAGGAAGCTTTGGACCTTAAATTGAATTAACCCAACATTTAGTAAGCAGTTCTCTAATCAGTGGAAATACAAATTATATGTAAATTAATTAGCTTTTGGCTTTTGTTTAAATTTCTTTACTAAACATTGGCTTATACCTTTACTTTCATTATATACTCACAGTTTTGCTGTCCAAATCCTGAACCATTTGCACTAAAGATTGTTCAAGCGATTCAATTATCATCTCTTCCTCTCCTTGTGAAGTTGAAGGCGTAGAGATGGTAGACAAACCAGTGATTGGTAGCTGCTTTCGGATACAATATGGAGCAATCACATGCTTGAAATGTGAAATTAGCTCGTCATCAGTCACTGCAGATGTTAACTGTCCCATCTGGTAAAAAAGTAAAATTTATGTATTGGTCATAATATCTTTAAGTTACCAAGATGTGCAAGTATGTGATGTGCAAATTATTTTACCTTCCTTGCAACCAAAAGACCACAACACCACATTTTGACCATTCGAGAACTTTGGCTTGATTCTCCACATGCCTCTACCACTATGTCATTACATTCTTTTCGGAACTGCATTCCATCTTCAGTCTTCATCCACTGCCCCACTGCAATTACTTTACCAATTACTGAGGAAACCTCTTTAAGGAGCTTATTGAAGTTGGTGTTCCACCCCTCTGGATTAGGCACGCTTTCTTCTTGTCTTGAAGGAACAGGTATCAACAAGAGGCGGTCTATCAATCTATAAAAATTCAAGAAAATAGAAAATATGCAATTTTTATCTGTGAAAAGATACTTATTGTTATTACTTATTATTATGTACACAACATAATAATTCTTAAACCTCAGTCTGAATTAATTTCCATTTGGTTTATTTAATACCATATATTGATATCATTCAAGCATAGTACTGAAAATAATACTCGTGGAAGGGTTGCACTAAAGGAAATTGAGTGATAAAATATTCAACAATGCATTCTGATATAAAGTTACCTGGCTCTTTCTGGTTTTAAAAGCCATTCAATTACATGTTGATTTACTGTAAACATTGGACAACTGGATGGCGTCCAGTTACCACTGCATGAACTGGCTGTTCCAGCATCATAAAATCTTTTTGCGGCATCACCAAGGTCCTTTGGTTCTGTTGGATCATCCGCGACAAAACCAAAGGTTGTATATGTAGCAACTCGTCCACAAACCTAATATTGAAAAACATTTTTTCTTCATAAGTAGGGTTTAATAAAATGCAAATTTTCTATTGTTTTTTAATGGAGTATGACATTTATGTTAAAGTATATTTATAATAATTGAGTAACCCAATCTTTCTTCTGGTTTTAGATAATTTTGAATTTCAAACCTTGTCTGTGAACGAAGAGAAGAATCTTTGCGGCCAACCACCAGTTGAAGCCAAAGCAACTTTAGAAGCTGTAGTCTTCCCACAACCAGGATCACCCACAGCAACCACAATGGGACAAGCTCCAACTACTTCTTGGCACTAAAATCAAAACACAAAATATATTGTTAGTTTGACTGAATTTACATCGTTTTACTGGTTTGAAAAACCATGAACACTTGTTCATTACCTCTTCGTAATTTGCAATGATGCAAGACATTGACACAATGTAGAACAAGGACAGGAAGTTGGGATCTGCAGGTCCACTTTTGTCCATCAAGTCAACTGGGCGAAGTTCTATCCCAACTTCTTCAATGAAGGACTGCATCTCTTGATCCTCTCTGCAAACAATTGCAAGATCTCCACGTAGGAAGTGGCAAATGGCATTAAAGCCCTTAGTGTTCAAGGGGAGAGTGATCGATGCTTTAAATTCTTCCTTGGCAATGTCAATACCATTTCCATCAATTAAATGGCTAATCCAGACTAATCCATATGGCTTCAGATCTGACACAATTTTTCCATTTTCATCAATAGCTGTGTTGCCATCAATCATCCAAATGGGCTTGCCATTCTTTCCGATATTTTTCTTAACCCTGTAGACAGCTTTTACTACTTCATCATCTTCCAGTTCTTCTTCCAGTTTACAGATTAAACTTTCCAGCATTGATGATGGCATATGGATGTAGTTGGTCTTACTAAAAGCCTGCCCAGAACTATCAGAATAGTTTATGGCATTAACAAAGTTTGTCCTGTCTTTTTGCTTCTTTGCATGAGCTGGATAGAAAAATTCTCTGTGAAAATAAATTTTAAGATCATAAATCATTGCAAATAAATTTTTGAGAATTATGATTTTAAATAAGATTTTTAGTGCATTAAAAAAACAAGAAATTAGTAGTTCATAGAAAACCAAGAAAAAGAAAAGAGTGAACAAACTTTATCTACTGGATAAATCCCTTAATCGTCCGCCTCGTGGACTCAAAGAGTTCCTATGTAAAGATCCCCCAAAAAATCACAAATGTACAAGTGTGGCAAATCTATTGTTGCATATTTTCAACTTTATGTATTTAGTGGGCGAAATTAAATTTCACGACCTTTTTTCCTAATAACTCTCTCTCCCTTCTGGCGAAATCCATGTTCAACAAGACGTGTTTTATACTAGTACTTTCTGCCTTTTGTTACAAATGAAACCAGCAACTTGCAACGGGTAACAGTAACTTTTTCCACAATAAATTTCTATGTGGCAAACTCATTTGAAAGAAATCTTTCAGAACAATAATCACGATTAAGAGGTGTATAAAAAGAAAAAAATGAAAAGAAAAAATCATAATGGATCACAATTTACCAAGTATTTCGTAATTTGCGCAAAAAAATATTAATAATTTTGTTTCTAGTTTCAAAGCTGAAATAACTTAAATAAGCAAAACGCAATTCATTTCCATTATGCAAATCACTGATTGATCAAAGATTTGGGAATCGAAAGATAACGAGTAATTGTAAATGTATAAAAAACGTACCTTTCACTGCCGTCTTTATGCGTTACCACTCCTAAGTAGCCACAAAGGTCACCAGCATCTACTGCATTTTTAAATCTTAAAGTACAATTTGATCGGGAAATAAATTGGCCATTTCCCTTTCGAGTACCATATACCCCGTTCTGAACCACGATGTCCTCGATGCCATACATGCTTAACGATAGCGCTCTGTCAGCAGTCTGATTGTTAAAAGGTGTGCAAGCCCTTTAAATAAAGATGACGGAGGTTCCCAGCACCAAGAATAAATTCATTTCATGTGCTAAAATCAGTTTTTCCAGTCGGAATTTGGGGGTTTCCCACGTGGCGACGAACGTCGGTCAAATGGTTCCCATAAGAAAAATTCAGTTCACAATTTAAAATTGGTAGGTTTTGTTAGTATTGGTTATTATGGGGAAGGGGGGTGTTGTTCACGCTGGCACGTGCGCATGTCATTTATCTATTTATGCTGTCTATATTGCCGCCACGCTTTTCTTCTCAGGCATACTTTTTCTGGTGAAAAACGTCTAATATGATGTCTACTTTCAATTCACTTCCCTTAGAACTAAAGCTTTCGATTTTTTCGAATTTTTCTTTAAAAGAAAAATTTCAACTGAGAGTAGTTTGTAAAGAGTGGAAATTGCTTCTTTTTGATAAGTCGCTGCTTAGGCATTTAGACTGCTCCAATACCACTGGTAAAGGAATTACTGATAACGCGTTAGCATTGGTGCTTTCCCACGCACAAAGAGTGGATACTTTAAATGTTTTCAACTGCTTTGAATTAACCGGATCGTCTATAATTCAAGCTGCAAGAGACGGGAAGTTGAAAACCCTGAAAAGTCTGTGCGTTTCTTGGTCAAAACTGGGAGATGAGGTGATTGTAGAGATCTTGAAAGCAACTAAAAGTATGAGCGCTTTGTACTTAATGGAATGCGAAATATCAGATCAGATAGCAAGACATATATGCATGGAGGCTAGTGACACTCTTTGGCGTCTTACGCTACCAGGGATACGCAAGTGGTCAAACGAAAGCATTTCTGCAGTCATCGAAAACTGTCCTTTCCTGAATTCCTTGGATGTCACTGGTAACACTTTGTCCCAACCACTGCTTTTTGCCATTTTCGGTGGTAGGAAGGGTAGCAGATTAGAAAGACTAATTCTCAGGTGCACCTCGGTAGACGACGAGGACGTCATACAGGCTATGAGAATTTTAGAATTGAGCGAGAAACATAGTCTAGCATTTTTGTGTGTATGTCAAACATCAATTTCAGAAATGGTCAAAAGAGAACTTGAAAGACGCGCAATACGCATTTGTGAAGGTACAGAAGAGGAGCATGGGATTACTAAGTCTCAAAAAGAATTATTGAGTATCAGCGCCTCGCTTTAGGGGGATTTTACTTGACCCGTAAAGACGTGTCAGCCATGACATAATTGATAGACTAGTATATGATAGCCAATTCCATTGTTTTCTTTTGTTTTTCTTTGACTGTTACTCGCCGTCTCATCAAAACTTTTTAAACCGGGCGAGTACAATCAATTAAATATTCATGAAATAATAAAACACTGCTTAGTAGCTTTGTACTGTATTATCCAGTTTATTGTAAGACTCTTACTCAACCATATGAAATGACTGCATGCGAGTTTGCCTTTCCTATTTTAGTTTGATTTGAATATATTACAAAACCGTTGATATATTATTATATTTAACTATTTTTGAATTGCTACACTCCACGCGGGGTTGGCTAGTAGGACGTTATAAACATAATAATAAATCTATATGTTGTACACTGCAAATTTAAATCTATAAGTCTACCGATATCATAGGGTTCTTTACAAAGCAAATTAAAATCAAGAATCGGCGGCGGATGTACGATGCGAAAGGCCGTGGCGTTCTGTTCTGACTTGTTTAATAACACCCTTCATATAATACAATGAATAAACTATGAAAACAAAAACAAAAACGAAATGCCTAATCATTAGAGCCGTGGACTTTTGGAAGTGTGGGTTCCCTATTGGCTTTGTAGCAACTACTAGTGTAATTGTTTCTTCTGACAACCATCCTATGGTAAAAAAATAATTGCCTCCTCTTGGGCATGGCGCACATGATCTTCTTAAATCGCGAGGCCCATACGAACGTTTGTTCGGCCACGGGTGTATTTAAATCTGGAATTATTTCTTTTAAGGAATCAGCCGAATACTTAGTTTTGCAATCGCTCCTCTTGTGGTTTCTCATGTGCAGTCGGTCTATCACCTTCTTTATCTTTAGCCACACCTCATCGTAGGGCTTGGGAAGTGGCAAGGGTTTTCTAGAAGCTTTGAGCCGATCCAGGTTACACATATTGTCATACGCTAAAATAAATCCCCCCCACTTCTCTTCCGGTACTCCTTGCAGCCTTTGCATCAAGTAGTGTATTGTTAGAAGGAACACTTGACCAGGACCTTCAGACCTGTAGTGAAGCGAGATATAAAACATATCATGAGCAAGAAATTGCATGTTGAAGAGTATCCTTTAGCCTATTAGTCTCAGATCAAGGTACCATTTAAGATCTCCCTCTAACACCTGACGTTCACTGAAGCGTGATCAGCGAATTAATCGTACGTACTTAGTGTTTGGTATAGTACCTGTGCTCTCCAGCATAACTGATCAGCAGAAATAAGAACATTTTAAACCGTTTCTATTATCAAATACTTACACGTAAAGTGGATTCCATTTATCTATATGGCCACCCCCACGAACATGATGGAATAGTCCTCGTGACCATTTTCTTAAAACTTTTTGAGTCTCGCCTGTATCTTTGTTGCAGTGATCTTTCGCCTCTCCGGCGGGCTCCTCCTCTTCCTGGCACTCCTCTAATATATTTGGGTAGTTTGTCAAAAATTCCGAAGTGCCTACATTGAAATTAAATCAAACAGGATCCTTGATGTAAACATCCGATTAATTTATGGTTTTATATCACTGTATATCGAAATAATATAGTTCGGCCTGATATAAGGGTATAGAAACCAACCTTGAGATTGAGCAACATTGGAGGCTGTTTCGTCGCTTCCTGGTAACTTGGACGCAGCTTCGTTAATCTGTTTAGCGTCAGCCATGTTTATAGTTGTTGCATCATCAGAAACTGAAATAAGTTATTGTTTTAATATTTGACATAAAGCACTACAGTGGCGGATCCAAGAATTTTAGAAGGGGGGCGACTATTACAAAGGTTTTTTTTGCTGCAGGTATTCCTGGAAAAGGGAATGGCTCAAGGGCAAATCACTTGCTCTCCTAGGCTAAAAATCAAGTCCCCGTTACAATCATGAATGAAGTTCGGCTTATGACTTTATAGTGGTGAAGGAATTTTTGCACCTACATCACAAACTTTCGCTGTAGTATAGATAAACATGCTGCCACCTTTTAATATTTACCGTTACAACGTTTTTCCACTTTACAGTAGCCATGGACGAATTCTCGAAGATTCGTAGGGACTGAATTCTTCTTGGCAAGCTCACAATGGACTTTGCAAAACGCGGATGTTGGGTCTTCTGGCTCATTTGTACATACGTTTGGATAGTTCACCAATGGAAGGTCTTTAACCACAGATTTAACTGGATACATACAATGGGGGTGACGTAGTTTCCATATTCCATCCATGGCTACAAAGTTGGCGCATCCTAAACATTTCAAAACATATACTATATATGAGGATTTTGAGTTCAGTATATATAGAATTATCATGGCGTTCAATGCCCCTTAGGCACACGTTTTAACTGACTATCGCTAAAGAAATATTATCTTAATAGCACCTTTTTTCTTACAAAGAGGGGAGCAATCATCCTCTGTGTGTTTATAAACTTCTTTCCTTCTAAGTTCTTCAATTTCCTCCATGAAGCAGTCTTTCATCTCTTCCAAGGAGCCTTTGAACAACCAAACCATTTTTCTTGTTCGAATTTCCTGTTCAATTTCGTGCCAATAAAATGCGTCGGCTACGATTCTTCGATCCAAACGACTACCTGAAGACAAGAAGACTATATCAATTATATCACCAATGCTTGCATATATGAGCTACAAAAATCATATCGACATTGGTGAAATATTTTCCTTACTGCTTGCATTTACAGCCTCGTTGTAGCTTTCGGAAAATCCAACGAACGACACCCAGGCGTGATTCCTATAGAAAAAACTGTTATTTCAAGTACAGCCTGTAGGCATATGAGACAATGAATTATGTGATTCCAATTTTCAAACCAATTCGTCCGGCATTTGTTTTCTTTAAAACTGGTGCTGGTTGAGGTGTTATTGTGCTGAAGGGGAATGGGGTGGGGTGAGGTAGGTGAGAGAGGTATGCTCTCCTTTTCGTTAATTGGCTAATACGACACTTTGCGCATTTATATACCAGAAGCTAGAATTCTTTTTTTAAATTATACATCAGCCCACTTTGTCACATTATGCAGCTCATCTGCCTATTCAAATATAATCAAAGCAGATCCTGTTTCAGTAAAAAAAGGAAATGACTGTGGTATATCAAATCCATAACTTTGTTTGTTTGTTTGCTTGCTTGCTTGGGGTTCTTAGCGTTCTTTATGTACGGCTGAGGGAGGGGGGGTGAGTTTTTTTATGACAGGAAACTTTTGAGATCCCCCCCCCCCCCACCCCTCACATGTTGTAAGAAAAAACATCATGCTCCTCCGGATAACCAACCTAAAATTGTTCATCCTGCCCTTCTATTAAGAAAGTCAATCTCCATAAAATTGAAATCCCTCCTTAACTCATTAAAAATTTCAATTCCGATCCCTCCTGAATTTCACCTGCCCTTCGCGCCATATATAATGGAGCCTTAAAGCCCTCAGGAACAGAAGGGCGTGTCCGTGACCCCTAGCTCTTTTTTAACACACTATAGGATAACGAAGGTACTTACGAAAGAAAAACTTGATACTGTACAAGCTTGCGCTCCATAAAACTGGCACCCGTAGCCTGAACATACTCTCTTTCTTGTTGATAAAACTGGTAGCCTTTCTTCCTATTCCCAAAACGACAATAGTTGTAATTTAAATCACATGTTTCACACCGCCAGCAAATATTCCAGGCCTTGGTGATCCCATCGAGTTGGTATGCAATGACTTCGCTTAGCTTATTGTGGCAATTCAGTTTCTTGTTGCAATTCAGGCACGAATCGACCGGAGGAGAAAATACCAATATTTTCTCAGCTAATAGTTGCGTATTGCTATCATTCTTGGTGGTACTGAATGCTCTGTCAATCCTAATCTGTTCATCCGTGGAATAACTCAGGCCTAATCTCTGGAAAACGGTATTTAGGAAGGATTGTCTGTCTGCGTCCTTCATCACAGACGGCAGCCCTGATAACGTCGCGCGTAACTCACCAGCTAAGCGTGAACCATGTTTTACGCACAGAATCGATTCAATAAATCCAGGGTCAGCATCCAGAATATTCGCATTTTTTATATCTGTTATCTGGTCCGCGATGCTGTCCCTCTTTCTCTTTTTTTCCCTTACATTCGCTAGATGCTCTCTAAATTTGTCCGATGTAGACGACATTTTCGACAGCAACAGTCACCAGGTATTAGAACGCAATCTTGAATATATAGGCCGATCTTTGTTTACGTTTTTTCCTCATTAGCATAAGAAAGCTACAAGCACTGAAACCGACTCCAGAAATCGAAAGAGTGTCTTATTTAGTAACTACTTAAAATTTGAAAGTAACATGTTCAAAATTTTGGGAGCTTTTTTTTTGAAAGCGGTATAATTTACAAAGAAATGTATGGTTGTGTGGCAAGTGTGGAAATTACTATCTCTGAAATTATTATAACTCTGATGTCCTTTCTCGGCTTTCGTGATGCTGGGAATATAATCTTACGTAATACCTTGGTTCACACCGAGAAGCATGGGAAAATTAAGTAAATAGAAAAAACACACGTCGAGAAATTCCAAAGGGGGGCTATAGGGGGTGGGGGGAGCTTATAAGACCATTAGTTACTTTAATAACACGGTATGGGTTAAACTTCCCAAGTTCTGAACCCACGTACTAGAATAAGGTATGTCACGCTCGTGTAGTGCTTATACGAATATAAACAATTAAAATGTCATGGATCTTTGGATGCGTACGAATAAATATCACGAAATATAGTACTTGAATCAAAGTATATGCATTCTTTAGTTTTGAAGCCGGGGTGGTGCATGGGTTGTGGGGTAGCGAGGTGCAGGTGAACTTAGATAGGGGGATTATTAGAGAAAAGAGTCAGTTTTTACGGTAAATTTATAATTTTTATTTTGCATTTGTACAACTGCTTTGCCTAAGTTTACGGAGTTCCCGTAGCTCGCAGGCTGTAGATCTAGATTCCATGGTCATCTGAAATACAAAACATGCATCGCGTCAATATCGGCATTTCATACATAAAACTGCTCCAATCTTCCAAACCTTCTTAAACTTTATATTATTCAGGGACTTTCTCATTATCGCTGTTCATAAACACTGATGTTCATGTGCATGCTTGGGCTACCTGTGTATTATCGATCGTAAACAATGCGACCACAGAAGCCAAATTATAAACTAATAGCCTTAGTCTTGCAAAAATAGGCCGATAATTATTGAAGTATTCCATCTGTATTCTTTCCGCCTTAGGGATTTTTTGTCAGTTGGAGTTCATGCTGCATTTTCTAATGTTCTCTAGTCGAATAATTCGATAGCTGAAGCTCAATAACTTCGGGTTATGCTTCGGGTTCCAAGCCGCTTTACCGATCTCAAACCATCATCACAACTCTGACATCGTACGATTATGGACTCTTGACATGAAGGGGAAATAGAAATAGCTATGTGGCTCTGCCAAGGTTAATTCTAGGTAGCCGCTACCGGTGAAGATTGTTGTTGTTTATTGTTAAGGATCGGACTAACCGAAAGTCAGCTTAAGCTTATATATAGCAAACTCAATCGTCATTTTGATACGGACAAACGATCCATTTACCAGGTGGTGACAAACACCAACACATCCCTTCATTCTGAACGTAGCAATAAAGATAACGTAAATTCGTTTACGGTGGATTACTTTTTCTCTACGGAATAGAATCTAGACTGGGCCTCCTGTGGCTGTTGGGTCGTTGGGTCCAACGAGAAACCCAACGCGGAACTCGGATCCCTAAACCGTGAGTCATATGCCCATAAAACCCACAAGATATATAAACAAGTAGAAGATGAACACCAACCAATAATGCTCAATCAATTTAAGAAGGAAAACGTAAACAGTTTCATCAAAAATCAGATGCTATGCAAGTTCCACGAGAAAAAGAAGCTTGAATACTATTGTCAAGAGGACACATGTAAACTCAGCGTTTGCCAAAAATGTGTTATTTTGAATCATCAAAACCACCAACTGCAGACGTTAGAAGACGCTGGACAGGACTCAAGGAAATTGATCGTAGGAGCGATGAATCGAGTCGAGCAACGGAAGCAAAATGACGGACAAGAATTAGAAAAATCTAAAGAAAACATAGAGAGAATTCAAAGAGAGATTGACATAGCAAAGAAAGATGTCGATGATGTAGTTAAAATGATTTGCAAGATGGCCAAAGAACACGGAATAGCGAAGAAGGAGGAACTACAGCAGACGCTCCAGGCCCTAACAACAGCAAATCATGAAGAACAAACGGCTATTCAAACAAGAATAAAAGATTCAGATGAATTTGTGCAACACTGCCGAGCACTGTTGAAAAGAGATGTAGCATATGAGGAAATAGAAAGTAAGCAAATGATTCTAGAAAGAAGTCAAATGTTATCAGAAGCTCCTTCGATCTTGTGCCTTCAGCCAATCCAGCGTAACGTGACTATACGTTACTCCGTGACAGAGCAAGTCATGCAATCACTGCTAGACATCGGCAGGATTGTGAAGAACGTGACGAACCCTGCTCGATCCACAATTGAATCAGTCAAGAAAGGTCGTCCAGGTTTTATAAACGAGTGCAAGATAATCACCAGGAATACAGAAGGAGAAGTGTGTCCCGCAAGAATCGAGTCTATTGATGTTAGAATCAAAGATGTGGAGGGCAACGAGGTGGAAAAGAAAGTGTCTGAAGAGCAAAAAACTGGAAAATACCGTGTGAGTTTTAAGCCACAAAAAAATGGACGGCACGAAATTCAGGTGAATATTGGAGGAGAAAGGGTCAAGAACTCGCCTCAAAATGTAGAGATACTCGATGTGAAGGAGTTGTTCAAACCTGTGAAAACATTTGGAGAAAAAGGAAGTGGTAGAGGAAAGTTGATTTTTCCACGTTCGATAGCAGTCAGTGATAATGGAGAGATAGCCATTGCTGATCGTGGTAATCACCGTATTCAAATATTCAGTCTTGATGGAAACTATTTAAGAGACCTTGGCAGGAAAGGAACAGGAGAAGGCCAACTGTATTATCCATTTGGAGTGATGTTTAATGAAGACAGAATAATTGTCAGTGATGGTAAAATAGATGTTAAAGGCAGGATACAAGAGTTTGATATGAACGGTACTTATGTAAGAACCATCTACAGACCCGAACAATGGTTTGACCCGCATGGAATGTGTGTTAACGATGATAAAAACATCGCAGTGTGCTGTCGGGGAAAACAAGAACTGGGTATCAAACCAAGTATCAAGGTGTTCAGTAAACAAGGAGTTTTAGTTCATGAGTTTGACATGCCTGATAATAATGAACAGCCTTGGTACATCACCTATGGTAACCGGAAATACTTTGTATCTTATTATGACATAAACTATGTTCGTGTTTTTGATGTGAATGGAGTTTTCTTGTACAAGTTTGGAGAAAAGGGAGAAAGAGACGGTCGGTTTAATGATGTACGTGGATTGGCTGTTTATGGTCCAGACATGATTCTTGTCTGTGATGGTTATAATCACCGTGTTCAACTTTTCACACAAGAAGGTCAGTTTATAAGGTCATTTGGTAGCCGTGGTTTAGGTGTTGGTCAGATGGATTTTCCTGTTGGTGTAGAAGTTACAGCTGATGGTCGAGTGTTTGTGCTAGAATGTTGGGGTAATAGAGTTTCTGTTTGGTGTTAATAGATATCAACCAATCAACACTTCTTTACACTTCTATACCTCTCATACAGTACAGTATAACCCTAATAACTCTTCCATTATGTTTTCCATGAAAACTTTGAGAAAAACATTGATTTTCTCCTCATTATTGATGAGTAAACTTGAATTAGTATTACTTAGTTTAAAGAAGATATAACTAGCTAAAAACTAGTGTGAGCTGCGTCAGTGTTTGTAATGAAACAGTAATGATGAAAAGGTAAATTATACACCGTGAAAAGATGAAAAACTTACTGACGTTTCGGACGCTAGTCCTTCGTCGGAGTAAAAGAGAAAGAGGTGGTAGAAAGGAGTGTATATATGATAGAATAAGACAAAAGAAACCAATGAGAACAAGATAGGCAAGGAAACAAAAACAAACAAACAAAAGACAAAAGAAAAGGTTAGTTGAAAGTAAAGCGTTCATTAATCCCATTGGGACTAAGAGTGCCCAATAGGTGAATAAGCTGCATTTCTTTGGACTTGCGACAATTATTGTTGCCGTTAATCAAAGAAAGACCAAAAACAATGAAGTCAGAAAGATAATGGTTAGCTAACCTAGCTAATCTAGCTAACCATTCTCTTTCATTGTTTTCGGTCTTTTTTGATTGTTTGTTTTTGTTTCCTTGCCTACCTTGTTCTCATTGGTTTCTTTTGTCTTATTCTATCATATACAGTCAATTCAAAAAACGTTGTCGTCTACCGACTCAAGCCTACGCGACTGCACCGAAAGGAATATGGGTAAAAATCACTGAAGCGGTTAAATATTCGTTCTGAATTAATTGTTCCCGCTAGTAGTAAATATAATAATGGCGAGAAACAATCCATCAAATGCATGTCTTTGGGTTTAGGGAAGGAAAAACAAAGTAGTTATGATTCAGTTCACAATTCCGAAAATATGAAGGCATTAAAAAAATGTCTCCTTCAACACTTCCCGCTCGGCTATACGAAGGTTCGTGCTGTAAACCAGGCATAACTAGTCAGATAAAATTATGGAGTCAGCTCGGCTTCAATGATTACTACCCAGAGTTCCTTTCGGTCCAGTCGCGTAGGCTTGAGTTGGTCGACGACAACATTTTTTGAATTGACTGTATACACTCCTTTCTACCACCTCTTTCTCTTTTACTCCGACGAAGGACTAGCGTCCGAAACGTCAGTAAGTTTTTTCATCTTTTCACGGTGTATAATTTACCTTTTCATCATTACTATTACTTAGTTTGTAGATTCTCTTTGTTTTTCCAAATCATTACAGAGAAATTTGTTTCTTTTATCATTTTCATGAGTTAATTTTATTAATAAATAATTTAATATTAATATTAATGATAGTATATATAGTTAATTAATATTAGCTATATATCAGCTAATTCTCTCTACATCTATTAGAAGTTTGATTTATCTGTAGCAAGACTTTTTCCAAACATTCTTTTTTCTTTTCTGATTGTGATGAATTAAAATTTAGTAAATTAAGGTGGCTGCCTACTTTTGAACGTTTGATTTGAGCCCACGATGAGACCGCTGAATAATCTACAAGATTTTATTGAAGAACCATATGTGTTTTGAGCTTCAACAGGGCAAAACCCTCAAATTTTGCACGGGACTCTCTAAACTTTAATAGCTCATTCGAAAAAAACTCCTAAAAATCTATGTTATATCAACATTTTAGGAAAAGTTAAAATGAGGAACACGTGAAAAAATTTTTGTAGGGATTTTTGTTCGACTTTATGAGATTTTTTAAGAGCACCGAAACTACGAAATATGACAAATCAATGTATTTCTTTGTCTTTTTGTTGAAAATATCCATGTATTATTGTAGAATGATTGACTAGCCTTCATTCGTGCAATCATATAGTCTGCAAATAACTATTATCTTATGAATCTTAATTTTTTTCTAATCACTTCCGGTGGCGCAATTTTTACTCCAAAAGCTCGTGCGTAGGCTTCCATTAAATGCTGATTATCTCGAAAACGAGCTCGCGACACCCTATTTTTCTTTCCAGATTAGGAATCAGCATTAAATTTCAATTCGGGAAATCAAAGTTTTAAGAAAAGCTTAAATCAATTTCCAAAAGTAGGCAGTCACCTTAAAGTTTTTCGTCTTTGTATCAGCTAATTCTCTTCACATTTATTAGAACTTTGAATGTTTTTGTAGCAAGACTCTATGATAAAATAACCCTGATAACATTTTGATGGATATTTAAAATAGACCTAGTTTAGATTGTACTATTATGTTCAATGAGATACTGAATGAATGAATGAAAACCTTTATTTAAGCAGGGTATTCCCTTCAGTACAAAAGTACTGCTATCAATGGGAGCCCTATAAATAAATATATATATAATTTTACAACTCTTGATATACATATGTATTAAAATGATTTAAACTAGAAAATATATTTACAATTATAAAAACTATAACCATAAGGCCTAACTGAGACGTCGATGCCAACATGCGCCGAATACAACACAAACAAGCCCAACAAAAGGTTTGCTCAAATTTGCATGGGACTCGGCATGCATGAACCCCAACACCCGAACCAGGCCTAAGATACTTATTTAAAAAGCTAAAAAAATTAGTGTAATAATTGTGGCATTAGTGTTAGTGCTAATATTGTGATATTAGCTATAGCTGTTCAGCTTTGTCTAGCCTGCATTGCGTCGCAGGCCCTTTTAAGGTGCTGCTACACAGGCTAAGCTTTGTATTGATATCTAATATTGTAGACTTGATGAAGTAATGCCAATCGATCTTGTTGTAAATATTTATTAGCAAAGGGAAAAGTAATTGGTTTGTAAATAAACCATATTTAGTTTGATGATTAAAAATATTATCTGTTGATGTAATGTGTGATATGTGTTATATACACTTATTTCAATAAAGTTAGTCGCCTGAAAAGCTACAAAGCTGGTACCATCAAGGATTATGGGTAGTTACATTTTACATGTTTCAACCGCTTTGATAACCTGTTGATGGATTTTAGATCTTTTACCATTTACAGTCTCACCTCTTCTGAGCATCCTCAAGCTGAAAATTGTATCAAAAGCTTTACTTGTTTGATATTAAAAGTTTCCCATGATCCTCTGATCTCAGCTTTCTAAGTTTTTTGGTAACTAACTTTATTGAAATAAGTGTATCGTTATATTATATTACATTTTATCAAGAGAGCGTAAATAAGAGAGGCAAACTTCTTATTGTGGTGCGAGCCATGTAAATTCGTGAATGGGCTATTTTAATTACTGGATGCAGTTTAAATTTCGCCTTAACCTACTCTCAACTTGCACACTATTTCAGTTTTGTTTTTAGTGATCAAAACAATAAACAGAAAGAGCTCATGAACAGAAACTGCATCCAGTTACTAAAATAGCCCAACCAGGAATTTACATGGCGAGCGCCACAATAAGAAGCTTCCCTCTATTATTTCTGCTCTCTTGATTTTATCAATGAAAGTATAGTAAGACAAGAGTAACAACCTTTGCTTGCCATACTGCTCTCTCTCACCAGAGACAAGAACATCTTCACCCCACCCCCCACATGTTAACTCATAACATCATCATTAACAAGCAGTACAACTCATCAAGTGGTCACTCCTGTGTGGTCCCCACCCAACCCCCCATATGTTATCTTGTGACATTAACAAACACAGCTCATCAAGTGGTCACTCCCATGTGGTCCCCACCCAACCCCCCATATGTTAACTGGTGACATTAACAAGCACAACTTATCAAGTGGTCACTCCCATGTGGTCCCCACCCAACCCCCCATATGTTAACTGGTGACATTAACAAGCACAACTTATCAAGTGGTTACTAAAGAAGACATTTTAACAAAAGTATTTAATATCAGTTTTCCCAGTAGAATTAAAATCTCGTCCCATAAACAACTACACAATATCTGCTGCAAAGACAAGGATTATGAAGCATTGTTGTCTTTTAGTTTCACAGGACAGTAAAGTTTGAAACAATTTATGGCCAATTTTCTGCAATCAAAGTTTTTTTAAAATAATTGTGAGATATTCTAGCTAATTTGTTGAGCTTATGGGACATAGCAACGGTAACTAGGGGGAGTCAGAACCATGAATTCTTTAGCCACATAATTACATTATATTTAATAATTATTTTATTCGCACTAAGAAGTCTAAAAACCAGACTTGAAATTCCTTCTGTTCACTTGAATTTATTCCTTCTATTCACAATGGAATATGGGAAGGGGATGAATGCATGTAAAGGCTTTTGGGAAGCAGCTGATTCACTGCAAACTCATTGCAAAGTTATAAAGCGCTTCAACACTATTCATTTATCTATTTTATTCTCCCATGTCAGGGACTTAGCAATAATTATCGGTATCTGGTCTTTTCGATCCATGTGTTTTCGAACCACCTATATACACTTTCAATCCACCTATATAACTAAAGCATATAACACGTCCTATATGCTGTGTATATGCAAAATGTAAAAGAGTATAGTCTAAAAAGTTGTCATGAGCTCCAACTAAAAGATCATAATAAAAAAAGAAATCGAAACTATGCATGTTGGACTGAGTTTGGCTGGGAATGATGATTACATCGGTGTCATGGTGTGGGGTTCTAAATGTAACGGGGGGAGGGGGGGGGGGCTAAAGTTAAATTACAGTGTAGGATGGGGGGCTAAATGTTAATGTCACGCAATATGGAGGGGGGTTACAAATTATATTGAGATTTTGTTACTGATCTCCAAACCATAATATTCTTCTTAGACTTTTTAGACTTTTTATTCTTCACACACGATGTTACAAGAAAACAAAAAAGAAAAAAAGTGAATTGATAAATCTTATATGTGTATTAATGTGTATAAGCAGAAAAGAGAATATTGAATGTTGTGCAAAGATTAATACAAGCTTAAAGAAAATAAATAAATGGAAGTGAAGTAAGGAGCTAAATGGCCGGCAGTTTCTTTTTTTCCCAAGGGATTTTACTCTGATAGATTTCAATTTGACAATTTGATTTGGGTAGACAGGAATTGGTTACTCAAAAATAGAAAAGTTTCACTACCCTATATTCAGTTCTATTATTTTCAAAACCACAAAAAAAAAAAAAAAAAAAAAAAAAAAAAAAAAAAAAAAAAAAAAGAAGAGAAAGAGAAAGAAAAAGGAGCAAAAGCGTGAGTACTATAATGTTTAGGTCACCCATCCAAGTGCTAACCCTCCTCAGACGAGCTTACTGACTATCTTGAATGACAACGATTTATCCACTGGACCACGGTAAAATTCCAGGTGAATCAGCATAACAATAGCCGTGAAAACAATGCACCGAATAGACTAGACTTTTTAACATTTGATTTTCAACCGATTCCGTGCGTGGCAGAGATGCAAGGGATTAGCCGATATGGTCTGGGGGCCGGCTGGTCTCTCCCCTGATGCTTCGGCTAGAACATTTTCTTGCGTAATTCGTACACCCAAGGGCAGAAGGATTTAATCGCCGTCAGGTCCGAAGTCCATACGACGCCCCAGCTCTGCGGATGTCTCGGGGGTATGGCAAAGTGGAATCGTATTTTTTGAATTTCTTTTGGTGGGTTCGAATCCCACCTTATCCACATAAGATTTTTCTTTTTTATATATATACTTTTTTATTTGATTTAATCTTTAAGATAGAGCGTGAAATAAAAACAAAATAGTTATTAACTAATAGTCGCAATTTAGTGCCTATTTAGTCGATATCACTCAAGTGAATCAATCTACATATGAATACACAGGAGACATCAAATACACAAGAAACATGTTAGTCATTGATAGTCAAAGTATTGATGAACAATAACTAATAAGTATTTTGTTTCTATTTCACGGATTAAGTACCATCGCTCTATGTGACACGAATTTTGTTTAATGTTGAAAATGTGTAGTTTATTGGTATTAATATGAAGAAGAAGAGAGAGAGAGAGAGAGAGAGAGAGAGAGAGAGAGAGAGAGAGAGAGAGAGAGAGAGAGAGAGAGAGAGAGAGAGAGAGAGAGAGAGAGAGAGAGAAGGAAAGGAAACTATAAATAATCCCACAAAAAAATCATTTTGAAATCAAATTTCATATATTCATTTGAAATATTTGGCTTCGCCCTTGCCATAACTGTGGGCCTACTGTTAATACCTGTCCATTAAATTATAGGAAGAGGTGGGAGAGTGAATTGGTCTACGAATCGTTGGATTCCGCAAATAATTTTGTCCGGATTTCGGGTACAGATTAAAAATTTTTACGGGTCGATTGGCAAATCCTGCAAATGCAGCGGATAGCGGGTATATCCATTTCCTGGCCCGGATTTTGGTTTTTGCTCTTTAAAGAAATCGGATCTCGAATCCAAACCACAAAATTGCTAAAACACATTCACATACAAGGCAACTTGATTTGAGCAATGTTTTTGCGAATCGACGGATTCGTATACCCCTATTTAATCCCCTCCATATTGGACAGGCTTCCACTCTAAACCAGCTTTAATTCTGCAGTAAAATTACTTTGGATCGTTCAAGAAGAAATTCACGACTTCAGAGTTGTTTTTAAATAACTTTATTATTGCTAACAAAAACAATATTGATTAGAAGCATAACATTTATAATAAGTTAATTAACAGTAGTGCTATCAAATTCTACAATATTTTTTTTCCAGATTTTTAAAATTATCTGAATCCCATTTTCATTGATGACTAGCTCTTATGAATGAATAAAGCTTATTACATGAGCTTATATAACTATTGCAAATACTTATATAACCAAAAAGTTTGAATTACTTTATAGAAAAACTCCACAAAATAAAGAATTTCTAGATGAATATGATTTATAAGAAATGATTTTTGCTTTCCTACTTGCTTTTGTGAATGCTGTGAGAAGCAGCTAGTAAAGCTCACAAGATCATAAAATGAATATAATAAATGAATGCACGAGATGCGATATTTTCTACGCAGTTTTGATTGAAACCTTTCTAATTACAATCTTTTTGCACCTTAACTATATCGCAAACTCTTGATTGCTAAGTTATACACGTAAAAACTATGCGATTGTACTATTTTACCCTTATATTATTAATCTATTTGCCGTTCCGTATTAACTAAATCACAAGGCACCTCTTCCTTGCTATTGGTAATATATATGTAAGCTTATCTATTCAAACACTCAAACCCCAACTCAAAACACCTGTGTCTAACACTATCTTAACTATAAAGCTAGATGTCAATGCAAACCAAAATCCGAGTCCCGAAGATTAGAGGAATGTTAACGACCTCGTCTACGCATTGGATTGTGGGTTTAAATCGATGACGTAGCTTGGGCATTTGTTTTAAAACTTCAGACCACGTGTTGTAACTTTGAGAATACGATTTTGTTTCAATTGCACAAAAACAAAGAAATAAAACTCAAGGGAATAACACGTGGTTTAAAATGGGCAAAAATTTACGCTCAAGCTAAAGAGGTATATATTCCACATCCTATACACCTAGGTCATCAACAGTCTTCATTTATCAGACTTCGCAAGGACAGGATGTGGATAAAAAGAGATTTAAGGCGAGTG
Organism: Actinia equina; assembly: GCA_011057435.1. Lineage (NCBI taxonomy): Eukaryota > Metazoa > Cnidaria > Anthozoa > Actiniaria > Actiniidae > Actinia > Actinia equina. The sequence goes on along the minus strand of WHPX01000683.1, from coordinate 227,761 downwards.
GAGTAAATAAGAATGGTAGGGAGTGACGGTAAGGGAAAGAAAGGGACATTCAAGGGATGACAGGATAAATGGAAAGTGCACGTGGAACATCGGATTGCTAGACACCCTGTTAGATTTAACATCCTTGTTTACTCTATTACCAGATCACAAGGTAAACTATTCTATTCTTAGCATCTCAACTAGCGCTATTTATCTTCTATGCGAAACCAAAGGCACCCCAAGCAATAACTTTGACTACCAGATGGTTCAGTAAGAGATTGGTGATTAAGTGTAAATCACATATCCGTGAAATAGCAAATAAACTAAATAGCACTGTACGCATCTTTTTCCTTTGTTTTCAATTGTTTCATTCTTGTGTCATTTTGTGCCTATTAGTATTATTTCACAGACATATGGTTTGCACTCTGTTATAGTGATAACTCTTAATTTATTCAAATATCTTATTGCGTTGGTTGGGCTGCCTGTGGAAGATCTAAGGCGTGGGGATCTGTGCTTGCTATCATATATCGCACAGACGGGAGGCCATTACCGGCGGGTAATATGGAAAAAAACGTGCTGATTCTAGATAATAATGTCTATTGACACAGTCGAGCCCCGCTATTGATTGGGCTGTCAGTCTGAGCATGTAGTAGAATAACGTAAAATCTGTGCTACTAACCCGATAGATCAGGATACGTCTTAGGTTCAATATCTACATATTGACCTTGTTATTGGGTTAATTTTTACATATTAACCTCTTAATAGGGAATTCATTCCCTGCTTAGTCAACCCAGCCGCATGGGTCGAGTTTCAGATTGAAAGTTCGTGGAGTCAAATCCTTATTTCTTGTAAACTTTGGGCATTTAATTCAGGATGTCCTGAAATAGTCTATGATCTCCCTATGTTATACTATATAAGGAGTCAATAGAGTTGAGGATGCCCTTTTATGGCCTATATTTGGCCTAGCTACAACTCTGATGAAACTAGATCTTAGTTCCTTGTAGTAGCTTTTAAAACTAAAATGAAGTCAGCATGCATTGAAATCGCCTGTACTATTTCTGATTTGCAAACTCGGGCAGCAGAAATTAGAACCAATGCATTTATTTGAGTGGCCGACTTGCTGGACACCAGAACTTAGCATGTCTGGAGTCTCGAGGAGTCTCCTATAACCTTGATCCAGAGAATATAATGCCTTATGTATCATGGCCTACAATTTTACTACAATAACTATATATTATGCCGTAAGATTTCAGCAACCTTTGAAACGGGCTTGACTACAATCCCTACCATGTAACTCTAATGTTTAGCATGCCTTATCATTGCCTACAATTTTACTACAAGACCTAGACATTATGCCAGTTGATTTCAGCAACCTCTGAAATGGCCGGTCTTGACTACAATCTCTAAGCCTTCTCAAGGAGTCTCCTATAATCGTGCTCTTACGTTTAGCATGCCTTATCGTTGCCTATACATTTACTACAATCCTAAAACTATGCGACGCCGAATTCGGCACCGAAATGTTCTACAATCTCACTACAAATCTAGCAACAGGCATCAAAGCTTCGTATGCCCTTTTGTGGCCTACGACTTTACTACGATATAGTCACAAATCTAGCAACAGGCATCAAAGCTTCGTATGCCCTTTTGTGGCCTACGACTTTACTACGATATAGTCACAAATCTAGCAACAGGCATCAAAGCTTCGTATGCCCTTTTGTGGCCTACGACTTTACTACGATATAGACACCTTGCATATGACGTCAAAGCAGCTCGATCTGGGGGACAAAACAAAAGAATTCCAATCTTTTGAGAATTGGAACTTATTGTTTTGTCCCCCAGATGGAGCTGCATGCAAAGGGTCTATTTAAGAAAACACTTTGGTGTAGGTTTTGTTTAATGTTGTATGCCAACAAGCCTGAATTGTATTATGGATCAAATTGTAAATCATGTCAGCGCAGAAGAAAATATACCGGAAAACGTAGAGACGAAGTTTGGTAACATTCTATATTTCTGTGACCTTTCTCTGATTGAATTCACATTGACCATAGTGCATTTCGGGCTTGGTATGCAACAAAACAAAACCTTCAGCAAGGTAAGCCTAGAGATAAGGCTTGGACAGCCAAGTATAGCAATTAAGTCCATATTTATCTGTCAAATAATTGATACTTGCTATCATGAGAACATATAACTTTGAGCTGTCGACTTAATTTTGAGCTGTCGAAATAATATAATTATTCGTAGACTCTTTACATGTTTTTGCAGCCCAGACAACAGCTCAACAGCTCCTGTTTTGGCTGACTTCAGTTTCGTATATACAACTTTCTAAGTGAATTAGCAATATTTTGGTTGAAGGAAGACAAAAACCCAGGCGCCGCTGAAAGTTGTGCTGCCGGAAGCAGAAACTTGAAAAGCGCGCCATTATTTCAATGATTTGTTCCACAACCAAAGATATCGACAGATGATCCCTCGTAGACCTTTTTCTGAATTTCACAAAATCCAAAGGCCATTAGACTTATTAGCGTTTGCACCCAAGTTAAAGCATAGTGCTTCCTGTTTATCGGAATTTAAACGAGGCTTATGGGACCCAAAAGCTGTCATTATTTCAAATATCATTTGAATGACGCAGGTATGATTGTGGCCAAGCTTTGGTATAAACATCTGACTTTTGTTCATTATACCTTGACGTTTGCACCCAAGTTAGGTAACAATGCATTTGGCACTTTATCTTACTCAAAAAAGGTCTGTCCAACCAAAAACTGGATTAGTAGAAAAAAGTTTCAATATCGTATACTAGTGCGCAAAGTTCATTATATATTTCAAGCAGATTTAAGGTTAGGATATATGTGTATAACGATATCTAACCTTTTTATATGGGTCAGTATCAAAAATCAGAACCGTAACCGTCATAAATATCATCATCAGGTAAACCATCATCAGGAAAGTCATCATAAATGTCATCATCTGGTAAACCAACATCAAATAAGTCATCATTAAGATCATCATCTGGTAAATCATCTTGAATGACCCCATCGAATCCATCATTGACTAGAGCATCGTTGACTATTCCCTGTACATCAGGTGCAAACCTGTCAAGAGGCGGGCCGTCCCGTTCTTCTTCGTTCAAAATTAAATGAACCTGGTCTTCAGCTACAGCCTCGTCTATATTTAGTACTCGTCTTCGTGGAGGCATATTGGGTAATGGAAAATGAGCTTGAACGAACTAAATATAAATAAACAAAAAAATAAACTTTAGTCAATAGTTTTTTTTTTTTTTTGGAATTCATGATGGCGTAGCAGTGAAAGCGACAGTTCTCATCAATGCGACCCGAGGGTTCGAGTCCCGCCAGACTCGGTGTCGCATGTGAGTTGTTTGTTGGTTCTCTCCTGTGCTTCGAGGGTTTTGCTCCGGGTTCTATATTGCTCATCCAATGAGAACGCTACAACTACGACCTATTTAGGGCAGTTTTCGTATGACTGTGAAAAGCTCACGGCACGAACACGGACGTGACACAGCAAAGGAATACGCCAGACAAAACACATTGCTCGAGAATTTACTCTGCATCCAATCAAATGCCCGGAACATGGTATGAACAAGGCACGGACGGCACGGCACGGCAAGCTTACGGCACTGCGCTTTTCACAGTCACACGGAAACTGCTCTACAACCCGTGTGTTTTTCACAGGGTTTAATAAATCAGAACAAGTAGATTGACATGACAGCTTACCTGTACCAGACGCTCACGGAACGGTCCATCTTTCTCTCGTGACTTCCTTGCAGGCGGTTCTTGATCGTTGCGATTAATCAAAACCTCTAGATCATTAATATCGAACATTCCCAGTGGATCAATAAGGTTCGCGTTTATTTTCTCAACAAGGTATTCCTTAAAATGCAACCTGGAAAGAAAATTCAGTACAAGACACTCAGGGTCTCGTAAAACGACCATCAACTAAGGGTTGATAGAAGTACTTCACTCGCATCTCAGCTCTAGACACGCGGGTTCGATTCTTGGACTCGGGATCACATGTGAGTAGAGTTTGTTAGGTCTCTTGCCTTGATTTGAAGGTTTTTCTCTGGTTTTTCTCCCTTCGCAAGACTTAAGTGCCTATGACACCTAACTCAAAATTTTCAGCATTGATTCTAAATTAAGTGAATGGTTGAATGGTAAAATATTTATATTCAGTTTATCTGCCATCACATGGAAATCGAAACACTGATTACTATGAGATTTTTTTGCTAGAACTTTTCTATAAACCCCGAGTAAGACAATGATGTTCCATACAGGATATTTCACTGCCCAAGAATAGTTTTGTATATTTAATATTGCTTCCTTTGACGTCACATCATTAACATATTGGAAGCATAAACCAAGATGCGCATCACTCAAACCATATAAACATATTTTACCATTCAACCATTCACTTAATTTAGAATCAATGCTGAAAATTCTGAGTTAGTAAAAAGTCATGGCGCACTAACTATTCATCTAATGGCTGTAGATATTCAATTTGAATTGTGAATGAGTGAGTGTGGCCTGACATAGATCAATAGAGAGGTTCATTTCAGGATATTAATAGAGACTTTTAGCATCGTGTTTACCGCTGACTCTAACCACTTGACCGCTAGAAATCAGGCCCCGAAAAACGCCAGCAAACACGGAGAAACACTCGGCATCAATGAAATTCAATATGGCCACTCTTCCAACGACAACTTCGTTATGACGCCTTGATAAATGTTGAAAGTTTGAAGGAAAACGTCTGACGTCGAACTGAAGTAAGAGCGTGTTGCTAAAGGTCTCTATTGAAGTTCACGCACCACCAAGGCCATGAAGTAAGACTAGGTGAGAGCAGAGAGAGGCGCGTACTTAGTCACTAAAGAAAGATAAGACACAACCCTTACCTACAAAGCCCCGCGTATCCAGCAGGAGTTTCTCTACCGCACTCGACATCCTGCAAGCCGTTACCAGTTTCTCGTTGTTCCATCACATTACAGCGTCCTACATCAGCTGCTGCTCCTCCTCCTGCTGCTGCTGCTGCCGCACCTTGGACTTCACTTTCTTCCCCTTCCTGGTATCCGTGGTTTACAGCACCTAGAAGGCATACCTGGAGGTTATTACTGAAAAATGTCGTTTATATATTTCACCGTGTTTTCGTTCTCCGGGTATTAAGGAACATCGCTGTTGCTTTTGTTGATGCTGTTGTTGCAGTCGTTGCCGTCGTTGTTCCTGCTGTTTCACTACTTTTACTGCTGCTCTTGTTATTGTTCCGTTATTGTTGTTTCTGGCTCTTGTTGTTGCTGCTGTTTTACTGCTGTTGTTCTTACTTTTGTTTTCGTCACCTCTTCTAGTGTTGTTGCTGCTACTACTGTTATTGTTCAGTATATAATACATCATTCTTACCTGCCGCAGGCCTCTGAGGAGGTTCAGTGTTGTACTGTACATTATGTTCATCAAGAAGCTTTTTCAATTCTTCTGGTTCTCTGTCTCTCAAAAAGAACAGACAGTCCCTAGGGTGGTGAGCGTGAAGACCTCTACCTGCACATCTGTTTGATACAGGACAATGCTAATGGAACAAATAAAGGAACGAATCAGTTCAGAGATAAGGATTGAAACTTTCAAAATATTTTGTCAAACTCTTGATATTTATTGTTTTAGAAACCTCCCCCCCCCCCCCCCCCCGACAATAGAGAGTTTTAGATTTACGTTCATACGGCAAACGTGAAACGTCAGTTGACCATTTAAAAATTATTTTAAATAGCTTAAAAAGTATCGTAAAAAAGTCCAAGTAGAAGAAAAACAAAAGAATATTTGTCTTTGGTGAGAAGGTTTGTAAAAGTAAAAATACAGGAAAACTATGAAAACGTGGTCACGTTTGCCGTTTGTGGGGAGAAAAAAAGTCAATCTAAAACTCTCTATTATGTAATCTCTCCCCGCTCCAAGTCCCTATAGGGACGTATACGTTGTGACGTATTTTCTGGGTGCAATCACACAAAAATATCGCTAAAATCTTGCCATAATTTATTCCCAGGATAGGATTCCCAGTCGTTTTTCGCTCGAATTACGTCACATACACTTGAGTAATAATGATGGATAGGGATGCGCTTGAAAACTAGCGAAGATTTGAAGAAGAGTAGTTCCAGTCGAAACATCGCAAGCTTCTGTTTCTAAATTCAATCGGTAAATGACTCGTTATCTTTAATTGTTAGATGAGCTTTAAGAACTTACGTTTCCTTGTCTAAAAGGTTGATAACAGCCGCTACAAAATTCATGCGAACACTGGTTACACTTAAAGTGCATGCAGCCTCCTTTGGCCAGATCATAGCGAAACTTGCAATTAGGACATTCTGAGGACGATAAAAACCACTGTTATTACACTACATTATAACAACGACAACAATATTAAAATTATAAGTAATCCCAACATTTCATACACTTCTGCCGATGGAATATCTGAAGGCCCTCCGTAAGGGAGCGGTCATGAAATATGGGGAGGAGGGGGAGAGGGTGGGGCTGGAGGAGAAAGACGGAGGGAAGGAGGGAAGGGGACATCAATTCCTCTGGGATGCTACGTGCGTTGGCTATAGAATTATAATAAACAAATCCTTACCGATTCCATTTTCCTTGAGATGCGCAGCAAGGCCATGTGCTTGGGCTTCAGGATCGTTAGCTGTTTTCCATGCAGCGAACTGTTCACATGTGATTCCTTCGTGCTGATCTTCCCACTGTACAACAAGAGAGAAAAAACACAGTAAAACGCTTAAATATCACTCAATTAGTCTTGTTTACGATAGCAACCACGCACAAAGGTGACTACTAAATAGACTGACTTGTATCGGCGGAGAGGCTGTTTCAAGATATCGATGTCAACATAAATATAATATTCACTTACTACGGATTTCATTGAAGTGTGGCACGCATTAAAAAATTCGTCTGCGAATTTGCCTACGAGACGCTGTGACTCCGCGCACTTGGAGGTGTGATTTTGTCTGCATTCCTTTCTCGGCTATTCCCGTGCAACGTTCAATTCGAAATTATGGCAGCGAGTAGAAGGTTTGAGTTCAAAGTTGAGTATGGAGGCGGGGGAAGTTTTCGAGCAATTTCTGCAAATTTTCTAGGAAAGAATCAAGTTATGATATCCCCACCACTTTCAACAATCTCATCTATGACGAAGGATCTCAAATCACTACTTATGCTCTTCCCCTACTGTAAACACGACGAACTTCGCTGATGTCCATTGCGCATTTCACGAGAAAGGAATACAGACAAAATCACGTCTCGTAGGCAAATTCGCAGGCGAATTTTTTAATGTGTGCCACACTTCAATAAAATCCGTAGTACCTGTTTCTTGCACTTAAAACACGTGTATTTGCGGCAGTTGGGACAAGCCATTTTAATCAAGTCAGGTCGCTCATTGATGAACCCGGAAGAGCACTGAAACAAATGGAAAATTATACTCATCACATCACATCACATAAAATAACTAGCATAGGGAGGGGGTTTGCTTTCGGCACCAAAATGTAATAAATTTATGTGGGATTCCTGCGGATTTGGCGGGAAAATAGAGCATTGCCCCCCCCCCCCCCCCCCCATCCCCCATTCCCTGCTATAAGCAAGACCTCGCTACGCCACTGCATGAAATCATCTTCAAACAACATTCAAAAGGTTCTACGACTGTGTTCCCTATTGTAGTCTACACTCATCATTACTTACGTGTGAACACCATCTGAAGTTAGGCTCTTTCATAAGAGTTCGGTCTCTTAGTTTTCGTTGAAACAAATCATGAGTCGGTTCATCGACGATACGACGAATCTATGACAGAAATATGACATCACATTACACTGAACTGTGATATACTACGTTACGCTAAATACACACTTCACTTACGCTAGACCAAACCATAACACATTAAGTATTTAGTAGCCACTACATTATTATCACACCATACCATACCACACCACACCACACCACAGTACACCACACCACATAACAGTACACCACACCACAGTACACCATACCACACCACAGTACACCACGCCACGCCACAGTACACCACACCACACCACACCAGCCCACACCACACCACACCACACCACACCACACCACACCACACCACACCACGCCACACCACACCACACCAGCCCAGACCACATAACGCAAGGCTAAAACCAATACTTACCATGATGTCCAAGTTATTGAAGTATTCAGTAGCCACTACATTATTATCACACCACACCACACCACACCACACCACACCACACCACACCACACAACACCCCATCCCATCACACCATACCACACCACACTATACTACACCACACCACACTACACCACATACCACATAACCTAAGGCTATAACTATTGCTTACCATGATGTCCAAGTTATTGAAGTATTCAGTAGCCACTACATTATTATCACACCATACCATACCACACCACACCACACCATATACCACATAACCCAAGGCCATATAACCAATGCTTACCATGATGTCCAAGTTATTGAAGTATTCAGTAGCCACTATATCGTTGTCCAGATTATTAGGCTCGCCACAATCAGGGCAAACCAACTTCATAATGTTTTGTTCCTGAATCACGGTTGTTACGTATTGTTTAACACAATCACGACAGAAACGACACTGACAATTCAACATCGTCACCATCTGTAAAAATAATAACAAGAGTGTTCGTAATCCAACAAACCCGTCTAGTAGTAATGTTTTCCCAATGGAATACTTATATGATACGGCGGCCATCTTGCCAGGGGGTCAAAAAAAAAAAATGACGGACAATATATAGAGTTTACTGTGTTTTTCTTTTTTTTTTATGGGTAAAGGTGATCGATGTGCCGTCCTAATTCATCTTTTATAGTATCCTTTTGTGATGAACTGTTAATACCAATCGACGTAATTACTGTAACAAAGCATTTATTTTTCTTTGCTTTTTCCTATAAAGACCACACAGCCTTCTCAAAGTCATGTTTGGGTTGTCTGTGCAATCAGACACCATTTCCACCTCATCTACTGATTGGCTTTTTCGAGGTCAGTGCGAAGAACTTGTAACAAGTAAAGCTCACGCCGAAACACCATTTGTCTTTTTTGTTTTACATGCACGGTTTTAGTTTTTGAATCGAGTCTCGTGTAACTTATTTTTTGGTCTGATTTTCAAGAAAGTTTGCTAAGCTTTCTGCCATGTTGAAAAAAATGGCGTCCCTAAAATAGTCCCATGATTCAGCGCGCGTTTTGCTCGTTACCAGTTTTCCACGCAACCGTCAATATCTTGAAGAATATTTTCTACTCATATTATCTTACTTGACTTTCAGATTTAAAATCTGCACACACGATGCATTCACGTTGGAGAAACTGCTTCGCTCTATCGAAATCTCCAACTGCTTGAGCTGCCTCTACAGAATCCAATACAGGGAAATTCGCGTCTATTAATCGGATTGCAGTCTCAGCACGACCCCATGAGATCATTTTTTTTTCGGCATAGATGACTCTGATGCGCCGCTGTCAAGGAAACAAAAATAGGATAGCTTCAATATGCGGATTCAGTCTCTAGTAATGATGAGTCAAAGGAATACTAGAGTGACCACAGTAAATCCGTGAAACACTAATTACTAAATAGTACAAAATAGTGCTAGTTAAACAATAGAAAACAATGGAATTTGGATGAAATTGTGCTATTTAGTATTACTAAAGTTTCACGGATTCACTGTGGTCACTATCAAGGCTTGCAATTTAAATAACTATTGTTTTGCACTGACTAGCGACTGACTAGCCTCGTGAATGAGGAGAAGCTAGGAAGTCACTAGTCAGTAAAGAACAATGGTTATTTTAATTGGTCCCCATATTTTGATTCGGCGTATATCCGTAGTGAACTCGCCTCTCACCTATTGGCTCTATCATGTGAGTAGAGTCGATAGATCTATCCCTCTCTTGAATTGAGGGTTTTCCTCCTTTTTATACGTAAAAAAACCTAACAATCCAATCTATGAGATAGCCGTGCCCTGAGTTTGGTCAGCCCAGAGATTGCATTAGAGTTCCATAAAATGTGAAGATTTTTTTTCGGTGGGGGGGGGGGGGGGAGAGGGGGAAGGGGGGGAGAGGGGGAAGGGGGGCTGAATGCCACACAAATGGGACGAGAATCAGCGGGATACTTGTGCTAATAAAGTTCTATAGACCCGTTTCGAATTCCAAATTACCGCTGTGTTTCTTGATTACTCATTTGCACAGGTTTAGCCTCGAGTTTGTGCAGAATATTCACGTGTTCCATTCAAGGTCCGTCGAGTTTCAAAGTATTTGTATTGTTGAAGTTGTGCATTCTTTACTTTACCGTTGGTGTTTATGAACATTTAGACACTGATACGAGGCTAAGCCTGAGTAAATGAGTCTGTAATCAAGGAACACAGCGGTAATTTGGAATTCGAAACTGGTCTATTGCCTAGACTCTTCCACAGTCTCTCGCTCGTCCGTTCCGTCTCCACGCTTAGAGACTGTAACGGTACAATGACCGAAAGGACTTATGGGTCCCGAAAACTTGGACCCAGCGTGCTTTGGGAACCAAAATACTCGTCCACAGTCTCTCTCGTTTTCGCCGCCATCTTGAAAATATTGAAACGAGAGAGACTGTGGACGAGTATTTTGGTTCCCAAAGCACGCTGGGTCCAAGTTTTCGGGACCCATAAGTCCTGTCGGTCATTGTACCGTTACAGTCTCTAAGCGTGGAGACGGAACGGACGAGCGAGAGACTGTGGAAGAGTCTAGTCTATTGCCTTGTTTCTGCTCGCCTCATTCCATCTCACTTGTCAACACAGGTATCCCGCATTTCTTAAAATTCACAAAACAAGAAAACTGACTTACATCTCTGTCTAGTTCTTTGTTAGACACCATAGCTTCAAACAGCTCATCATCATGTGAAGTACTCAACTGTCTGTCAGGATTTCGGCGCAGATACCATTCCTCGTTACCATCAGCATCATCCGCCAAGCACGTATCCCATATTCTTTGAAGCATGGGTTGAAAGGACATGACCTGTAGGTCTTGTATGCTTTTGCTGACGTCCCCATCGTTTGAATCCAGAGCAGAGACACACTCTATCCTGGGGTAGAAGCCTGAGTTCATGACTTCTTGTAACTGTGTAGAAAACAGCACATATGAAGCTGTCACGAGTGAAAAACGTAGGTGCATGCTCAAGTGCGTATTTCAATTTGACTTTCACCTAGTTAGTTAATTAGTTTAATGTAGGTGGACGGCTGGCAGCCGGTTAGCACGGGCACTGAAGTTGTCGTCACCAGCGTCTTAGTGGATCTTTAACGTCCGCCTTATACAGGTTTACATTGTGAAGCTATAACCATTTGCAGATATAAAGCACCTTCTCCTCAGTTATTTTAAGACCCTGAGTGTTGGTCCGGCCGAGGCTTGAACCACGACCTCCAGCACAACAGACCGACGCTCTTACCAACTGAGCTAACCGGATGGCGGTTTTATTCACGTCCCTATCATTACAAACTCACCGTTCGTCTCGCTTCGATGCAAAGGCACAGCTACCTTTCAAGATGGCGCAGGGAACTGTCAAGGGGTATATATGAACTAACAGCCCACAGACGTTTACGCGATGGCGTTACAACATTAGGATCGTTACCCGTTGTTTCATGTGCAACACTCAATCTGAATTTTGAGATAAGCACAGTTGTGATAAAACCATTATATTATCGTACATGGTATGCCCTGCACCCTGAAATAGCTTTTCAACATTTTTATGCACGCCATCCAATCTTAATTATGACATAGCAACAGAAAATTTGATTCGCTAATGGTAAAAAAAGAGCGGGAAACTTTGACTTTCAAAAATGGTACACGCGTTTACCGAAAGAACCGAAAAGAGCGGGAAAAGTGAATTACCTCAGTCGGAAGAGCGAGTTTTCCGGAACTTCCCGATCGATAAATAGAACTTGGTTTTCCCTTGACAGGAATTTCCGGGGTTTTTTCCTAAGTTAATGGCGAGCTTCCATGATTTACGATATCTTTTAATAACCTCAACTCGATCATTTCCTCTATTTTTTCGGGTCCGGTTATAATAGATATTACAGTCATTGATATTACAGTTACTGGCGATACTGACCCCTTTCTTACGCTCCTCGATACTCAATTCAACAGCCCTCTCAACATCCCCGGTTCGTTCTATCAAGGCCTGTCTAGCTTCCTCGGGGCTTAAGTTCCCAATATCCTCTTTTTTCGAATGATCTGTGAATTTGATCATGACTTTGTGGATAAGATCCAGCCATTTGGTCTGTAACCAGTGAACTGGACCTTGAGGATCGTCCACTGAAAGGGTGTACGCAATGTTTAATTCTTCAGCAGAAAATCCCTTTGATTCTGCTTCCTGGACATGAAAAATAGATAATGGAAGACTATTAGTAGTAATTGGTGGAGTGCATCGCTTGCCGTGAAAATAAAAAGCTCAATTTTGAGAACACAACCTTGAATTTCAATTTGCCTGAAATTTTGAGAGCACAACCTTGAACCTAACCCGAGACTCCAGAGGCGAGGACAAGAACGCGTCTATATACCCATTTAACACAGTTCTTACAAAGAGAACTTCAAACGTACCTTCATCCTTCTGACAAACTCTTGTCCAGATTCTCGAGCTTCTCTGATCTCTTTGTAACTTGTCTCCCGTCTAAATACGTACATCTCCTTTGATGTTTTAAGCAACTCGGGGCTTTGCCCTTCGCTGGATGATGAAAACACCGAGGGATAACTTAAAGTAGGAGAAACAATACCAAGCATACCCTGTTGTATGTTGTACAGTTGTTTATGGTCATTAACTTTGGTTTGTAGCAGCTCTTCTTCTTTTTTTTGCAAGGACTGGACTACTTTAGACTGACTTGCAGTGCGCAAAGCCTCGCTAGTCAATTTCAACTCGTCTTCTTGGAGCTGAAATCAGTGGAAAAACGTTTTTAATCAACGTTTGAGAAACTTTTAAAATCGAGTACAGTTATTCCAAGAAAGGTTGAAGGCGCGAATGGCGATTTTTGATTGGCGATTGCGCGACGACCCGAAAAGGAAACTGTTGGGTAATAATTATTTTCAGAATGACACGTGGTCTGAAATGGTAAAACATCACGCCCAACGTAAAGAGGTCCAATATTATCGAGAATGAGGGTAAAATTTATTAACTATAAGCAAATAACGGGGGAAATATTTCCCGGAGGAGGGGGGGGGGGGGGGGGCACTCCCCTATATTTGCTATACGGGTATGTGCCGCCCTATAGGGTATGGTTTTTCGGCTTTTGGGTCTGGGGTAGGGTGTATAATTCTTAGTTTTAGTCTGGGGTAGGGTATGTAAGATCAATATTTTAGGTCTGGGATAGGGTCAGGGTTTTGAGGTCCTGGCGGCACGCCCCTACCCAAGCTGGGGTGGTAGTACCCCCCCCCCCCCCTCCCTTCCCCCCCGGGAAATATTTCCATTCTAACCTTGACTGCTAATGACGGAGACAGTATTGACATTGGTTCAGGTGTGATGGGACTCTTCGATGGTGCTGGACTAGGCTCTACTACCCTGGCCCCTTCCGACTTCGTCTTTGCACACATGTCACATATCGTTTTATCCATTGGATTCAAAAAAGTACAAAATTCACATGCCCATTTCGGTTCAGAACTTGTGGTGGTCAAATCTGGGCTTGGCGTTTTCGCAATCCCTGCTTGTGGCGTGCTGTTGAAGTACAGAGGGTTTTCCACGGTCTTCGAGAAAGGAGAAACAGTTCCTTGTGGCTTAACAATAGGATGGCTTACGCTTTGCCATGGGTCATGGATTACTCCTTGTTCTTCATGTCTGTGCGGCGATTTTGCAGGAATTGCGGATTGTTCAAGCAATTTCCTTCCACACGCGTTACATCTTACAGTATCAGATGTATTCAAACAATAGCAATATGGACAAGTGGTCGCGCCTTTGTAAACTGGAGCTGTTGTAGTCTCTCTTTTAGGAGGCTTTGGAGGCAAAGGAGGAGGATCTTTGCCTGTATCAAAAATAAGTTGAACACATTGACGTACAATCAAGATAATGTTAAAGATAGTGTTAATGCTGTAACACTCATTGCTGTTGTATGCTGAAGCTATCTTGTAGTAAAACTACTCCCTACTCGTGCAATTTGATCTGTGAGTTTGCCATGCCCTGATTTAGATCAGCCCAGAGGTTGTTTCAGGGTTCGATCTGTGAGTTTGCCATGCCCTGACTTAGATCAGCCCAGAGGTTGTTTCAGGGTTCGATCTGTGAGTTTGCCATGCCCTGACTTAGATCAGCCCAGAGGTTGTTTCTTGGTTCAATCTGTGATTTAGACTTGCCCTGACAGTTGTTTGAAAACATTAGCCCTTCCGAGGACGAGGGAAAGCTGTGTCGAGTTTGGCATTTGGTAATTTATTGTGAAACTGTTTTAAGTAACATATTTAGTAATACTTGAAAGACACTGTACTTACTTTGATGATCTAGTGTTTCATAGATGTGGTTTTCTGGGTTTTTCAGTGATTCGTAAATAGGTTCTTCTTGCTGCTGGGACTGTAAGAGTACTTTCAGCGGTTCTTTCATCGGTTCGTACTCTGCAACGTTTGGTGGCCGTAGAATCTCACGCTCAATGGTGTGTATACTCGGCTGTTGAGGCACTGTGTTCAAAGTAATCATAAATATGATTATCTACTGTATTTAATACTGTTCTTATTCTTTATCAGCTGTAATATTATAACCATCAAAAATTCTCGATTGTGATTGGTTTAATTCTTTTTAAATCACTAAGCAAAAATCACGTCACTGTCCAAAATCAAAACAAAAACAAAACAAAAACATAAAAACAAAAACAAAACAAAAACAAAAAACGAAAAACAAAGCAAACAAAAACAAAAAATAAAAATAAAAAACGAAAAGCAAAACAAAAACAAAAACGAAAAACAAAAATAAAAACAAAACAAAAACAAAACAAAAACAAAACAAAAACAAAACAAAACAAAAACAAAACAAAAACAAAACAAAAACAAAACAAAAACAAAAATAAAAACAAAACAAAACAAAACAAAAACAAAAACAAAAAACGAAAAACAAAACAAAAAACAAAAACACAAAGCAATTTGATCGAAAGGTTTTGATGGTCATATCATTAAGAGAAAATCAAATAGGTTCTCGTGCGGTTTGAAAAAAATATCACAAGAGCCGTTTTAAATCACGACTTTTCAAATCGCACGTTAAAAATCTTGATTTTAAACTGCTATCGTGAGAGCATCTAAAACTCAAAAACGACGATCTTTACCTTTTTCTTTAATTACAGAACCAGATTTTGTCACATTCTTGTTGAAGTTTGTTGGACTTTGAATCGTTCTGCTAGGGATAGGCGGAGGTAGCTTCTCTACGCTAGGGCTGTTAGCCATGTCAGAACGTTTCGTAATTGGCATTCTTCCTGGACTATACAAACTGGTAGTCATGCTGTCTGGACTAGACACACTGGTAGTCATACTTCCTGGACTAGACACTCTTGTGGTCTTGCTTGGAATTCTTTTCCGTGGCTTTGGAACAGGCTTTTTTGTTCTTATTTTGTGTTCAACAAAACATATGTTAGTAAATTAACTTGTTGGATATGATCGAGAACCCACATATGTATACACCTATTTCAAAAAACGTTGTCGGTTAGATATCCGAAATCAGAAATCTGAGACCGATTTAGAATTGTGGGGGACTGAGTGTTTTCTCGTTAAAAATTCACTGCCTGTTAAAAATATGAAAGGTGCCGACTCATTAGGTTTGATTGACGGCAGCGAAAAACCAAATATTTAGCGCATGTTTATGAAAATTGGTGCCACGCTGTTTACAATCGTTACTGAGTGAGATTACCGAGGTGCCTTCGAGACCAGAAAAGACTAATACTTTGTACAATAAATCTTGTACGTAGAAAAAGTAAGAAAAATCTTTTTTTCATTCTGGACCCGGGAGTCGTTTTTCTATACGAGTAACGTCACACTTAAGCTCTATTGCTAAATAAAAACAGAAAGCCCAATGACTACATACTTAATACCATCGTCCTCCAGTCTTGTGGGTGATGGCCTTTGGGAAACGATATTTTCGTGCTTTCTCATTGTTGGCGAGACAATCTCGTCTCCAGAACTTTTCGATGTACTGGTATACGTAGTCACGGGGGTTTCGCCTCCGAATCTTTGACGGTCATGGTTTTTTCTGTCATGACGACTGTGAAATTTCACGTCGCAGTCCTGACAGAAGTGCTCTTTGCAATCTTTGCAAAACCAAGCTACTGTTTTCTCTCCACAAACAAAACATTCTTGTGGAGGAGAAGAGATAGCCTGCTTCAAGGTAGCGACAGGTACTTGTTGTGCAGAGATGGTATCATCTTCATTCGATAATCCATCTTTAGCATCTTCGTATTCAGAATCACTGTCTTCACTCGTGGAGATTTCTTTTCCAGTTGGAGCACGTATCTTTTCCTAAAATATTAAAACAGCATTATGCTTCGTGTAAAAAAATTTTACTTTGAAGGACTTACGTCCGAAATTTCAGTACTGCTACAAACTTTTTTACAAGGTGTTTAAGGAATTTTTATGACTTGAAAATATTATGGCCGACGCCAACCAAAACCTATTCTAAAGATAATTTATCTTGCTTTGAAACTGCAGCAGCAAGGAGTAGTTGCCCAATTCTCCCGAGACATGAGCTTGTTTTCAAGCATTCTAAGGTGCACACTTTACCCTATGAAACAATCAATGCTCGATGACGACTCATAAAACTCAAGTGTAGCGGGCTTAGCCTCACTTCTGAGATCGTAAACAATAGCAGAACTTAGAATAACAAAACAAGCAACTCCTGGATTCAAGGCTAAGCGCGCATACACTGGAGTTTTTAAGGGGCACTTGGATGAAAACGCCCCAATTTTTGAAAGTCCGAATAATTGAAGTATTTGTGGACAATTTGATTCAATTATAACTATGTAAACCAGATTAGTGAACATTTTCGCCTGGGAGCCACTTGCAGTTGAGAAATTTTGGGTTAAAAGAGAAAAGAACAATAGGGTTGAGTTAATGACGTCATTTACTTAACAATTTAGATGCTGAATAAAATTGATAACTTTTATCTGAGACATTTTACTGTGAAGAACATATGTTGCTTGGCTACGATTGGGGCCACATAAATACGTTTAATTAAGTTTAAAGTCATTTCCAATTTTTATCCATTTTCATCCAAGTGCCCCTTTAAGAGTCCTTTATATAAAACGATGAGAATATGTGGACCGCATGGCACTAATGAAATACATGAAGATATAGAAATATAGATAAGTTATAGTGCTTGGGAACGAGGTTATTCCGGGCGAGAGACCCTTGGAATTAAATTCGGAAAAATTAATTTCCGACCTCGCTGGTCGGAATAAGCCTGAAGCGAGATGACGTTTTACTCCCGACTCTATACCATAATAGTTTTTAAAAGTCTTTCATATTAAAATTTTTGATTCCTTAGAGAATACAGGAACAAAAGTTATAATTAAAGAACAAAAGCAATGTGAAAAGGATTATGGTCTAGAGACGGGGGTAAAACGTCATCTCGCTTCAGGCTTATTTAAGAGATGCTGAGAATCGAACCGTGGACCTCTAGCTCTGAAAGCCGCGCACTAACCAACTGAGCTACGCCTGCTTTTGTCACGATGGCAAATTGTACGAATCTATAGTACCCTGCTATAGAGAATTGCCATTAAAAGTAGAAAGGCATTTTATATTTTTCTATCTATTGCAATTTTGACTTACTTTTGACGGCCCAGAGGATGCTTCCCTTTGGCTTGACGCGATGACGTAATAAGGGTGCCTGTTTTGAATCAAGTCATCTGTTTCAATTTTCGCTAAATACAAATCCGCGGCAATTTCTTTGACGCGTACAATATCTGGTTCGTTTATATCGTCAGGAAATGAGAGTCCATCCTTGAGACGCTTAGTGTATCCCATTTTCATTAGGATTTCTACACTACCGTTAATGTTCTCCAGGTACGTTTTCCATAAACTGCTGGTGAATTTAACAGTTCTCCAAAACTGAGGTCTAACGTCCTTGATCAAGTTTGATGCGTATTTTTCTTGGATGCCTAGAGCTTGGACAAGGTATGTAACTCTGGATTGAACCTGTTAATAGTAATAATGAGAATAAGAATGATGATGATGATATAACATGGACATGTACATGGTGCAACCTGCTATAAGATCAAATAGGATTCAAAATTATTCTTTATCCTTACCAAGTTCTGTTTCAACAAAGAGTCCAAATCAAGCTCCTTGTACTTGGTATTGATTGGAGCATCTTCATCAATCAAGTGTCTGCAAAATTCACGTTTTTCGGACTCTGCTCCAGAAAGATAGATTTCGGTGAATGTTTCTCTGGTTTCAATAATTCTCATTTCAATGGAGTGTGCTTTCTTGGGATTAGGAAGCATTCTAGTCTTTCTTCTCATGATTTGGAATTTGACCTTTCCATGCATAGGATTATCTAAACAGAAAATCAAACCAGTAAATGAAAGTCAAAAATCACTTTACAGAGCAACTACTATAACCAGTGCCACTTAGACCAGTTAGAGAACCAATTAAAATGTAGAATGAAAACAGATGAGCCAATCAGAAACCTAGAGCCATTGTCATTTTCTCGTGGGAATAAAAAGATATGTTGAAAGGCTATTGTTTTCTGCTGCTTTCTGATTGGCTACACTACCCAAAGTTGGAATGTATTGTTTTTATTAAACAATTTGATTGGTTCTTGCTGTCTAAGTAATAGTAATAATAGTAATAGGAAGTTCTTATATAGCACATATCACATTGTCTTTATATCTGTGATCAGTGGAGAACTTTATTGGCTGCATATCAAGGCACTAATAGCAGCAGTGCTGCTTAAAATCATGAGTGACATAGTACATTAGTGTTATGCCTCCAGATTGGGATAGGCTGTTGAACCAGGAAACAATTCCCTAGTCTTAACGAATAATTCAACAGGTTCTTTTATGTCCCCCATTTTACTGCAGGTTAGGAAGGGTTGGGAGACAGGGTCTTCTCCTCAGTTATTTTAAGACCTTGAGTGTTGGTCTGGCTGAAGCTTGAGCTACGACCTCCCACACAACAGACCATTGTTCTTAGCAACTGAGCTAACCAGGTGGGGGTTACAGTAGTCCCACTGTATTATTTGATCATTAATGTTATTAGTGTTTCCAGGCTTAATGACAATATAATGGATTCCCTCATTAAATCATCAAAATGCACCAACAATTTGAATAAAATAATGAAATCCTGATATATAAATGGTCATTACCTGACAAAGGGCTGCTGGATCCGCCGTATGGTGGTGGAGGACTTCTTGTTGGTGATGATATAGGAGATTGTATATAACTTCCCGATGGAACTGTTGTGGTGTTAGTAGACAATGTGGCCATCGGCACTGTGGGTCTTATGAAATATTGTTGTGACTGTTTTGGTAAAATTAATGGGTTTCCCATGGTTGATGCTGGGTTATCATTGAAAGAAGATTTACTACCAACTTCAGAAGTTGGACAATCTATTTCGTCCTTTCTAGACATCTTGTTTAAACTACACTGGTTTCCCTCCCAAAAAAAACGCTTTTAACAATACTCGTAAATTTATGAATTTCTCTGGTAATCGAACAGATTTTTCACGTTGCTTTCATTGACAATGGTGCTCCCTTCAACTTGTAGTGGGATATGCCGTAATGATTGCCTCTTGGGATGGAAGGAGAAGACAGGTTGCACTCGTAAACTTTATACTTTCCTTCAATTTCTCTGGTTTTGCTTCTTTTCATTATATATGACTCAAAGAATCAATCTAACAAATGGATTTTGGAAATGGTCTCATCATCATTCTCTAATCCTTATGATATATCTGAAAGAGCAAAATGTTATACAAACAAGTATTGAATATTTTTTGCAATTATTTCTGATCGTTACTAAGCATTATTTTTTTTGTTCTAACGCAGTAGCTTCAGTTGATATTATGGTGTCACGACAACTCTGAAATGTCACCCATTAGAATGTTTTTCTAAATGAATAAATAAACATATCTTTATTTAAGTATCTAGCCATTCAAGTGCTTTCACACTAATTGGAGACACTTTTCACTCACACACACTACCAGCTACACGTACTCGGTGCTCTATATGCACACAACTCCTAACTCATGCCATTTATCACATGTTGATTATCACTAAAGGAGGAAATTGGACAACCCAGAGAAAACCCCTGTAGCATAGGAGAGAACAACACATCAAACAAACAGGGGCTTTGCACCATTACATCACAGCAGCCATGTTAGATGCCAGGTACAATACGATCGTTTTACATAAAAAAATAATTCAATTCCTGAGAGCAAAGGGATTCTATTGTTCTGCATCTAACCACTGGCAGTCCAAGCTGTATTATGTGCCCCAGCACGTTGATGGTGCAAAACCTCTATTTACATGTGATGTCTGCAGGGCTCAAACCAGTGACCCAAACCTTTGAAACCTTGAGCTTCTTGTCATAAACAGGGTATGCAATTTCACTCAAGTTCCAAATTTTTTCCTGAGTTTCTTGTCATATTCAGGGTTTCTAATTTCGTATTGACCGAAACTGGTTACTATAGTCTTCAAAAAGCGATACGCGAGCTGGCATGATAATAGAAACAGGAACTCGGTGCAATTAATTATACCTTTTGTCATAAACAGGGTCTACGAATTTGAGTTTTTTTGTCATAAACAGGGTACCCCTTTCCGAATCCCAGCGGAACACCCCTACCCAAATCCTGGCAGAGAACCCCCGGGAGTTATCCCAAATTTGCCAGCCTGATCATGAGTGAGACAATTAGCTAAAGTACATGGGACAACGTGAAAAAAATGCTATTTTTCTCCCCTGGACCTCTTGCCTGTTACTCAGAGGGCAGAAAAAAAATTCTCTTGCAGAGTAATTAATAAATTGGATGCCAAGAGGATGCAGAACTGGCATGTAATAATTTATTTCCGTGATACGATTTTAACCTCCTCACGATCTAGTTCGACTGTTTATTATAAGTCCATGCTTTACAATCGACTTTGTGTTCTGTGTCTCCGGCCAAATTATATTACATCCCATCCTCACTTATTCCTGGAAACTTTGTTACCGGAAAACGACTTTCATATCACGAAAAAGCATAAACTAAGAATTGTACGTTTTAAGCTAAAAAAGCTGAAAACCTTACATAAGCTTCAATCTTTCTAACAAATTTTAAAGATCTGTACTACATCTTTTTGTACCATATTAACATGTTAAAATTTCTAAAAGTCTAATCATCAAATATGCCAAATATGGGTTTGAATTCTACGAAATAAAGTTGCATGAACGCAAGAGAGAACGATTTTGGTAAGATAAACAAGTTGAGTTAAATTAAACGACTACGCCATTCTAATGTTTTCATCTAAAAAACTAATTTACCTTGGCTCGCGATGGTAGGTCTTTCTTCGTTCTGATCAGTTTGAGGAAGACGAAAGTGGCAAAAAAAACGATGAGTTAGTCACAAGGGAAATTTCCCCTCATACATTTTTTTCAGAAATAGGGACTTTCCCGTATCCCAACAGGCTACCCAGTAATTATTAATCACGTACGGCTAACTACCCAGTAGTCATTTCCGGTATGTTGTCTGTGAGATAAAGTTTCAACTCAGATTTGAAACCTTTGTCTCATTTTCCCAGAATTGTAAACCCCATATACTTACATAAAACTTTAATTGATAATTTTGCATTACGAAGCATTTTTATACTAGTATTCTGGGTTGCCTGTTGGTATTTATGAATGCCTCAACAAAGGCACAGGAACCCCAAAGCCTAGAAATGTACTCTGGCAGTTCTCTGGCAATTAGCCAGCATCGATTTCAGTTCTTAACGGTCATTATTATGACGGCTAGTGTGTTTTTCTCTTGCATGTTGCTTTTTATTTTTTAAGAATCACTCTTTTTTATATTGAAACATATTTAACGTAATCGACGTAATGGACTTCCTGTGTTAGAAAAACACCACAGGAATCCCACACCACAATCTAATCTGCTATAAAGTTAACTGAAGTCAAGTCACTATGAATTTTAGTTTATTTCTACCAATCGTGCTACATATTAGCGTATTTTTCATCATGCAGTTAGTTTACAATTTCGTTCAAGAAACTAAACTAACAAAAGGACGTCTATACAGGGAAAATCCAAACTCCAAGGTCTTGAAGGTTAAGGAAGTGTCGTCGTTCATTGATGGTTTGATGGGTGGTTCAAGTGTCTGGTGTACAGGTTACAACAAGACTGATCGTATCTGTAAATTCAGAAATCTCTGCTATCATCCTATTTACAAAGAATATATATTCTTTCATGGTGATAAGACTGTGCTAGATGGCATTCCTCAAGACCGGTTTAGTCCTGCTTTGCTGGATATGTCATCCATTGACGACCATAATACTCAATACTTCAACTTCATTGACTTTCCAACATCTTCACTACTAAATTCGTTCACCAATATTACTGTATACGATGGCGTTAGCTTTATTTTTCATCGTTTTAATAGTGAGAATATAATGCATGTTTTCCACGATGATTTACTTCCATTGTTTCACACTATGAAGCAGTACACAAATGGAAAAACAATTGAACCTCTTGATCTCAATTCTAGAGTTGTATTCATGGAAGGATGGGAACAAGGGCCATATTTTGAGCTTTATAAACTTTTTAGTCATTCCAAGCCTTTACTAAAACAAGATATTATTAAGAATAATAGATTAAAGTGTTTTCAACATGCTATTGTTGGGATTTCAAAATTCACTACATGGTATCAATATGGCTTTAAAATTCCCCAAGGCCCTTTACCAAGGATTCAAATAACTGGCGGACAAATGAGAGAATTCACAAGTTTTATCAAAGAGAGAATGGGGATATATGAACCAACTGATAATACAGATGTTGACTATATTGTGTTTTTCTTAAGGCAACATAATCGCCTCATAATAAATGAAGCAGATATAACCATAGCGATGGCAAAAAAATTCAACAAGAGAGTTGTTCAAGTGAGTATGGAGACACACTCTTTAAAGCAACTTATACGAATTATTTCCAAGGCATCAGCTTTGGTTGGGATGCATGGATCAGCACTTGTAATGTCAATGTTTTTACCGCTAGGTGGTGTGATCGTCGAAATGTTCCCATATGCAATTAATCCTGAGAACTACCAACCATACAAAACACTTGCCACACTACCAGGAATGAATCTTATCTACACATCATGGAGGAATACTATCCCTGAGAATTCAGTTACCCATCCATATGATCCATCTGAAATTGGTGGAATCATGCATCTGAGTAAGGAGGAACAAGAGTTAATAACAAGTACGACTGAGGTTCCTCCTCATCTTTGTTGCAGTAATTCATTCTGGCTTTACAGAATTTATCAGGATACCCTTGTTGACAAAGATTCTTTTCTTGAAGTTATGGGTGATGCTTTCCATACACGTGGAGAACTTATTGCAAAAGGTTTTAGTAGTAAACATAACCAAAGATTACACCCTTCGAAGGTTATAAATGTCACATGTACTGGGTCTTCTGGAACTAATGGTTCAAATAAACCATCACTTTTTGTGTCCTGGAAAAAGCCAATAAATGTGAAATATTTTGATACAAATATCAAGTATGAAGTTTGGATTCAAAAGGCAGAAAATGATGATTATATGCCTTATTTGCTACCTTTCACAGAATATTTGTTCACTGATGGTTTGGAGGTGAATACCCATTATAGAGTTTGGGTACGGTGTATTGCAGGGAATGTTTTGGGTCCTTTTGGGGTGATGACAAGCTGTTATACTTGATATGCCAATAACTCTCTTTCCTTATTCCCTGGGGGGGGGGGGGGGGGGGGGGGGGGCACCAGGAAAAAAGTACCAGGGATGCTCGTTGGAAATTTTCCAAAAGACCCCTAAAAGATACCGGAAGTCTTTAAAAAAGGGCATGGCTGAATGATTTTTAACCCCTAAGAGATACCACAGCAAATAATATTAAATTAAAAGTGCCTAGGATAAGTCATATCGATGCGCGCTTCTCTCCTTTTCCGACACCCTAAGAGATACCAGAAAATGCTGATTTTCAAAAATTCACATTTAACACCCTAAAAGATACCAAATCGTGAATTTTTACCCCTAAGAGATATGACGAGCATCCCGGTACTTTTTTCCCGGAGTCCAACCCCCTGGGCCACATTCATATCAATATTGGTTCAAATATGAACCTTTAACTTTATTTGATATTTGTATTTAAAAACCCTAAGTGCAAATAACAAATCCCTGAGATGCCACAAATAATAATTAGTGCTGGTTTTTCCTATTTTGGTTTAATATTAATTATTAGTTTTTACAGGCTTATTGTTGTGCTGACTCTACATATGTTGAACATTTTAAAAATCCTCCATTCTGATTGGCTATGCTATAAGTGTGGCAGTGGTCCACTACTTCAAAACAGCAGATCAAAACAGTGGCCTTCACCTTTCGTTTTGCTGTGTTATTTATTGAAGGTTTTTGTCATTTTCTATCACTTTCTAAGGGCTCAATACTGCCACTTAGCACATTAGATAATTATTCAATTATACTTATTCATTTGTCTCACAGTTGAGGGTCATTTGTAGAAGGACCACAAGATAGATAATTTATTGAATATTTTGCGAGGGAACAAAAAAAAAACAATGAAAATTAATTGAAAAATATTTCTTTTTTCTCTATAAATCCAAATCATCGAGGCATTAAACGGAAGGATATTTTTGAAAGCATCAAATATTGTATCTGCAGCATACTTCATATGTCCAGACATGGTGTTTTGACTTCTGTAAATCAAACATTTACAAAAATCTGACATACAGTAAGAGTGAAACAGTTGTGTGCCAGCTAAGTTGGTCAGGGTAGACCTCTGTTATATCCACCACTGACTTGATACCAAAACAATCTTCACTCATGATTTAATGCAGGTTTTAATGCTAATCTTGCTGACTGAACAACTCAGCCCTGCAGCTAAGCCACAGAAATGTGAAAAAACATGCTTTGATAAAAGGGGGAAATCCCTTTTAAACCCACTTTTAAAATGAATCTCTATTGATTGAATAATAATAGAATATATATCAATAAAACAAACCTAAACCCATTATTTATATTTTAAAATATTTATTAGGAGTAATACAATTTACCAATTATTACAATGTTGACTTGGAGCAAGAGTAATAAAACAATAGTGAATATTCAATGCAATGTTGTTGATTCTGACTTCTTAGTATCAGATTTTTGTCTTAAAGATCTCAGTCAATCGATTACAAGAGTCTAGTAATATTATAGTTAGATAAGGTATATTATATCAACTTGTTGGGATCTTTCCTGTCTTAAACATGTCATTTCCTGAAGTATTATTTTTTGTTCAAAGGCTTTACATGTGAAGACACGTGAATATGGATACAACTCAAACAAGCATCTTATTTTCAAGAGAATGACGTGGACTGATGTGGAAAAACATTAAACCCATACAAATAACATCTTATAAGGATAAGTTAAGTCTAGTTTCTAGGACACAGAAACCTAAAAAAAACTGACCAGCATCCTGTATTTCTGATACTGCTTGTTTTTGCTTTGACCTTACCCTTATTCACATGACTAGAATCCAGTTTCCTAGATCTAGATAAGACTGTGACAATAAAATCATGCCACATATCATGGTCCATTGTCTATGCTCAAAGTACATAGTTCATTTGGTCTGACTATAGTCCCAGAATTAGACTGGAATAAGTATAATGTTGAAGCTACGCAGTCCTTGTATACATTTTGTATATACAGTCAATTCAAAAAAACATCATTGACTGGCTGAAGCCTACACGACTGGACCGAAAAGGAATATGGGTAAAAATCACTGAAGCGCTTAAATATTTGTTCTGAATTAATTGTTCCCGCTAATAGTAAGATAATAATGGAGAGAAACAATCCATCAAATACATGTCTTCAGGTCTAGGGAAAGAAAAACAAAGTAATTATGATTCAGTTCATAAATCTGAAAATGTGGTGTTAAAAAAACGTCTCCTTCAACACTTCCTGCTCGCCTACGAAGGTTCGTGCTGTGACCAGGCATAACTACTAGTCAGATAAAATTATGGAGTCAACTCGATCAGCTTCAATGATTACTACAGAGTTCTTTTGGTCCAGCCGCATAGGCTTTGAGTTGGTTGACAACAACGTTTTTTGAATTGACTGTATGACTCATATGCCTCATTTGTCTCTTATATGTCTCTAGTAATGCATATGCAACTAAGTTTGTTGACTATTTCAAATCTTTGATACAAGTGAACGAGGAGTGTCAGTTGTATTATACATTATAAGCAACCTCTGGCTGATGAGATTCAGCAATATCTCCCCATATGATAATGAAAAAAAAACATCTTACCACCAGCTGTTTAGCTCAGTTGGTAAGAGCATCGGTCTGTTGTGCAAGAGGTCGTGGTTCAAGCCTCGGCTGGACCAACACTCAGGGTCTTGAAATATAACTGAGAAGGTACTGCTTTTGTAATTATAATGCAAATGGCTAGACCTTCATGTGGCTTGGATGATCACGTTAATGGTGGTCCCGTCCCTAATTAGTTAGAGATGTTTAAAGAGGACCGTGAGTTTATCAGTTAAAACATTACTGTCAAGTTTTATCCTCTATAAACAAAGTTTATTATTATTCGTATAAGATTGACTCTTGTTATTAAATTAATCATCTGTGTTAGTTTTTCTGATTAATTTATTATTATTACTATTATTATTATTATTATCATCAACCTTCAATGGACTAAAAGAATTGAATATTCAAAAGAGCTTGGTACAAGTTGAGGCTAACCCTCTACATGTACAACAGAGGATTTAAAACTAGTATTCCTTTTCCATGGCAGTTTGCATAGGGTCTGCACATGCATATGATAGCACTTGCTCAAATGTAAAAATTTTGTTCCCTTCAGACTTGATTAATCTTTTTTGGATGCATTATCGATAACACAATCAAAAATGCAAAGTTTAAAAATGTTGCACAATAAGCAACTTGTTTAAGGGTAAGAGGAAAGCCATATGTCTTGGTACGAAGATGAAAGCTGTCCATCAACTTGAAAAAGCCTTCCCATTCCTTTTGATCTCCTTGAAGGGCACCAATAGAATGAAGGTAGTTTACATGCATTGGAATGTATGCAAGCATGCGTGTAATGGTGGCAACACTCCAAAGAAGGCGTATAGACAAGAGAAGCCAGAGGAAGGTGCGTGTAAATGTCCACCAATGCGTGGCTTGGAAATCCTTGATCTTGATTACTATGGCAACAATGTGGGTTGCAAAATTAGCAACGGCAAAGAATGATAAAAGGATAATAAATGGTTGGAATGCACTTGCTAAGGCTTCAAGATTTGCAATCAAATTAGTAAGGCATTTGCATGCTTCTGATGGAGTTATGTTTGGTTTACGTGGAACACTTATACTAGATGACCTGGGTCGGGTACTAACTGACTCCTCAAAATCGCTGGTATCTGCACCATCAAGATCGACATCTTCCTTGCCATGATGCAACCCAGATCTCCCGGCTTCCATCTCGTTATCATGTTCATAAATCAAAACGATGTCTTTCCCGGTGTCCAACATATCTAAGAACAAAAATCCTAAGATATAGCGAGTAATCTTTCTCAGAACACTATTGCTTTCAGTGATAGCCAGGGCTATACCTCTCAGTGTGGGTTTGTGTGGCAGGAAGGGACCATCTCCAAAGCGGCACATAAAACTTATAGCGTCCCTGACAGTGAGCCGGGCTATAAGGATGAACGAATAGCTAACGAAACCAGTTAAGTAAACACCGGACACCCAAAAGCACACGTAGAGTATTGTCCATGTCGTTTCGTTAAGATAAGCATCGAAAAGCCTTTGACTTTCTTTCCAAGTACCAGCAAATTTATCCCCTGACGAGAAAAACAAATGGAAACACATGTATGCTAGCCATTGGTAAAACTCTATAGCCAGTGGATAAAGGCAGTTTTTAATGGCAGATCTCCTAAGCCATGGTCCCCTGTTGGACTCGTGCCAAAGAATTTGACCCTCTTTCTCGGGAACTGCAAACACCCCGATAGGTGACCGCCGTCCAAGTCTTCGTTCAAGAAGAATATTAAACCCTTCACTACGGTAGATCTGAAAACCACACACGAGGGATATCAGAGGTACAATGTAAAGAGAAAACTGGATCCACGTGTCGATAGTAGTTCGAACAAACACGCCTAGAACTGCAACGAAGGACAAACCAAGAAGAAAGAAGACAAAAATCAAAGTCGCAAGCCTGTTCAAGAAGGGGTTCGTTATCCTTTCTCCAGGACCAAATATGATCGATACGTTAATAAAGGGTTTCAAGGCTCTTGCAAATGAGTTTTGATCGGTTATTCCTGCGGAAGAAAACATCCTGAAAAACACTCGTAAAAAAGAGACGCTTGTGCCAACTTCTTGGAAACTCTATGCTACTACTTACCGGAAGACAGTACTAATATTCGATTTCCGGTTTCATAGCCACAGGCATCCCAATACGTAGTATTCGATATAATGCTAGTATGTAAAAAAAGTTATATTTTCCAGAAAAATAAAAATATGTCAGGTTTAACAATCTTTAGATCAATTTTTTACGATATATCATATTATATCAATATTTTCCCCCTTTGATAGTTTCGTGGTCATTTTTTCAGGACACCTACTAATTTATTGGATTTTCTTCCTAAAATCATTCACTTCTAGAATCTTAAAAAGGCCAACGTTTTTAAGAATCAATTCTAAAAATAAAACAAAGGCTAAAAAAGCATGGCATAAGAACGCGGTTTTTCTTGCCTTTACATAATTAAGTTATAATCATCTATTGTCTCGTTGATAAATAAGTTGATGAGGGCGCGCAAAAGTTAAGCCATGCCACGCTTCCACACTAATCAAAAATATCTCCTTTTACATCCCTCTGGGTATAACTTGGAATCTCTTTTGCTTCATGAAGATAATATTTTTTTAGCTTGGGGAATCTGAGTATCACGGAGTATTACGTAGGATTTCGAAATGGCGGGAACCAAGTGCCAAATAAGGTGAGGAAGCCATTACAATGTCTATTGTTATTGACAGCTGACACGCTGTCGTCATGGGCGCTATCTTCCTAATATGGCGCGCGTCACCAGATTTTCCCGCCATTTCGAGCAGCTCCGCTTCCTCTGACTTTGAATGTAAATTATTAGTGAAGAGGGCAAAGCAAACCCGGGGAAATAATGGCCTCCTCTAACAACAGAGAAGAGGATTCTAATGTCCGGGAGAAGTTTGATAATGTCTGCAGAGAGCTGAACATGGATGGGGAGACAGCAGAAGAAGCTTGGAGATCGTACGAGAAGATCAAAACCAACTATTCTCTCGAGGTTTGGACGAAGTACTTTGTTACAGAGTCTGTTCTTGTTGAGTTGAATTCGAACGTTTTGCTCTCGAGCGACTAATAATATTATTGATTGACTAACTAGAAGAGTTAGATTATCTTATGCAGAGTTGTTTTATTTCAGGGAAAGAGTATACACTGGCTAGCTTGTTCTTT
This sequence comes from Actinia equina, assembly GCA_011057435.1. Classification (NCBI taxonomy): domain Eukaryota; kingdom Metazoa; phylum Cnidaria; class Anthozoa; order Actiniaria; family Actiniidae; genus Actinia; species Actinia equina. The sequence goes on along the minus strand of WHPX01000683.1, from coordinate 198,149 downwards.
ATATGTGGCTTGTAGGAAGAGCGTTGTACCGACCGTTGATAGTTCAAGCACAGTGGAGGGAAATTGCGTTTCGCTCACAAGACTCATTCGCGCTTCTGGTTTGAGGTAATACTTCATAATCATAACCTTTGTGACTAAAACTACCTCATACACACATTATGGAAAGTATAAAGCTAATAAATCTGTTTTTCCTGTGGTTTCAGTCTCATAGATTTTTTCAGTAAGATGAAAAAATGGCTCGATATGTCCAACGCTCCCAGTGATTTTCGACGAAAGATCGAACATCTTGAACGTAACTTCCACGTCTCGACGGTCATATTTAAGAAATATCGTCCGATCTTTCTTGATATCTTCAGAGATCCGAACGAGGAGATTCCTAGGAGTCAAAGAGGACGAAAATCTAGGTAAGTTGTTTATGGGGTAACTCTTCGCTTTGTAAACAATCTACGCATCGACTTGTTGGTTTCAATCTTTGTAAGTTTCTTGATCAGTCAATGTTTGGTAGGTTTCAACCACTATCGACATACTTCTCCATTAAGTCTATCACCCTAGATTGCTTATACACTTAAAATAAATACTGAAACCTCAAAGTTGGTATGTACTCGTGTCACATGCGTTTTAAAAAGACATAATTAATGCTTATACATGTTAGTTCGGGCTTTGTTCAACTGGACTGGTTGGCTTGCAAAACATGTGAAATCCTAATTTCTAATTTCTTTGTTGTTTACTTGTTTCAGGAAACATCCTTGTACTCCTGCAGAGGTGTTTGCGTTTTGCTGGACCCTGTACGTGCAAGCTAAAGGTATTAAACGTATACATTCATTTTGTTTTACAAATCGACCTTGACCGAAAAAAGGTCATTAACTATAAATTTTATAAATCATTCCTTCCTTTATAGATCTATATTTTAGCTTCCTTTAAGCATCGATAAGTTATATAAGCTTACTTTCTAGTATAACAACTTTTTTAATTGATACGATTCTGCTATACGATTTGCATTTCAAAAATTTTTTCGTCCAAAAAATTTACAGTGTAAAACTCGTAATTTTAAATTTTGAATTTCTAATGATAATAGATTTTTTTTTAAATTTGAAATAAGGTTACGTCTTCCAAATACCGTGTTGGAGATAGTTTGTAACTTAGGTATTCTAGCTGAAACGAAATCCCTAACACATTGTGGTAATTTCTAATTGTTGGACAAACTGCATCTTCTATAAGGGTGTAGACTAGCTTCTCAGCACCAGATTATTTGATCTTGATTGATGTTGTAACAAGTTATTTCTTTGTTTTCATGAGATCAGTCTTAAGGTAGTCAGGAAGAGAGTATTAATATTGCACTAAAATCCTGTAATCATACCATCTAAAATAAATAGTAGAAGTGAGGTAGTGACAGATCTGTGGAAAAAATTGAGACGCATTAAAAACTTTTGTTTTCCGTATTTTAAGACTTAGATGAAAATGAAAGTTATTGCAGGCACGTTGATCTTTCAATATTTTTAAGAGGAAAAGTATTTTTCTGTGCATAGCACCAACACAACTCTTAATTAAAAGAAAAATGTCATTCCTTTGAATTTATGAATGATTCTGAACCACTAGGAAATGTTGCCATCCATTTCAAAGATAAAAATCTTCATACAAGCCAAGCCTCTCTTTAAAATTTTACAGCTGAGAATTCAATTGTCATCTTGTGTTGACAATAAGTATTATATGCAATGAACAGACCCTTGGTCTAGAATTTTGACATTATGCAAGTTTGCTTGGCCGTATCATACTGGACAATCTAGCTCACATAATTGCTTGCAGGACAAGCTATATTATGGATTAACTTTGAAAGGCTAAAAATTGTAGGACTATAACAAGATTAAATAATGAATACATTCTTGATTGGTTTTTGAAGTGAGTGTGCCATTGTATTCAGAGTATTATGAAGTGATGGCAAAGGTCATGATAAAATCATATGCAAGTCTAGGCTTGCCTAAATTTGTTTACCGCAAAATAATTAAGTTTTAAGAAACACCTACGGTAATTATTTTATTTATAACTTTGATCAGTAACAGTCATAAAAGCTTATACTTGGAAATTTTGAATATCTTTTGTGTTTTATAATTTGTTAAATGAAATTGTATTTTTTCAAATGTTGTGCATCTTTGATTGATGCTTGATTGCTTTGGTTAATAATCAATATTGTAAGCATCTATAAATTTTAGAATATTGCTGTAAATTGAGATTGTTATTGTTGTGATGGTAAAAAATTATAGCATTTAAGTCTTTGATTCCTTAAATTAAAATTGTATTTCAATATAAAATACATGTTGGGGGTTTTCAGGATATGTGTTATTTAATTTACCAATATGTATGATTGCAGAGTTTGTAATTGATGCAAACATTTGAAAATTGTAATTCATTTTCATTAAAGCAAAAAGCAAATTTTGCAATTGAAGCAAAATATTTTGCTTTCAAAACATGTTTCACTATTATGTGGCAATGAAAATGCAAGCCCGACATTTAAATCTGGTTTTCAAACAATCAATTTAATGATTCCCTACCATAATTAACATTTTAACATTGTCTAGACCTCATCCCTAACTGCTTCCCTGCCATGGACATATATGATTTATTTATTTATTCACATTTTTATGTGAAAGGAAATATAACGTTAGCCATATCAGGAATGTCTCCTAAGATGGAATTAGAATGTGTAGTTCCAGAAATCATTCATATCTACCCCACAGAGGATTTTGGAATTTCTGAAGAGTAGGGGGGGTCAGAGAAATAAACAAAAATTACAGAGTTTGTATGGAAGAAAATTGGAATTTCCAGGGGGTAGGGGGTGTCTTAAGGGGGTATGGATAATTTTTGGAACTACACAATTCAGAAGTTGATTTTTGTAATGGGGCCCAAACAAGAGCACCTGGATAAAAACCCTCAAAGTATGAGAGATGTAGAGTATTCCTAATATCTATGAGGTGTAAGAACAACCACAAGAGACTTGGTTCTTAGAGTATCTTATAACACTGATATCATTGATGCCATGCTAGACAACTATACAGGAGAGAACCAACATAACAATTTTACTCATGTACTGTACGACATTAAGCATGGCGGGACTTGAACCTATGTCTCGGGTTTCCTGTGGTTATATATGTATATATATATACACCTCTTTGTTATTCATAATCTTTATAATCCCTGGTCATTGGCAATTGAAATTGAAAAAATTATGCCGCTGTTCTTCAGTATTTGGTTCATTCCCTTTTATAATCTTAGGGGAAAATCCAAGATGGCTGCCAGTAGCTGGAGTGAGTACCTTGCTAGGAACCCTGGGATTGAAGGGGTTAATTATGTTGCACTGGAGTTTGAATATCTTGAGATTTAATGTATCATGGTATTCTTTTGCATCCTAGGGAATTTTCCAGCTATAAGTGACGACTTGGTGAACTCCTATCACCTACTTCTATGCTGTTTAGACTTGATATACAGTAATGCATTAACTGCACGACACAAAAAGGACCTTATTAATTCATCTTTTGAAGGTATATTTTACTTGATTTATTTAGCTAGGGCTACTTTTGCTTTCATAAGAAATGTGTCCTTCAGTGCTGTGAGCTCTAACGGCCAGGATGGCAGAGTATTAGAGGAAACGTCAGGGGAGGAGAGGTACCCAATTTCACCACAGGCTACCCACTTTAAAATCTTAGCCTTATCTTGGGAATGCAAACTTTTTACTTTGAAGGACATGATGGTTTTAAATAGTTCTACCAAACAAGTTTCTCCCAGCACCCACACCTATATCTGAAACATCTTTCTGCCTCAATCCCTAATGACTGCATCTGTGGATGATGGGAAGCATTTGTAGTGTACTCTGCTAAGATGAACTTTTATATTCTAATTGGAATCAACAGTAAAGTTTCTTAAAATTATTCTCTGCACAGGTCTACCTAGTGATTTTACTTCCAAAGATTCAAGGTCACCAGCAAAGCCGTCATGCATTGTTGAGCAACTTTGCAGTAAATACCAGGGTAAGGCTATGGTAAAACATTGCTGGTATATTTTTTATGAAGGTAACCAAACACTTGGTAGTATTGTGGCGTACTGGTTAGCTAAGTACATCATAGATTTCTGAACACACGAGTGGGATTTTGGTTCTCCTCACTTGGGAAAAATCAATGGCAGCAGACAATATTCAAGTACAGTACGCTTGGCACCAAATGATATTACGATTCCTACCCCAACCCTAACCCTAAACACTTGATATTACCACAGGGCTTGAAATAGATTTTTTTTCAGCCTGCCAAAAAAAATGGAGCATGGTAAAAAGAGGTCATTCCAGTAAATTTTGCATGTCATTTTATTATTCATTTGGCAGTGCATCGTTATTTTTTGCCTGGCAAACCTGAAAGTTGGCCTGTCATTTGGCCATTGACAGGCCGCTATTTCGAACCCTGTTACCAAACACTCTATGTAAACTAGCTTTCCAATAAATCAGATATCTCACATTTATTATCAATGATATTTTAAAAGGAATTGTCTTAGAAGCCAAAAGTATCAAGGAGCATTACTGGAAACCTTTTATCCAAAAACTGTTTGAAAGAAAGGTAAGCATTAGTGTTTTCATTTTACTTCCTATGTTTTCTTTTCTCTTCTCCCATATTCTTATGTTGCATTGTTTTTTAATGTCATGTTTTTTACCCAAGAACTTGAGAGGAACAGAAGACAGTTTGTCTGGAATCTTAGACCTTGGCAACTTTGAAATAAACATGTATGTATTAATGATCTTAATTACTGATATACTCGTCGTTCATCAACTATATCTTTAGGCCCCGTCCACACTACGCCAGATAAATTTGAATCCGAATTTCTATTTATTCGGTTAGGCCTACTGTCCACACTAGTCCGGGTGAATCCGGTACAATTCTTCACCAAAAACGAATTTTTTCGAATACGGTCTCCAGTGTGGAACAATTTTAAAATACGCCGGCTAGCCGTATTAGTGTGGACGGAGAACATTTCGTATCTGAAATTTTTCGGATACAATGACGTCATGATTGTCATTGAACATGGCGGGAAGGCTAAAAATTCACTGCAGGCTTAATTTCAGCTTTAATGCTCATGCTCAGATGTGCAATGAAGTGTTTTTGCCACCTCTGATCGGACTAATGTGGACGCAGAACATTTTTTTCCGTTTTCATGTGTGGATGGAAAACTTTTTTTTCGGTTTCGGTGTGAAAGCTGCAGATTCAAATTTATCTGGCATAGTGTGGACAGGGCCTTAGTCCATATATATGAGATTTTCATCTTTGACGTGAGGGTGTAAAATCTCCACGGACTGAAGAGTAGAAACTTACTTTCAGAATGTGAAAGTCTGTACTTTTTTTTTTTGTGAAAAACTGAATTCATAATTTTTCTTAAATTTTTCTTCTTGGGTTTAACTTTGTCACTACTTTGAGACTACCGCTCAAAGTTGTAAAGAAGAAAGAATGAATACTCAAGGGAATGACATCTGATCTGAAATAGGGAAAAAAATTTCAACAGCCAGGCCGTAAAAAGAATTAAAAATCCCAACATCTCTTTTCTGAAATTTCCTTAAAGGGGTATGCATTCTTTACAATCTTTGTTAACACTGTTGTCATGTGGACAGTGTCATATGATGGGTGTGTCAGTGCGAGCCCACCCACCAACAGACTACATTAACAGCAAAATGATGCCTAGAAGTTTGTCTTAGTAAAGCTTTATTTTTTGACCAAAATCAGTCACCTGAATAAAGAGCTCTTTTTGATTTTTTGTAGTTGAACAACTATTTTTTATTTGTTTTTTTAGGAGGAATGTTAATAGAGAATACGAGGAATATGTCTTATCAGCTGGAGACTTTGATGAAAGAATATTCCTTGGTGAAGAAGCTCACATAGAAATAGGAACACCAGCTAAACTATTTGAATCCTGTGACGTTGAAGAACAGCAAAGGTAGAGTCAGAAACTTGATCAATTATTCTTACTTGGAAAATAATTAATTTAAAGCTGATGCTTTGAATGTTACTACTTTAATAGATGTGTTGATCATCACAGTGAATGAGCGATCTAAGCGAACGCTGTAAAGAAAGACTTGAAAAAATGATTTCAAGCTTCAACGGGAATCGAACCCATGACCTCTGCGATGCCGATTACTACTTTATTTGAATATACTAGTGGTTAACTACTTGAGACTGTTTGAGCAGGAAAACTACGAGTGAATATGAAAATGTTTTAAACACATTGTGAAAGAGTTTGGAACTGTGTTGACGATTTGGAATTAGTCTTCATAGCAGTATGAAATCTTCAAACTTCTGCTTTTTCATTCCTAATATCTTTTTATAGTCACTATACCAATGTCCTATTGATTGGTGTATTTAATTAACAGATCAAAAATAGTTTTCTGTGTTTGATACTCTGATCAAAACACGTGATGTTGAGAGAACATGAGAGGAGTGTTGGAAACCACAACAAGTAGGGGAGTGGTTTCCAGCTTCTCGAGTGTTCTGCCAACATCCCAAGTGTTTTGATCAGAGTATCAAACACGGAAAACCGTTTTTGATTTGTTTCATAAAATAACAAACGCGTAAAAATATTGAAAAAAAGCAAAGTATAAGTAAATTCTCCCTACGTGCCGTCATATTGAAACAGACCAACATTGAGCACGCGCGATTAAAATCTGACAGTTGCAATACTCGCGCACTCTAAAATGATGCGATGATTGGTTTTCAACCAATCAACCAATTGGTTTTCAACCAATCATAGCGTGCGTTGTATCCCAATTATTTCATAAACTATATTAATCTTTTCAGAATGGGTTTGAGACGAAATCTTCAAGAACATTTTAGTAAGGTGAGTCTTGATGATTTCTTCAACTTTATGTTCGCTCTAATGTTTCTGTATTATACAAATTTATTTTAGGGTTAGATCTGGGAGTTTAGCCATACCCTGACTTTGACAAGTCTGAGGCTGTTTCGGGGCTCGATCTGTGAATTAGCTGTGCCATAACTTTGATCAGCCCGAGGTTGTTTTTCAGGGTTCGATCTGTAAATGCATTGTCCCAACTTACCCCAGCCCAGAGGTTGTTTCAGGGATTGAATCGTGAGTTAGCCATGCCTTGACTTACACCAGCCCAGAGGTAGTTTCGGGGTTCAATAAATAGGAGGTCGGAATAATATTTTATATTTTTTTATTCATTTTTTAGACAAGAAGTCTTGCACCACAGACACCTTTGACTGGCAGGCGCTACTTGAAAGAGAAAGACCCAAAGTAAGTATATTCTCTGAAAACATGATTTCATAAATGAAACATTTATTCTCCTTTCTTATTTCTTTAATGCAATCAATTTTATTGAATTTATCAAATTTTTTATAGAAATACTCCTGTATCTACAGCAACACAGTCTGTCAGTCGCTTGCAAGCCATGTGCTCAGGGCTGAAACCAGCCCCGAGTGAACGGCTTCTGAATATCTTCAAGTAAGTATAATATTCATGAAAAATATAAATAAAAATTTAAATTGTGATTTTTGTTATTACTCTGTGTTGCTCACAAAGTTATTACTTGGGATTGATAAAACTAGTTTTGACCTAGATCTTATTTCACCAGCTTTCACTTTCACTTTCAAATTCAACATTAACAATAAGGTGTGCCGTGTGTCTGCCTTGTCAGAGAGAAACTAATCGAGACTGTCAGTGACATACTACAAGTTGAGGGTTTGCATGCGCTCCTTTACAGGACATGAAATTAACTATTAAACCCACTAGCAAAACCTTGCTAGTAAGTTTTGTTCTCGCTAGCAAAAAAGTCACTAGCTATGGGTCGTGGTGAATAACAAACGTTATACTTGATGTAGGTTCTAAACTTTTCAGTCTTTCGATTTCTGGACTGCAGCCATACTCGCCAAACTTAGCTAGTTTTTTCTTACTTGCTAAATATAAAATTTCACTCACATTTTTTGAGTTTGAAGTGTTAATTTTGTCCTCTGCTTTACTGATCAAGGTAAATAAATGAACTAAAGTAAAATTGCTAAGGAGACTGTTGTATAGAAACAAAGTTGACTTGCTTGATAAAGAAATCATCAACTTCCTGTCTAGACATTTTAACACGCTTTTTGTTTGGTGCCATTTTGACATGTTTATTCCAAATGAAAAGCTCATCACTAGGATTTACAGCTAATCGGAAAATGCAGTGGGGGTTAGGGGCCAAGAAAGGTTTCGAATGGTGGCCTCAAATTTGGGATATTCAAGATATTTTCAGTGCATTCGAGGCTTCCTTCAAACATCCCTGGAGTTTGTCACTCTATTAGAGCCTTTGCTTAACCATTCCTAAGTGTACCAAATCCTCAATGTGATTTTTTTCTTATCTTCAGAGAGTGCACAAAGAACCCTCTACAGTCCATTACCTCTAGAGTAGAGGAACTTGGAGAAATCTTCCTTGGTGAATATGTACAGGTATATATGATCCTATGTATTGTTAACCCTTACTCTAACCCTGAGATGACCAAAAGCTTGGCTTTATTAAAATACATTATTGAACAAATAATGATGGTCAAACTACTCTGTGTAGATCGTGCATCAGCATTAGCACCACAGATCAGATCATTGCTTCCCATGAATTGAAGTCAACGACAAAAGTTTTTTTATTCATTACAGCCTTCAGCTGACAGGCCAAATTCACCTTGTTCAACCAAGGAGTTTGCAACTCGTCGGTTGAAACTGGCAGAAATCCTGTATTACAAGGTGAGGAATCTCTCTTAGTATTATTATTATTATTTTACTTAGTATTATTACACTCATAAAAATGCCATCCCTCCTTCCCTACATCCCACCCCCCCCCCCACCACACCCCCTCCTCAAACCACCTCTCTATATGGTAGGAGATAGAGATATACCAATTGGTTTGGAGCGCATGCTTTATGAGAGCACATTGCATGCGCGCGCACTTTCAGTTGCGTCATTCCTATCTATTATTGTAATTTGTATTTTATAAAAGAAATAAATAACTTGCTTGCTGTACTGTGTGCAGTCATAAAGCACTTGGGAATTGGCAGAACACTTGAGAAGTGTCCAGAAGCACTCCTCTACGCGTCATGCTTCTCCTAACACTTCTCTTGTGTTCTGCCAATCCCCGCATGCTTTATGACAGCACACACACGCGTTTTCTATTTTGCAAATTCGCAAATTTCAATAAAAAAAACAAAGCAATTGACCTTTTTCACTTTTTCAAGGTCCTGGAAAACATCACTTTGTCTGAAAAGAGAAGACTACAAGGTCACTTAGATGTCACAGTAAGTTGCTTTTTTAAAGTATGGATAGATTTAGCCAATCAGGAGAAGGTAAAATCAGTAGCACATTGATCTCAGCCAATCACAATCACTCTTTCTCACGGTTGTTAACATCTAAGTTTTTCTCAGATATTTATAGTCTTTGTTACTTGTTCCTCATTGGTTCAAGTTTGACTTGAGTCTGATTCCTTTGTTTTAAATCTATTTTGTGATTGGTTAACGTTCTTCAAGTGCTCCCGGTTAGGTTTGTCTTCACACAATAATATATACCAGTTAGGTTTATGTTAGATTTGTTGAATTTTTGAAATATGTTTTGTCAATCATTCAGTATTTGTGTACTTTTTATGAGTTTCCCAGCATATTCTTGATTTATCAACCAAACAACAGATTAAATGATTGGTCAATCCATCTGTCTTTCTGTCTGTCTGTCTTACATTTGGATAGTCAGTCGGCTGGTTGATTGATTGCTATCTTCTTTCTCTTCAGACACTCCTTGAGCAAGATATATTCCATCGTTCACTCCTAGGATGCTGTCTAGAAATTGTTATTTTCTCTTACAACTCTCAGAGGTAAAGATACCAGGTTTTATTTGAGTGTTTTACTGGAGGCAAAGTCCCTATATATATTGCTTATGTTGTATATGTGGGGTACCTGTGTTTTGCCCTACCCACAATTCCCTGGGAACTTCTTGCAGACATGCTAATGGCAGCAGTGTAATAAAGATGTTTGTTGTGCCTCATGGTTTCGGAGTAGTTTTTCCGTCTGTACAACTGTCAGCTTATTAAATGTTTAGGAGTATATTTTCATGTTCTACTAAAATTTGGAGTGATTTTGATGAACAAAATCCATGTTACAGTTAAATGTAAATGAGGAAGAGTCTGTATCTGATTTACAAACTGGGTGACTTATTTATAATTTTTTTTTGTCATTAATAATTTATAATTAACAATTTTTTTACTGAAGGCGTAGTGAATATCAGGAAATATTTACCAAGAGGCAAGTGTTCTCTGCAAGCTGCACACAATGACAAACTAGTACAGACATGCACGTTATTTTCACCTGTAGGTGAATATAACAGCAGAGGACCAATGGTCATGCCTGATTTATTATATTCACTAGTGTAAAAATGCTAATAAGGAATAATGCATTTGATATGGATTGACCAAGATTTACTAAACATGTAAGTGTTTGCTTTGCAGAGCTTTTCCTTGGGTGATAGAAATCTTTGGCTTGGCTCCATACTACTTCTATAAAGTAATAGAGGTATTAATAAAAGCTGAGGATGGTTTATCAAGAGATGTAGTCAAGCATCTTAATCATGTGAGTATCGTCTAACCTGTCTTAACATCATTATTATCACAATCCCATTCATCAGGACCTTAATTATCATAATATATCATCATCATCATCATTGAATATCATCATCATTTTGTATATCATCATCGTAAATCATGGTATATCATTATCGTCATCGTATCATCATATATCATTATCGTCATCGTATATCATCATCATATATAATCATCATCATCGTATATCATCATTATCATCATATATCATCATCTTCATCAGATATCATTATCATTATTTGCCATCATCATCAACAGCATTAAATAGCAGGTCAATCTACGATTAATTAGTGTTCATGTTCAAAGTTTTCAACCATTTCTTTTAAGCAGAAGCATATCACCAGTCATGTTCATTGCCATCATCATTGACATCATTCATATTAGCAGGTCAATCTACGATTAATCAGTGGTCATGTTTGAAGCTTTCAACCATTTCTTTTAAGCAGAACCATCATGTTCATTACCATCATCACCTCCACCAGCATCACTAATAATCATCATCATCAACATCATCATCATTTCTCCATCATCAGTCATCTCTATAAAGCCTTATCATCTTGCCATCATCCTGTTTATAGATTGAGGAACAGATTTTGGAGTCCTTAGCCTGGGCACACAACTCTCCCTTATGGGATGCCATCCAAACTGCAGGGGGAGTGCCGTCATGCGAGGATGTTACAATACCCAATAATGTAGAGGCTTCCGATCCAAACCAGAACCTCTTGGCCTCTCCCATTGTACACCCTAGAGTACAGAGAATATCTGGAGAAGAAGGTGCACAAAGAAGAAGTAAGTTGCAATTCTTATTCTTATGTGTGAATTTGTGGGCATATAGATATATAATAAATAAGTATATGAGAAGAAAAATGTACGACATTTTGTCATTTTAATAATTCAGTCATCAGGGACCGGTTGTATGAAGCCTGGATAGCACTGTCCAATGGAGAAATCTTATCCAGTTAATAATTTATTGGATAACAGTATCGACTTATCCACTGGATAAGGATTTATCCACAGGATAGCACTATCTAGGCTTCGTACATGTACAACCTTGGGCCAAGGCCGTAGTTATTATCAGCACAAGAACTAACACTGAACATAATTCTTATGCTGTATTCAAGAAATATTGTTACTGGGATCATTATTAAGCCATCACTTAGCACTCCAACCACTTCAGTTTCTTAGACCCCATTACTACAGTGTACTCTACATTATTATCACATTGTTTCTAGTTGTTAGAAAAAGGTTTTTGCTTGCCTCTTGCCTCCCTGGATTAACAGGTTTATCTCCGAGTTCTCTGGTTTTCGTCCCTCTGCCAATCCTAACATACTAAGTTGATCTGTTAGTTACATGTAGTTCTAGGCTTTGTTAAAATTTGAAACACCTAAATATGACGAATTCTGCTTAATATGACAGTTGCAACGCCACCATCTTCCTCAGTGCAAGAGCAATATTCCCCCACCAACAGTGGTGCAAGACGCAACCTCATGGCCAATTTTGGTGGACCAAGTACGAAAGCAACAGTGCCGTCACAAAATAATGGGCCATTTGTGAGATCAGCTGCAGTCGTTAGTTCTTCCACTGCTTCAAGATCAAGTACCAGAGCTGCACAAGGTCCTACCCCTGCATGTGAGTATACGTGTTTGATAATTAGTTAAGTGCTTGCCGTTTGCCACTATTACTTCCACTGATCCCTTTTTCAATTCTTTATCCAACAGTCATCATCACACCAGCCACAACGAATGGTGCCTATGTAGTTAACGGTGTTAATGTAGTTCTTCCGAGCTCTACTGCCACATCAGTACAAGTCAGCATCTCGCCAAGACCAGAATCCACCCTGTCTCCAAATATCATCACCACATCATCTGTTAGAAGCCCAGTTAGAGCGCAGGCACAGTCTTCATTACAACCCATCCAACCTCCTGCTACTAAACCAAAGAAGACTGGTTCACTTGCTTTGTTTTTCAGAAAGGTAAGTGGCGATGCATACCTTTTTTCCTTCCATTTTTCTGTTTTGTTATCTTTCTCCCTTCTTTATTTATTAATTACTTGTACCATCTTTCTCTTTCTCTTTCTCTTTCCCTTTCCCTTTCCCTTTCCCTTTCCCTTCCCTTCCCTTCTCTTCCCTTCCCTTCCCTTCCCTTCTCTTCTCTTCTTTCCTCTTCCTCTTCTCTTCCTTTATTCAATGCCTCGTTGTCCATTCATTTATCCTATTATATTCTTTCTTCTTTCTTTTTTCTTATTTCCATCCTCTTCTTCTTTTTTTGCTCCCTTTTTTGCCAATTTTTACAGAAGTTTATTTAAATACTTCACCTCTTCCAAATCTTTCTCATCCTCCAATCTCTCTCTTTTTTGCCAATAAACTAAGAAACTAAGTCAGATCATTTTCCCTTAGGTATATCACATGGCAAGTGTAAGACTACGTGATTTGTGTGCAAAGCTGGATGTCAATGATGAGTTAAGGGGAAAGTAAGTTTTAGCTATCAAAATCTAGGTATTGGTCATCAACTATATTTAACGTATGTAGTTCCTTCAGCTACGTAGCTGGGATCTCAGGAAGGTTTGATGGTGCACTCTTTACCTGCTCTTTCCATCAGTGTTTTGTTTTGAGAGTATTCAACTTAGATGAAGCTACATGGATTAGAGAGAAGTCTAAACAGACATGAAGATCTTGAGGATTGAACTGTGGACATCAACAATCTTGGACAAAATAGATGAAACTTTAGGAGCTCCTTTAGGATATCTTAATGTAAAACACATTTTTAAAAGTCCCCTTACAACAACCCCCTTCTCCAAACAATGTTGGTTCTGACGAGAGGGAGTCATGCTGGAACCAGCATCGAGGCAGCTAAAGCTAGTTTAGATAATATTTTTATATGGGAAATTAATTTATTTTATCACAAGATCAAAAATTGTGAACTGTTTTTGTCCAGGATTGTAGCTTATAAGGCCGTGCACTAACCATGGAACTGAGCTACGCATGCTCCTAAGAAGGGAGTGTTTAGTAAATCAGCATGCTAATCCAACATGTTTTTTAGTATTTCCTCATAACTTATTGTGAGTTGATTATCACACCTGAGGCGTTGTATAATATATCTTTATTCTTCAAGGATGTGGACATGTTTTGAGCACTGTCTAATGACTCACCCTGAGTTAGCTAAGGACCGCCATCTTGATCAGATCTTGATGTGTTCTGTGTTTGTCATGGGCAAGGTAAGTAACAACAGCTTAGCACAACATCCTTAGATATAGGCTATTTTCTAAGTATTTTTGTAAGCATTTGGTAAAGAGAGGAAAAGCAGAAGACCCTCATATCAGGAGGGAATGCCGGCTCCAATAAAACAATCATACTACACCTACATGGACCAGACCCAGCACAGTCCAGTACAGCCTGTTGCTTTACAGAAGTCAAAAATCAAGTCACCTTGAAATTATTGAGGACTTGCCCAAACCTGAAAAATCTTCTGACTAATACTGTCTTTGTTTATTTAGGTCACCAATTCAGACCCATTGTTCCAAAACATCATGAAATGCTACAGAACTCAGCCTCAAGCTGCAAGCCATGTAAGTAATATTGTTGGTAAATATTATGTTCATCTTCCATCACTGTTAAGTGCTACTGATTGGGTCATGTGCTTGATGTCACATGTGAATAGGAATAGAGAACTTTCTTAATGAAGAAATAGAAAATGGGCTCGCATGCACACGGGGGTTGGCAGAACATGTGAGAGAAGTTTCAGGAGACACTCTACACTTCTTGAGTGTTGATCTGCAAATCCCCAAGTGCTTTATAACTCAACACAGCACAGCAAGCAAGTTCTTTATTTCGTTTAAAAGATATAAATTACAATAACTGTTATTTTAGATAGGAATGACGCTATTAAAAGTGTGTGTGCGTGCTGTGTGCTCTCATAAAGCACGCGTTCCCAACCAATCAGAATATGAGATTAATAACAGTTATTTTATAATGTGCTTGTACTCTTGCTTGCCACAATGGGTTTTCTTGTGTTACTCCAGTTTTCCTACAATTACAAAAACCAACCTGTGTGCTGAGAGTTGTGTTCTTAGAATAATTTAATTGTAGCGGTAGTTTTTTCTGAAAATCTAATTTACTTGAAAATTAATGGAAACAGTTAATACAATAAGAACTAAAAGTATTGTTATTTTTAATTTTGTAGGTGTACAGGAGTGTGTTATTGAAGTCAAATACAAGAGCTCCAATCAACAGCATAGGAAGTGAAGGTAATATTTCGACGATATTATCATTGGGTGACAAAAGTCACACAATGAATCCCATTTAATACTGAATCCCATGTCACACAATGAATCCCATGTCACGCAATGAATACCATGTAACACAATGGATCTCATGTCACACAATAAATCACATGTCACACAATGAATCCTGTCACACAATGAATCACATGTCACACAATGAATCACATGTCACACAATAGATCACATGTCACACAATGAATCACATGTCACACAATAGATCACATGTCACACAATAAATCACATGTCACACAATAAATCACATGTCACACAATGCATCTCATGTCACACAATAAATCACATGTCACACAATAGATCACATGTCACACAATAGATCACATGTCACACAATAGATCACATGTCACACAATAGATCACATGTCACACAATAGATTACATGTCACACAATGGATCACATGTCACACAATGGATCTCATGTCACACAATGGATCTCATGTCACACAATGGATCACATGTCACACAATAAATCCTATGTCACACAATGAATGCCATGTCACACACTCAAATAATCCATTGCCCAGTATTGAATCCTGCCGTGTACACTTAATGGTAGGGCATATGAATTGACTAGTTCTATATTGTAATCTCCTAGGGGCTAATGCTGAATCAACTAGTGGTCCAACTAGTCCAAATGGCAACACAAGTGCCAGATCAAGTCCTATTAGAGGAACTGGCGTCATTCCCCCTACCCCACCCCCACATGCTAAAAATGCTCCTTCAAGTAACATTGAGAACAGCCATGGTAGTGATGAAGAAAGAGGAGACTTAATTGAGTTCTACAACAAGGTGAGTAACATTGCTCTTAGACATTTGAATAAGAAGCAAACTTGTAGAGTCAAAAAGATTGTAAATATACTGTCATTGAAGATATTCAGAGTAACACCCTAATCTTCAAAATAGTTCCAAACCATTTTTACACTGTGCTTAAGTTTTCATCTTATTCACTTGCTGTATTCAATACAGCAATACAGTCCCAACTAGTAACCACTAGTCATTTTTATTCACTTGTTGTATTTAACTTGTTTTTACTTGTTACTTGTCTGCAAAACTATAACAGTGGTTGTAACAGCTACTTACTTGTTGTTTTCATGCTAACTTTGCTTCTATTATTTACTGTAGATTTTCATCAAACGTATAAAGAATTTTGCCCTCAAGTTTTCTGCTAATGACAGAAACGTAAGTATATTACCCTTTACTGACTAGAATTATTAGCATTGACTATTTTTACTATTACAGTGAGTACATATAATGTGTGCAAACATGGAGGAGTTTTCATATTTTTGGTTATTCGGAGTAATAAATACTTTTCCTCCGCAAAACCCAACGTGCTAAATTGCTAGTTAGCCATCGGGTTTGATAAAATTTAAATTTATAGCCCAGAGCTTTTTGTAACTGTTTTCATTTTCTCATATCATTGCTATTTTTGTTAACCATCAATTTTGATTGACAGTTGGAATCTCCACCCCTGTCGCCGCTGCCTGTGGTAAGAAACCAAGCCCATTCTCCCAGGAGACAAGTATCTACAAAACACCCTGTGTATATCTCACCTCACAAGATTAATGGTAAGTAAGACATGTCTACTCCTCAAGGTGTTTACCCAACCCCCACATAAGTTATGGAACCTCATTTTCCCCACTTTGTCATGGCCCATGTGCTTGGGCCATAAGGCAATGGGGAAAACTTGGTCCATAATGTATGGCACAGACCTCGCGCTCAGTTAATAAGAGCTATATATGTAGGGTTACTAAAGTAAAGGTTGCTCTCTCTTGTGCTGGTTTAAGTTTTTTAATTTTAACTCATGACTTTATGGCCTCCATTTTGGCAAGGGGTCTGTCATTTTGCTCAATGTATATTCTGTCATTTGTTTCAGGTGGTCATGTTCCCATGACTCCAACAACAAGAATACTTTACTGCTTCAGTGAGAGTCCTGCCAAGGTATGTGGTATCAGGGGGGAGGAGGGGGTGTTATCAATTGGGACTCTGTACTGATACTGCCTCTTCTCACATTTTTGCTGTGTTAATTGTAATTTCTATAGAGTATATGCATGTTAATCATAGCCACCATCTTGGTTGACGAAAACAAAGCATTCCTCATTAATTTCAATGGTGGCTTTTTCATTGCTATTTATATATCTTGTGGCATTTTGAGTCATGGTTGTGCACACTGTATTAGGTGTAATGCGTGTGATTTTTCTTTCTTTTCTTTTTTTTCTCTCGAGTTCTCAGCATCTCGTGTTAAGATCAGAGCATCTAAAACAGATAACTGTTTTATATTTCTTATGTTCATCACTAGAGCATTTCTAGGAACCAAAGCTGAGTGTTGGCTGCAAGGGTTACTAACATGCGTTTTTCTTCCTCCCATCAATTAGTGCAATAGACCTCTTTACTCTGGGTGTAATATCTTCCCATTTCAGACCATGTGTCATTCCCTAGAGTATCATTTCTTTGTTTAATGGTTGTACATGAGAAGACACATGATTATTGATACAACTCAAACAAAAAATCTTATTCTCAAGAGAACAACACGTTCTGAAACAGGAAAACATTACGCCCAAGGGGAATAGGCTCTCTAGTTATTGCACTATCTAAAGGAGCTTACCCACCTTTGTGTTCCAGAAACTTCGTGACATCAACAACATGATCAAGCAAGGTTCAGGTGAGAGTAGGAAAAGAGCACTACTTCAAGATGACGAAGGAAGTCCCTCGAAGAGATCCCCCAGTGAAGAGCACCTACAGAGAAAGCTGACAAGTATGTTAGAGGAAAGAAATAATGCAAGTGCATCAAGATGATTTGGATTGCACTGTAATTAATAATCTAATTAATATACTAAGCAATCTCTGAACATTTTTAATGCATCGTTGTAGCATGCAAACCAGAATATATTGCCGTTTTTGGGCGATAGGCATTGTTGATAGAATAGACCATCAGCACTAGAAAGAGAGCGGAATACTCTGCTCTCTTAGTGAAAATCGAAAAATATGAATATTTTTAATTAGAAATTGTTAGTCCTTGAAGGTCAATCCTGGTTCATACTAGTAATACGAGAAGCACAAAAATGTTAGTTTCTTGTGTAATCATAATGTCATCTTACTAGATTAGCTTGACATATACCTAACTGAAAAAATGTAGTCGGGTTCGAAAAGGTCATATCTTTGAAGCTAAGACCGAAAAGGATTTTGGGTACTCCAAAACGTGTATTATATTTGCATATAGACATGTAGAAATGCACAGTAGAGTAAAGTCGGTCGACCTAGATTAACAACATGCCAAAGCCATAATGCATAAAATGTGCACAGGAAGGGAAAACTGCAATACGCATGAAATTAGCATAATTGTTTGTCTTCCCATGCTCCCCTTCGGTCTTAGCTTTGGTGATATAACCTTTTTTTGAACCCAACAACTTTTTTTTCAATTAGTTGTATATTGACAATAGCTAATCATTGGTTCATCCAGTCCAAATCTAGTTATGCTCGATTTTTAATAGTACAGAATTCGATGTCTTAGCACAAAGCCTTGTTGACTGCGCACATGTTGATTAGTCTGATTGGGTGATCGTCGTGTCTGGCCATTGAGTGGCGATTATTTTTACCCTGAAATTAGCTTCCATGATGCACTTAGATAAAGGCGTATGCCATATAAGTATTAACTAGGATATAAGGAAGATTTCTATAGATCTTTTGACTGATACAGTGGCCATTTTGAATTATGTCGTTTTAAGTAAGAGATTATGGGATGCTGAGGGAGCAAATATTGGAAAATTTATAGTCAGCACAGCTGTCAGGGTGTCTTTTTATATAACTTTACGTTATCCAATGTGAATCATCTAAAAACCAATTGAATTTGCTGGTATCTGGAGCAATATGTAAAAAACTTGTAAAATCCTTGTGTAGTTCCAGAAATCATCCATATCCACCCCACAGAGGAATTTGGAATTTCCGAAGAGTAGGGGGGACAGAGAAAGAACAAAAATTACAGAGTTTGTATTGAAGAAAATTGGATCCGGGGGTAGAGGGGTGTCTTTGAAAAATTACTCCATGAGGGGGGTATGGATAATTTTTGGAACTACACATTTGAAAAAATAACTTTGCCACTCTATGTTTTATAAATATTTCTTCATTTGCTACCCGAGCATCCAATAATTTAAGATGGCTGCCCTATCAGTGGAAAGGTCTGTTCTGGACAATTGTATCATGATCATATCACATGGCCAAAAATATGGAATGGACAGCAGTTGAGCCTATTTTGCAGCATGCGATATATGGTCTTCAAATATGGTCATATATCCATCGTTCCAAAGCCATGGGATCTGCTCTAAAGTACTAATGCATGCAAGCAGGTCGGACACTGTGTTTTCCTATTTCTTAGCTCTTGTCTTCACTTGAGAATGAGATCTTTGATTTACACATTTGTATCATCTACTCATACAAGCAAATAAGAAGGAAAGTCAAACACAATGTAAGAGAGTTCATATGCATACTGACATTTTGGACATTAGGCTCATTTGTCAGAGCTCTTCACAGGAAAAAAACTGGATTCTCAAATTGGGAATTTATTGGGAATTTCTTTGAATTCCCAACGAATTCCCATCCAATTCCCAGAGAGAATGAAATTGGGAACGTGGCACTGATTCCCAATGTTAGTGTGTTGGGAATTTTGTTTTTCTATTGGGTATTAGAAGGAAATTCCCAACAATAAGTCCCAACGTTGGTGTTCGAATATTGGGAATTCAAGGAAATTCCCAACAATTCCCAATTTGGGAATCCGGTTTTTTTTCCTGTTTCTTATTCCTACGAATGACTAATGTTCAAAAAATCAGTATTCTTAAACTTCTTTCCCCAGTGTTTAAGTTTCCTTATTCACAGTTACATTCAACACACAAACTAGTCATCAGTTTACTCATACAAGCATCTGGTTAACAAAGAAACGATTCTCAAGAGAATGACACATGGCATGAAATGAGAGAAACATAACTCACCAATTGAAAACCTGTGTGTCAAGGATGCCATCAGACAATAATTTTGCTTTATTGATGTTTTTAATGTAGATTGTACGGTGGCAATTAGCTTGCCACTCACATGATTGAATGTTTAACAAAATTATGTTTTTAATTCAGATTTTTATCCCAATCTGAAAGGTAACAACAATATTTGTTGCTCTTTCTTGATCATATTTAATAGTCTAGGACCCACAAAACGCGCTTGAATTTAAGGAAAACAAAGAAAGGATTATTTCTATGGAAACACAACTAGTTGTCATGGTAATAAAGTAATTGTGTAGTTAAGACCCCATTCACACCTAAACGTGTTTAGTTAAACTGTTTTCATTAGGAAAAAAATTGAGAAACTGGTAACCTACAGTATAATGAAGCTTTCTGAAATATTGTCAGAGCAAGACAGAGGATAGCTTACGTGCATTATTTCACCAAAGATTGTGCAGTGCTCATAGATAGTTTTCCAAACCTGTTAAACCACTTTTAAACATGTTTAAGCCTTGGTGTGAATGGGGTATAAGACTGCATCGTTTTAATAAATATGCGGTCTGTTTTTGATGAAAAAGCAGATTAAGAAATTATGATAGAGTGCATACCCATTATATCCATGAAAAACATTGCACAAATTTGCTCAGATTAGTAAGTTCAGTAGACCTCAATAGACCATAGACCTACAAAAACTTTGCACCATGTTTGCACTGATTTAAACAATTTTGTTAACTTTTTCACAAACATATGGTATGCACTCTAACATTACATATGAAAATCTCGTCAAGTAGTTGATCATTAATATCACGAAAATAGACTCCTAAGATTGCATTCGTTTTCTCTTTGATTCTTTGATGAATAGTTCTTTAAAGAGTCACTAACTAGTCAACTTGTCCGAAATCTATCCTATAGAAGAAAATAAATTTGAACACCATTGAGGACCACATCCATTTTCAAAATTTGGGCCTTGAATAGCAGCTGGTTCTTGAAACCCTTGCAACACCTCTGAATTAATTTAAAATTAAGTTATAAACCAAGGTGTTCCAAAAAGCATGTCGTGACTTTTCAGGTGTATGAATAATGAAATACTGTAAAAAATCTCAGAATGTAAAAACCAATTGATTGCTAGTGAGTTTGAGAAAGTTTTAGATATCAAGGCCCGGTTGTACGAAGGGTGGATAGCACTAATCGATGGATAAATCCTTATCCAGTGGACAAATCGATGCCGTTATCCAATAAATTTATCCACTGGATAAGATTTATCCGTCAGATAGCACTATTCACGCTTCGTACAACCGGGCCGGCCCAGTAATATAGCATTTTAATGAGGATTTGATGTAAAATGTGATTTTGTTAAATATCATGGTGATGTTTGTATATGTTGAAATCTGTTATGAGATTAAAAAATGTTAGAAACAGGATTTGTGGTTGCTTTTGAGGGTCTTACAACCACAGGAAGCATTAAAATAGAATCTCAGGGGCCCAGAGTAGAAGGGTCTAGACCATAGGCCTTTCCTGAGTTCGATAAACAAGATGCATTGTGGTCTAGATTTGGTACTAACAACACCATATAAGGCATGATGTTTGTACCAAGCTAGACCACAATGCACCATGTTCGCTATCTCAAAGAAGGTCTATTGTTGTAAGTAATATATACAGTATGAGTGGCCGTGTTGTATTGGCTGTACAATCATGAGCTGGAGGCGATTGATTGTATGGTTGATACAACACGGACGGGAATGTTGTAAACAACTTGTGAAATTCTCTAATAATTCATAAATCCTTTGGGACAATTTGAATTCATATGCTAATTAGATACGACCACTAGTGCTGTACCAGAACAGTGTATTTAATTTATTCTCAATATTGCGGACGCTTGCTATTATGGACACCAAGTGATGTTCACAATGGTGTCCGCTGTATCGAGAGTTACACGTTTGAATATACCATTGCATTGGAAAAGGCATCTTTCAGTAGTTAATAACTAAAACTACTTACAGGGCCGTAGCCACCGGTTTCAACTGGACCAACTTTGGGGAAGAAAAAAATAAAAAACAAATGTAAGTAATATATACAGTATGAGTGGCCGTGTTGTATCCAATATACAAACTCAAGGCATAGCCGAGAGTTTTTATATCGGATACAACACGGACAGGAATACTGTAGATTGCTTATCAAACGTCTAGGTTAGTTCCTTTGTGTTTCACTAAAATTTTCAAAATTAAAGTGAATCTGCCCAAGAAAATCCAACTTAAAGTTTATGCAAACGAACACGATTCTGTATCAGATTTACAACACCCTTCATGGTCGTGATTTCTGTTGTGTTTTCCTCGTGAATTATTCATGAGTTTGATAACAAAGACCGAAAACCCTCGAAAACTGGACCAATCAAATGTGTGGCAAACCAGACCAATCAGAAATTTGTGGCTACAGCCCTGATTTAATTTTACATGCAAGGTGCACCCTTTGGAGTATATAGTGCAACGTTTCTGTTTATATAATAAAAAATATAAGAAATTAAAAATATATATTTTCATAAATAGAGTACAAAAAAAGTAAAAAAAAAGGTTATAAAAGCTGTCAAAAAAGAATTAAATTCTAATTATAGGTATTTTTAAAGTTCATTTCTTAAACCTTATTTCAGTTTTGTGCGAATAGCTAGAGGCAGAAATACACCACTAACAAGCTTATTTTTTAACTACGAATTCTGCATATTTCTGGTATATATTCTTGGCTACAGTAACACTGTCTCCCACAGGTGTGTCAGGATAACTTTCACTTCCATATGTCCATAGAGTTTCTTGGACCAGTAACTGTTTACTAAACGCATCATAATCAATTGTCTTGCCTTGGGAGACAGCTTCATAGAGTTCTTCAATGAAAAGTATCCATCGAGGCCGATAATATGAACCTACCAAACCATTCCACATCTTATTAGCATAGTCTTCAATCTCCCCAGTAGGACCCCAGAGGGTTACTTGATTACGTGCATTGTATTCGTGAAGTTGAATCTCATCTGGAGTAATGGCCAAATCCTTTGCTGCATTCAGCCAGCGTCCCAACAAGAAATGCTCATTGGTCAAGAGGAGTGTGTCCATTTCTCCAAACAGGTCAATTAGCATGGAGCCATAATGGATGAGCTCTGATGCTTGCTTGTTTTTGTAGGCATTGATTATTCTGTTGTAGATTTGGATTGATATCAGGTGAAGAGCTTCTCTCGTAACATCCACCAAGTCATATCTGAACCAAATAATGTCACTGATTAATTTCACATATCACTGGTGTACATAATGATGGACATTAAATAACATCTAATGATGATGGTAGTAATTGTGATTGTGATGCTGTCAAATATTCTGGTGATGATGATAACAATATTGCTGCTGCAGATGATTGCAATGTTGCTGCAGATGATAACAATGTTGCTGCTGCAGATGATGATGATCTGTTGCAGATGATGCTGACAATACTACTGTTGCAGATAATGGCAATGATGGTGGTGTCATGATATTTAGTGGAGGCTTTGATTATGATTGCTTGCTTTAATGATGATTAATTCGGTATACTTATTCTGGTGCTTAACTTGATACAATGTGTGTAGAGAGAGGGGAGAGAGAGTCATATTACATTTGTTACATAATAGAACCTAATGTTGCGTGACAAGTATATATTATTACATCCCCCTTTCCATTAAAGAAAAAAAACTAATTTTATGAAACGCTAAAAATTATCTTAATAGAAAAAATATCATATGTAATAACAGTAATACTACTTGCTCATGCTTGCAAGTGTCTAATTTTTTTTTTTTTTTTTTTTTTTTCTTTAAACGTATCTGTTGGGCGGTCTTACGATTCTTCCACTTCGGGTAACTGTGGTCCCAGGTGCGTGGCTTCCGTTGTTTTCCAGAGGTTCTGCATTGCCTCTGGTCTCTGTTAGTTCTTGATATTCACTGGTAGGTTGCTCTGCCGCTGGGGGTGCTTCTCTGATGTGACACCTGTTGCGTCGAAGCTCACTTCCAGTTTGTGACGTCACTAAGTATGAGCGTGGTGCTTCAAGCTTTTCCTTGACGACTGCAGGCTCCCACTTCTTGGTCGAGGGATTCTGAATGGTGATGTTGGTACCTCTTGCTAGCTCGGGTAGAGGACTGACATTACGATCGTGGTAGAACCTTTGGATTTCTTGTTTCTCCCTTAGCCGGTCGGTGATTTGATCACTGTTGGCACTCCTGTTGATGGTGCGGGGTAGGTTATCTTGTAGCTTTCTTCCAAAAAGTAACTCAGACGGCGATGGGAGTTTATTGTCAATGGGTGTGGTGCGTAGACAAAGCAGTGCCATACTGGGATCCTGTCGTTTCTCGAGTGTCTTCATGAGAACACCTTTGACTGTTTTAACTTGATTTTCTATGAATCCATTTCCTTGTGGGTAGTGTGGAGAACTGGTTACGTGGTGGAAACCATATTCGTTGGCAAATTCTTGGAATGCTACACTGTCGTACTGAGGGCCGTTATCTGAGCGGACTATTTTTGGGATTCCCTGCTCGCTGAAGATTTGCTTCATCGCATTAATGACAGTTCTGCTATTACTCTGCCCTTTGGGTATCTTCCTGACGAATGGGTATTTGGAGTAAAAGTCAGAGATCAGAAGGTATTCAGAGTCGTGTAAGTGGAACAGATCAGTTCTTATGGTGTGCCACGGCCGAGGAGGTATCTCAGTTGGCAGCAACGGTTGTCTGGCATTAGATGCCTGATGTTGTTGGCAAATGGGGCATGATTGGGTAATCTTATCAATATCGTTGCTAAGGTTCTTCCAGTACACAGAAGTTCTGGCTCTGAGCTTTGTCTTTTCAGCTCCTTGGTGTGCTGCGTGAAGCTTTTGTAGAATGTCATTTTGAAGCGTTACGGGAATGATGATTCTTTGACCTTTTGTTAGTATTCCGTCATCTATTCCTAATTCGTCTCTGAATGACCAGTAAGGCTTTAGGCTCTTTGAGATTTCTTTGATGGTTGATGGCCAGCCTTCGTAGATGACTTGCTTGAGGGTGGCTAATTCTTGGTCTGCGCTGGTGTTTTCACGAATCTTCTCAATCATGGTCTTGCTAAATTGAGGGTACACCTCATGTACTTGGACTTCCATGTTTCCAATGGGATGGTGATCTTCTGGTGATAGACGTGAGAGTGCATCTGCTATCAACATGTCTTTGCCGGGTATGTACTTGATTTTCAGGTCGTATGGCTGCAATCTTAGTAGCATTCTCTGTAATCTGGGTGGTGCAGATATCAGATGCTTGAGGTGAATACTTTCTAGAGGTTTGTGGTCGGTAAGCACTGTGAATGGTCGCCCGAATAGATAAGTATGAAATCTCTCACAACCGTATACTACTGCTAGAAGTTCCCTTTCGATGTTAGCGTATCTTGCTTCGGTTTCAGTTAGCGACTTGCTTGCAAAAGCGACTGGTTTGCCATCTTGGAGTAAGGATGCTCCAAGACCCTTGGTCGAGGCATCAACTTGTAGGGTTACTTCCTTTATATCGTCGAAATATGTTAGGGTGGTTGTATCAGTGATTGACTTCTTTACTTGCTCAAATGCTGCTTGGTAGTTGGCGTTCCAAGTGAAGACTTGGTTATCTTTGAGTAGACCTCTTAAAGGTGCTGTAAGTGTGCTTAAGTTGGGTATGAAAGGACTCATGTAGGTTGCTAGTCCTAGGAAGGTTTGAAGATCTCGGCGGTCTCCTGGGTGTTTCATCTGCTTCAGGGCGGACACCTTTGCAGGGTCGGGCTGTATTCCAGCTTCGCTACAGATGATGCCATAGAATTTGATCTTATCTTGCTTTATGTGACATTTGTCTGGATTGAGCTTTAACCCAGTCTTCTCACATCTTTGGATCATGCTGTGCAAGTTTTGGTCATGTTCTTCTTCTGTTTGGCCATAGACTACTATGTCGTCGACGATTCCAATGACTCCTTTACAGCCTTCGAAGGTCTGGTCGATTTTGGATTGGAATACGTCTTGTGACATACGGAGGCCGAATGGCATTCTCAGAAACCGATACCTGCCAAACGGGGAGTTGAAAGTTGTGAGGTAACTTGATTCTTTGTCGAGGACGACGTTCCAGTATCCGCTTTTGGCATCTAGAATTGAAAAATGCTTGGCTCCGCTGAGTTTGGGAAGAATTTCTTCTAGTGTTGGCGTAACGTGGTGGTCACGTTGAATGGCGGCATTAAGATCTTTAGGATCCAGACATATTCTTATTCTACCGTTGGGTTTGCGTCTATAGACTAGGCTGTTGACCCATGCGGTGGGTTCACCTTCTCGGACCTTTGTGATTATTTCTTGTTCCATCATCTCGTCTAGCTCTAGCTTGATATCATCCTTAAGGCTGATTGGTACTCTTCTTGGTGGGTGAATCACAGGGGCTATGTTGGGGTTCAGCGTGATATGGTATTCGCCTTGGAATTTTCCGATGCCGTCGAAGCAGGTGGGGTATTTGGATAATAGCTGTGCTTTACTTTCTATCTTCTGGCTCGTAGCGTGGTTTGTTTGACTTTGGCCGTGTGGTTGTTTGGCATCATCCTGTGTTTCCACAGAACAGTTCAGTGTAATTAGCTTTAAATCTAGTGCTGTTGGCAAGCCTATGATTGCACGGCCTGGCGCGTTGGTGATGTAGAAAGGTGCTTTGGTTTGCAATTTGTTGTGTGTGCATTCTATATCATATATGCCTAGTTGACCGATTTCTGATCCGCCGTATGCTGTGAGCTTTGTTGCTGATGGCTTTAGGGCTTTAGGTAGAGGGTTTCCGTCTGGACCAATTTTCTCCGGAAACATCTGTTTGAAAAGTCGGATTGGTAGGATGTTGGCTTGTGCTCCTGTGTCTACCTTGGCCTTCAAGTTTGCAGCTTGTGCGTTTCGCATGTTGGCCAATTGAACGCCTAGTGTTGCGTATACTTCATCTCTGGGTTTAGTATTGACGTTATCAACACTTATTGATTCAAAATTCAATGAGTCAAAATGTTCATGTAAATCATTTGTGTTCACCATCTCATGGACGCGCTTGTTTTTGTGACGTGCATCTTGTGTGCTGTCTTGATATGATGGTTTTTTGTCTTGTGTCGTATGTTGGTTTGTGGGCTGTTGTGTGGACCTGTTCTTTTGGCGGCACATTTTACTCCAGTGGTTAGCTCTGGAGCAATAATTGCATGTAGAGCCATATGCGGGACATTTTCGGTATTCGTGAGTGTTTCCGCAGTTTCCACATTTTCTCATGTTCCCGGTTCCGGATTTTCCTATGGCGTGCACGCTTTGGTTGTCAATCGGTTTGTTGGATAGCTGTGCTATATGCGCCATCGTTGCTTCGTAAGTTCGGGCGTATTCGATTGCTTTGTCAAGCGTTAAGTCGTTTCCGTGCTCTAGTATTCGCTCTTGAGCTTTAACATGCTTAGTGCCTATAATCAATTGTTCAATCAGGCGTTCTTCTAACTCCTGTTGATCTCTAAACTTGCATTTATTTGCATGATTCCTGCACCTAGTCATGAAATCATCAGTGCTCTCATCGTTATTTTGTTTTAGATGTTGTAGCTGATATCTTTCTAATCTAAAGTTAGTTTTAGGTGCAAGATGCTTTTCGAATTTGGACCAAATAAAGTCGGGCTTTGTTTTGTCATCGTCGTCGGCCCACGTGAAACTGTTGTATATATCTACGCCTTGACGGCCTATCCAAAGTAATATATATGAGAATTTTTCTACATCTGATTTCTTTGAGAACGGACCGGTGAATATTAATTGGCAATATTGTTTAAATCTAGCAAATTCGTCGGTGATATCGGCTCCAGCTTGCCAGTTCATAACAGGGGGCGTGAACCCTGTCGCCATGCTTGATGTGTTTCTTGCCGAAAAAACGCTTATTTCTTAATATTACTGACCTTCCAGTGTCTTGTGTGTTTAGTGCTTTACTTCTGACACCATGTCATGATATTTAGTGGAGGCTTTGATTATGATTGCTTGCTTTAATGATGATTGATTCGGTATACTTATTCTGGTGCTTAACTTGATACAATGTGTGTAGAGAGAGGGGAGAGAGAGTCATATTACATTTGTTACATAATAGAACCTAATGTTGCGTGACAAGTATATATTATTACAGGTGGTAATAGTGATGATGACAATAATGTTGTGCAGATGATAATGATGGTGAAGATGATAATGACGTTGCTGCAAAAGATGATGGCAACGATGCTCCCCGATGATAATGGTAGTAAAAATGATGATAATGTATATTTAATATGATAATTCTGACAGTTAAAAGAATAGAATAAAATAACACATGAAAGAAGATTGGAACAACGTCTGACTCAGAACAATATGAACCCCAGACAGGAATCGAACCCATGATTCTGATAGTAATGACGATGATGATGGTGATGATGATGATGATGATGATGATGATGATGATAATGATGGTGGTGATGATGATGATGATGATGGAAAAGACTGCTTGAATGGTTCATCCTTGTGCATAATAGGGCATATCAATGGTCATGATTGTAGATTTTAACATGTATCACACCTGAATGTTTCCACCTTCGAGAACCCATCAGCTACAGATAACAGGTTGTACCATGCAGCATAAACATCCTCAGGATTAAACCAGACATGTGGAGAAACACTTAATGATGGCTTGACTACAATAACAGAACCAGAGTGATCATGAAAGCCGTCAGTACAGTTGTAAACACTCCTTGCCAACAGTTTCCATGCTTCAGCAATCTGCCCATTGATGCCTCCATATCTTCTTTCAGCATATGATATCACCCAGTCCTGCAGCTCTGTTGGAGTAAATCCAACACTTCTCCAGCCCATCTCATTCATTAAATCATACACCATGTCATTCTGGAATATTCCTTCTGGAGTTAAGCCTGTGCCAAGCATGGTGTTGTGGGAGGTGTGAAATGCTTTGACCGGGTCTGGTGGGAAAAAAATTTCTCTTTCAAAAACAAACTTTCTGTTTGAATGTGTTTAATTGCAAGTAATATTTGACACCTGTATTCTTGGGGGACATGGAAACATTATTATAATAAAGGTTTATTTACATAACAATCCAGTTTTTACAAAGGCAGCACCTCCAGCCCCAATTACTGTTATGTTTAATGTCCCTGAGCTGGGAACACAACTGTGCAAATTTCCACACAAGAGATCGAAATACTCAACCAAAAGGGCCAAACTGAAACATTTTAGTGTTGTTGCGACGTATAATATTTTGCCACTGGCTTCCTGTGGAAGTACTGTTTGGTAGGTCCCAGGGGAAGTCGAAGTGAGGAGTAGAGAGAGTAGGAGTTGACTGTTATTATAGGAAGGAGATCGAGACTGTTCCAGAATCCCTCGGGATAGCCATAAAATGTGTAAGTTATGTTTTGAGTTTGGTAGAAGTTAGACTTACATCTTTATGCCTATAATTTTTCATCCACAGCAAATCGTATATTTGTGTAAACTAGCAAAATGGATAGAAACATGTAATTGACCCTCGAACTTCGTTTGAATAAAACTTTGAAAAATCACACGCATCTCGACATCAACCGATTCCTGAGGTAGAACCTTTGAGAAAGCCTACAAGTGTTGATTAAAACTTCCATCACCCTTGAATAGTGTCACGTTTGCACTTATTAAGTAATAGGACGTTTGCATGATGGCGTCATTTGACTCCCACTACCAAGATGCTTCGTAAATTTTCTTTCTTATTTAAATTTGTATTCCCTCATGAGAATAGTAAGACAATTGGTGCTACATGTAATTAACTGAACAGAAGAAAGTGTGCAAGGGAGTCTGGTAGTAGAGGTCAATAACGCCATCGTGCAAACGTCCTATTGAATTGGATTGGATTGTGCAGTATCCATATTTTGTTCAGTGTTCATGGGGCATTTTACTCACTGGTTGAAACACTTTCTATAGCACCATATAGACCATGGTTTCCTCCAAAGTTATGCAACATGCACCAGATGAATGGTTGGCCATACAATGCAGAAGATCGCTGCCAAATAGGATTCACCTCAGCCATCAGATCTAATATAATCATTTTTCCGGTGGGGACACCTGTGTGAAAAGAAAAATATATAATAGCAATCAGTCCTCATGTGAAAAATGGGTAGAATACCTGTTTTGAATGAAGCACTCTGAAATACAGGGATAAAAATAATGTCCAGTCAGTCGTCGTTGTCCGTCAGTCATCGGTCATGATTCCCTGCTAGCAGAGTCTCTCCTCTTTCTCTCCTTTCTCTCAACCAAAACAAAAGGAAAATAGGCTCTGCTAGCAGGGAACGGTCATGATAACCAGCCAAATAACTTTAAGCTAGTTAAGTTATTGTTTCTGGCTTAATGTTACTGGTCAAAATGACCTGCAATGCAAATATCTTATGACCAGCCATCATTTTATGTGTAAGCCCCGCAATATCATAGGTTGAATTGGAATTTACAAGTTGATTCAGTCGTGAGCGAAGAAAAAAAGGGAACTTGGAGCAAATCCCTTGCAGCACAGAATAAAACTAAAAACTATTAATCTGCTTGCATTTGATAACAGTTCCTCTTTTATTTCCTCTCTTTTCCTTACAGCAATATATTAATATATATTCTAGTCTTGTGCACGCTCTTTGATTATTTGTACACATATTCAGATATAACCGTTGAGCATCGCTCCAGACATCATACCCTGATGACGGGCGCTTACTGCCCAAAAGCTCAGTTATTAAATTTATAATGATTTTATGGTTGTTGAAGCAGTTTCTCCATTATTCAAAAACTCATTTAATAATTCATGAAGGAAACACAATAGAAATCATGACCATGAAGGAGGTTTTATATCTGACATAGATTCATCTTCAATTGCAAAAACTCTAACTTGAATTTTCTCTAAACTCGCAGATCGTGTTTTATCAGGTCTAAAAATACTCGCCTACGCCTCATGTTTTTAAATCCTGATAAAACACTCCTGCAAGATTATTAAACAGTACATAATGATACCAACCTACAAAGAAGCACTTAATTTAGCAATATATTAGTTGGCAGATTGGAGAAGGTGTGAAAGGGGAGAACTGATTTTGTTTTACAGCTACCTGTTGTTCACCCTAGAAAGAAAACCGGTAACTGGATTACATACCAGTCAGTAATGCCTTAATTTCGGGTGCCTTCCAAAACACAGTATCTTGGAATAACCATCCTTGCATGAGCCAGATAGCTTGGGGATCTCCTGCAGTCATTGCTTCATATACAGCCTTGCTTGTGGCACTCAAGTACGAGGGGTCGCTGGATCTTGGTGTCATTTCATTGAAGGTGTCAGTGTTGTAGATGTGGTGGGTGGTTCCATATTCTAAGATTTGCTCCTTAATAAATGCTTCTCCAATTTCCTAATCAATTTAAGTCAAAAACAATAGCCTGAGTCGAAGTTGGATGGAGTGATAAACAGACAGACAGGGGGAAGGCAGATATATGGACATCAAACATGTTAGGGGAATAGTGATTGATGGGCAGGCTGACAGATGGTTAGATGGGATTACATGGACAGATGAATGGAGAGAGAGACAGACAGAAGGAATGGAGGGATGAATAGATAGAGAGGCAGGCAGATATATGCACAACAAACATGTTAGGGGGGAGAGTTAACAAATTGACTTCTTATGCATCTGTCCTCTTATTGATGATAAATTGCGTCATCACATTGTCAAAGTGGTGTGGATCTGCATACTGCTTTGACAATGTGATGGCAAAATTTATTGTCAATAAGAGGACAGACACATAAAAATGTGAAGTCAATTTGCTTTTTACAATAACAAAAACGATAAAAACTTCTCATTTTTACTGATCAAAACAACTAATGGAAAGAGCACGCGCTCGTTGACGTCAGCTTTATCTGTCTGTCTTTTTATTGATGATAAAAAATAACCAATCAGCGCGCGAGAAATTTATAAGTTATTGTAAAATGTGTGATGGTGGGACAGACAGACAGAACAGAACATGGATATATAGACACATAGATAGAGGGATGGACAGACAGACAGAACTGAACATGGATATATAGATACATAGATAGAGGGATGGACAGACAGAACTGAACATGGATATATAGACACATAGATAGAGGGATGGACAGACAGACAGAACTGAACATGGATATATAGACACATAGATAGAGGGATGGACAGACAGACAGGCAGATAGAGATATGGATAGATGGGTTGATGGAAAAACAGGCAGATAATCAGTAGGAGGTTGGTGGAAAGGGCTAAGCAATGGAAATAAGTTTGTTGAAGTAAGAACAGACAGACAGATCAAATTTCAGTCTACCTTGAACAGAGGATCAGTGGGTTCTAGCAGCATGGTACAGCAATAAGTATTATTGAAATGAGCCCATCGTCCAAGTTTGGATACATTTGCCTTTGGATATAGTGTTGTTATAGCATCTGGGACATGACCTGCAAATGCTGGGAGAACTGGAGTCATACCAAGATTTCTCATGGCTGTGAGAATCTGGTGCTGCAACTCTAGCTGTGTTTTGTACCATGTTGACGGTAATGGGCCACCCCATCCCTTCATGTTTCCCATTCTAGCCCTGCAAAAAATGGAAACCATTGTAAATATCCAGTACCCTGCAGTACCCTGGAACATACTCCGGTGCTAATGGGGGTATGTAGAGATACCTGAACAAATACAAACAAATTTCTGAATAACTGTGGTTTTCGATATTCTGCAAACTCATCATCATCATCATCATCATCATCATCATCATCATCATCATCATCATCATCATCATCATCATCATCATGATCATGATGGGATTTAGCAGTGGCATTTCTACAGAGTGGCTCTTCATCCAATGTAATTCCAATTGGAATTTAGAAGTTGATTTTTGAGGAGGGAGGAAAGCCGGAGAACCGGGAAAACCCTTGAAGCATAGGAGAGACTTAACGAACAACTCTATGAATAATTTCTGGAACTACCCAATAAAAAGATAAACTGATGAACAGAAAATGCTAACTGTTAATTAAATTCAAAGGGATTAGTTTCAAATCACCACTGCATCCTGTTAATTAGCATTACATTTCCTTACCAAGCCAAAAATGCAGGTCCCCCAAAGTGAGAGTCAAGGTCTTCTTGCTTCAGCCCCATCTTTAAGTATACTCTTTGCCAGATAGTTTCTTGTCCATTAAAAGCTAATAGTAGATTGATGCCATTTAGAGCCATCCAGTCTATCTGTCTCTGCCACCTCGTCCAATTCATCCAAACAAATGAGTAACTGGGTGTACAGACATTCTGATAGTAGCGAAATCTGCAAGAAATCAGAAGAAAGTTTTTATTTAAGTTAATATTCAAGCCTGTTATCAATACATCGATGCTCTTCAAATGATCTCAGCATAAAGATTAAAAAAAGCAAGCATGGCTTTACTCACTTGTTTTGACTAATCTCTCACTTTCATTTAGCTTGAACTTTAAATGTGGTTGTGACCCCCTTTTTTTCAAACTCAGCATCAAAAAAAACTCAAAAATTTCTTATTTACCACATCTATCGATTTTTGAGCAAATAGGAGGACCATATTGTGAAACACAGGAAAAAAAACGGATTCCCCAATTGGGAATTGTTGGGAATTTCCTTGAATTCCCAATTCAAACACCAACGTTGGGATGTTGGGAATTTTCTTCTAATACACAATAGAAAAACAAAATTCCCAACAAACTAACACTGGGAACCAGTGCCACATTCCCAATTTCTTTCTCTCTGGGAATTGGATGGGAATTCATTGGGAATTCAAGGCGAATAATTGTTTTAGCATATAACAAAACTTTTAGCAAAACTTTTAGCAAAACTTTTAGCAAAACTTTTAGACCATACTTCGTTGCCTTTTTAGTATTGATAGGAATGGCATTTACTTTCATTTTTTCAATTTCCTCATCGGAAATTGTAGCAAAATGATTGCCGGCAGATGCCATTTTGTTGCCAACTCAATATTCCAAGATTCAGAGGTGAATATCGTACAATATTCACCTCCAATTAACCAATGACCGTGCGTGTTCTTAGGAAGTACACAAGTTGGTATATGCTAAGGTGCATATATATTATTACTGGTTTGCAATCATTCCCAAGAGAATACAATAACAAAAGACATGGTGGCCATGTTGGATGATATAACAAAAGAGACTAATGACGAATGTTTTGTTAAATTCATCCAACGGTTGTGAGAACCAAGAGTCATGACAAAATTACTATTGAAAGGGGGATAGAACTAAAAACAACTCCCGAGGTTTACAAACCTGTATGGAACACGTACGGTGACCAATGATGACACCGTTGGGAATGGTTTGGGAATGTTCAACTGGTCGCCACTCCACGAAACGTGTGCTTTACAGTAATATTTCAAGAAGTGGTTGACA
This sequence comes from Actinia equina, assembly GCA_011057435.1. Lineage (NCBI taxonomy): Eukaryota > Metazoa > Cnidaria > Anthozoa > Actiniaria > Actiniidae > Actinia > Actinia equina. The sequence goes on along the minus strand of WHPX01000683.1, from coordinate 163,830 downwards.
GCGAGAGAACACGCCACTCCTGAGGTACCTGTGATGAACAGCTTCGAGCCATTAGTCTGATATTCAAACATGTCCATGTTGGGATTTCCACTGAGTTTTGGATCAACTGTAATATGGAAAAAAGAAGTGTATTCTGGAAGGAGTCTTGAGATCAGATCTCTGACGGCTTGTTCTTGTACGCTTGTGCTCGCATGACTCTTAATATGAGCATAATCGTTCAATCGATCTTCAATCACCCTTGAATATACAAAACTACAGCAATAGCATAGCGTTAGAAGGAAAGAAATCTGTTTGGAAAACATATTTTTTGAGTTCTTCAAGAGGAGCATCCAATACTGATCATCACATGACTCTCCAACAAAGGAAGCCCCTTGCTACGCTCTCCACATTCTAAATTATGAAGGTATTAGAATGGTAGCGAATCTCTGATTGGCTGATAGTTTTACTATATTTTTCTTAGCTACTTTTTCATTGGTTGATTATTGAGACTGATTTGCTTCAAAATATTGTCACGTTTTCACGATAATAGTCTCCTACGCAGCCGCTTATAGCTAATGGTTTTTTAACGACCATAATAACCAGTTTCGGTCAATACGAAAGTAGAATCCCTGAATATGACAGGAAACCCAGGAAGAACATGGAACTTGAGTGACATTGCATACCCTGTTTTATGATAAGAAGTTCGAAAAACTATACCCTGTTCAGCGGATCATCCCCGTATAGTCCATATATCGATATATGGGAGTACCCCCCCCCCCCCACCCCCCACTCCCCGGGCTTACGATACAGACGCTCTAGATCAAAACAGATTGATTGCATTTCAACTAGTGTTTAGAAAGAGGTAATGTTATAATATTGAAATGGTCTTTTCGTTTTTGCTGAGTCATAGCCTACGTAGCGGCCCAAATTGGGGGCTAGAGGGGGAGGGGTGGAGGAGGCCTTCCCCCTCGGAATCATATATCGCGCGGTTTGATTTGGGCTTGAGGGAGGGGGGAGTGGGGGAGGCAATCCATTTCCATGTTAATTTTTACGGTCGAGGGAGAAAACCAGTCGTAGAATAGGAGAGAACTCAATTCACATGTGGTGACCGCTTGGCTCGAACCAGCGACCCTGCCCGTTGGACTCCCAGCGGTGAAAGACGACGCGTTTAAGCGCAGCGTAAGCCACTCATGCTACCCATAAAGTAAAACTGAATTCTATACATATAGTATGAACACAGCCACATGCAGAATCAGATTGGGTACATATACGTAGAAGCGGGTCAGTAGGTTGCTGGTATAGTGACAGCAAGTTGTTAGTAGGGTTTCATTGAAGAGTGTTGATAGATTGATACACTAGTAAGTTGTCAGTAGGACACTGCGGCTGCATGTGTGTTTCTGGTGTTTTCTGTTTGTGTTTTTTGTTTGTTTTTTTTGTTTTTTTTGTTTTTTTGTTTTTTTTGTTGTTGTTTTTTGTTGTTGTTGTTGTTGTTGTTGTTGTTGTTGTTGTTTTGTTGTTGTTTTTTTTGTGATGGGCATCATTTCTTAATTAGATTAATATGATACACTCGGCCGTAGTCCCTCCCTCAATTCCGCAAAGGCTAATTGAATTTTAGTGGATGAAGAAGTCACTCTGTAAAAAATGCAACTATCAAATCCAATTAATTTATTTTATTTTATTTTATTTTTTATATTTTAATAATCTTGCTCAAATTCATATGGTTATTGGTTTCATCAAATACAACGCCCAAGCAAATGACAGGAAAACTTTATTTTGAGCAATTCATTAATAGTAGAAAGTCACGAGCTTCTTAGAATGGTCTAAAAGCTCTTAACATACTCGTTGATAATTCCCTGCCTCAGAACCTCATGTATCTATATTTGTATCATTTTTCCCCCTTCTTATTTTGAACTGGAGGCAAAGTTAGATAAATAACTCAATCCGTAAGGCTATACCACTGCTAAAAGTTTTAGGTAGAATCCTGATGTACCTTGCATTGATGGCAGGTTGCAGAGCATTCTTGACTACAGTGTTAGCGTCATTGTTTCCCATCAAGATCTTGCCTCCTTCATAATCTTCAAAGGAGGAACTGTTCAAGCCATATTGTAGGCTGTAGGTCTTCGTCCAGTCACCAAATCGGGTTCCTTGAGTTGCAATACATGAAACCATGGTAAACTTGCCCAAATCCACTTGAAGCCACGGGTTGCTATCATGAACTTTGGGACTCCATTGTTTATTTCCATGAAGTCTTGCATGATGTGGTAGGTCATCCAAACTCAAGTGGCTAGAAGCATTGATGTTTGAATCAGGAATGACACCACTTTCCATTCCAAGGGCATTACCGTCGTTGCATGTTTCTGGAAAAAGTTTAACACGCTTTTAGGTCCCAGATATGAAGGTCACGTTGCACGAAGTAATGCTCACTTCAAAAGGACAAGTCCAATGCAAGGTCTATATAATGGTATGTCCGTTGGTACGTCTGTTGCTATGTGGATGGCAAGTCGGATGGCGAGTCGGATGGCAAGTCTGATGGCAAGTGTGATAGTACTTCTGTTGGTACGTCTGTTGCAATGTGATGGCAAGTCTGATGGCAAGTCTGATGGCAAGTGTGATAGTACTTCTGTTGGTACGTCTGTTGCTATGTGGATGGCAAGTCTGATGGCAAGTTGATGGCAAGTGTGATAGTACTTCTGTTGGTACGTCTGTTGCTATGTCTGATGGCAAGTCTGATGGTAAGTTTAATGGAAGGTCTGAAGGTACGTCTGATGGTGCGCCGGTCTGTTGGTATGTCTGGTGGCAAGTCTGATGGCACGTGGCACATATTAGACTTGGTGATGGTACTGTGTATCAATTAACAGTCAGGGTTAATCTCATTTATCAAGCGTTAGAAAAAGGCAAAGAAGTCCCGTACGTTATTTTCTAGATATCAGTAAAGCGTTTGACAGAGTCTGGCATAAAGGATCGCGGCTTGCTAAACTAAAATATATAGGTGTTAAGGACTCCTTACGAAGTTGGTCTCGCAGCACTATTTTGTTACGTTTAACAGAAAAAGTAATAGATTCACATTTAGTAACATTCATATTCATCAACCAATTATCACAACACTGACTTGCAGTATTTAAATCATTGTTTAGTTTATATTAGGATTTTAAAGGTGCCTCGACTATATCAAACAACGATGTATCGCTTAGCATAAAGGAAACAATTAGACTGAACATTTTCAGAAATATCATTAATAAAGATAAGGAATAACAGAGGCCCGAGTACAGACCCTTGTGGCACCCCATTCTCAATCCTTAACCAATTAACTGGAATATTGTCCCTCAATAACAACACGTTGTTGTCTATCTGAAGAATAGCATCTTACTCTTTACTTAAATGGTACTCCTCGAAAAGTCGATTCTCATACACATAAATATGCTGATGTAATATGGGATGGATTTAGTGAGGAGGTAACTGGTGCTATAAAAGAAACCAGAAAAACCAAACTTCTGGACAATCTTTGTTGAGAAGATCTAAAAAACTACAAGGCGTATGCATAAATTAACTTTATTCTACAAAATGGTCAATAATATAACCCCTCCTTATCTTAATAATCTTTTACCTTTTAAGTAAGCCAGAGAATCGATCTAATGATAATTTCTCATTACTCCCAACTCGTACTAATATAGGCTTAAATAAAATAAACAATTATTTAATATCTGACATATCAATTGCCTCAAAACCATTGCAGGTGATTTTCCAGTTTTATCTAGTGTATAGTTCTTTAAATTCATCTTTCAAGTATTCTAGAACTCCTGTATTTTTCAATTCCTTTCTTTTACTCACGTTTTTCGCATAGTTTACCAGTGAATCCTTGAGGGCAGTGGCACAGGAAGTCGTTGCTCACCGTCTCGCACGCACCATTATTTTTGCATCTCGGGATGGCACATTTATCCTTCCAAAATTAAAGATTAAGAAGTGTAAAAATCAAAATGACCAACGACAAAAGAAAAGAAAAGAAAAGAAAGAAAACGTGAAAAAGAAAATAGTTGAAGCAAGGCAACAGTACTTACAACAAAACGAGTATAGTGATGGTACTCTTGTGTAGGAACAAGATACTCCGTTGATTCCCTGGTACCATTTTTTAGCAGCACGCATTCATACAAGCCATTTTTCGTGAGCAAGACAGCGATATTGAACGACAGGCATTCTGGGACTCGCTCACATCGCATACAACACTGAAGAACACTTCTGACAGAGATAGTTTGAAGTGAGTTACCTTCCAGCTTATGAAAGGCAACCTGGGTGAAATATGCTCCATCGAGTTCTTCGCTGCCAATAAGAGAAGAACGGATAAAGAAATACAGCACAATACCGAACAGAAATATCTGACCCTGTCGAGCCATTCTACTATGGAGCTGAAACTAAACTTGAAATCTTGAGCTCTAATTTTTTTTTTTAAAAACCTCAGAACAGATCATTGAGTTCGCAAATGCCAAGAGAGAATGTGTGTTTTTTTCCATCAAAAAATAAACGTTTTCAATATTTTAACACAGGATGTCGCTAACCAGTTGACAGGACGGTAAACATCATTACTCTTAATACTGCGCAACATTATTGCAAGTTTACTTTTAATGACTTTCTCAGCTCCTGTACCACAGACTGGGAATAATATTGTCTACACATGTACAATAGACGGTTTTGCGAAAAGCGCCATCCTTAGTCACTTTAATTTCAAGATTTCATAATTTGAGTTATTTTGAGTTATTCGTTACGTGTTTTAATTCCAACACAGTTTCCTTAAACAAAACGACTTTATAAGTAACAGTTACAACAACAACGAGAAATAGTTCGCGTTAATTACACATGTCATAGTTAATGGAGCGGAATGGTTGGGAAACCTATTGTTCTAGGTTTTTGTTCGACTTTATCCATTGTTATATGACGTTGACGGTGCACAGAGAAGAAAAAGTTGCTCCGTTTGTTCATAGTATTCGGGAATAGCGAAGTTTTTAACCCTAAAAAACGTTGTACGTTTCCTATTACTTGTTAATTAATCCTATATGATTAATACAAATTGTTTAATGAAAAGGAAAATGCCTTTTTTCATGCTTTCTTATTTATCATCTAGTAACTTGACTGCATCTGCGCGGAAATATTTATCCGCATAGTTTGTGGTCATCGAATGAAAGTTTTCACTTTCAAAATGTTCATACATGAAAATAATAAGGAAATAAGTATTTTCAGCCATACTTGCTTTGGTTAATTGTGCACCCTCAGTATCACGTGATGGTACGGTTCAATATCAAACGCAAAACAATAGCTTTGTTCTATGGAGTTTCCAAACCATCCCACTCCATTAACTATGGACATGTTCAGTTCGTGTACTAATTACTCCGTTTATGGCTTTATTCCGTAAAGTAACAATAACTAGATCTAAATAGTTCGTATTTTTCTCATCAAATTCAATATTTATTTAAATATGCATTATGAGTGACCACTTTCACTTCATTGATCTTATCGCGTCACTTTAATTCTGCGATTTTTTTGAAAATCGCGAAATTAAAGTGTCGTGAAAATTTCATGTAATAAGGTATTTTGATTAGCATTTCCCATAATTCTGTCACGAGAACTTACGAAATATGAATTCACTTTTTAAATTAATCGCTAACTCTAGTCCAACTCATGGCGGAATTCAATTTCTATCGACACTATATTGACACAGGCCCTGCCAGGGAAGTGTTAACCCAAAATAGTTAACGCATTATTCCTTTAAGAGAATGCGGTCAATTCAGCTGCTGACATGCAGCTGTTTTGACCTCATTCCTTAAATAATTATCACGCTTTTTTCGGATGTTTCAAATACATATCTGGATTTTGGTTAACTATGGCCCAAGGTCTTCCAAGGGAATACTTCAGTTACTTTTGAGTTTTATTAATACTGACATAATACCACATATATTTTTTCTATATGTACATCATTTATTGCTTTTAAATATTCGTTATATAATACAATTTTGTACAAAATATGTTATTACAAGCTATACTCTTTTCGCTTTCAAACCCAAATTCGATTAACTTCGATAAAAGGTTTTCCATTTAAACCATAAATTTAAAAAGAAACATAAAATTTGTAAAATTTGAAATATTTTGAATTTGATAATAAAATTTTAAAAATCTAATTCTCATATGATTTCATGGTTTGGACTAAGCTGCTGGATTTATACTGCGAACTATTGGAACCTAGAAATTATAAAGTAATTTGAAATATATAGTAACTCATAGTTATTTCAAAATGAAAAATATATGGCCTAAAATTCATCTTTTATGTTTTAACATTTCCAAATGATTTTATTCTTAATTCGGATTAGAAAAGAATAAATTAAATAATAAATAAATAAATAAATAAAAATGAATGAAATGAAAGACATTTTTTTGAAATTCCGTAATAAAGTCCGTGGTTTGAACTGTATTTTGTTTAATTTGTATAAAATATAATGGCACAGAAGTGCAGCACTTATCAGCTTATTTATTACATATCTATGAATTCAGCATATTTCTGGTATATATTCTTGGCTACAGTAACACTGTCCCCCACAGGTTTGTCTGGATAACTTTCACTTCCATATGTCCATAGAGTCTCTTGGACCAGTAACTGTTTACTAAACGCATCATAATCAATTGTCTTGCCTTGGGAGACAGCTTCATAGAGTTCTTCAATGAAAAGTATCCATCGAGGCCGATAATATGAACCTATCAAACCATTCCACATCTTATTAGCATAGTCTTCAATCTCGCCAGTAGGACCCCAGAGGGTTATTTGATTACGTGCATTGTATTCGTGAAGTCGAACCTCATCTGGAGTAGTGGCCAAATCCTTTGCTGCATTCAGCCAGCGTCCCAACAAGAAATGCTCATTGGTCAAAAGGAGTGTGTCCAAGTCTCCTAACAGCTCTATTAGCTTGGAGCCATTATGGATGAGTTCTGATGCTTGCTTGTTTTTGTAGGCATTGATTATTCTGTTGTAGATCTTAGTGGCTATCAAGTGGAGAGCTTCTCGAGTAACATCCACCAAATCATATCTGTGTTAACATGTAAAAAGGTATGTGAACACGTAGTAAATGATTTCAGAGGTTCATCTAAGGACTTTGATTCTAGGCTCCCATCTTTGCTTCTAGTTTTAATATCGAAGAAAAGGGAATAAAACGTGGTAAAAGGGAACATGAAAATCAGGGAGACTTCACAAAAAAATTCATCAATCATTTGCCCGATTCAGTCTCTGATAATTTTTAAACCAAATGAGTTACATTGCAGCTACTCAAGTGTACTATACAGCTTAATGTCATGGAAGTGCAATATATACAAAGCTGAGAATCACGACTCCCTGCATCTGGAGTTAAATTATTTGCAATGTCAGATCATTACAACTGCGATTGTGTAAACCAAAATTCACTCCTAGATGTCTGCAATGATGGAGTTCCTAATTCAATTAGAAAAAGGTTTACAACGTACCTGAATGTCTCCACGTTCGAGAACTCATCAGCTACAGACAGCAGGTTGTACCATGCAGCATAAACATCCTCAGGATTAAACCAGATATGTGGAGCAATGTTAAATGATGGCTTCATGACGATGACTGAATTACAGTGATGTTCACACACATCACTACAGTTGTAGACACTCCTTATTAATAGTTTCCATGCTTCAGCAATCTGCTCATTGATGCCTTCATATCTTCTTTCAGCATATGATATCACCCAGTCCTGCAGCTCTGTTGGAGTAAAACCAACACTTCTCCAGCCCATCTCATTCATTAAATCATACATCATGTCATTCTGGAATATTCCTTCTGGAGTTAAGCCTGTGCCAAGCATGGTGTTGTGTGAATTGTGAGAAGCTTTGACTGGGTCTGGGGAAAAGAAGAAAAGAATATTGGTCAAAGACTATAAGCCTTTTCACAGTTTAAGAATCGATTCCACTGCGCATGCGATTTTATCCCGAATTTCTACCTTCTTTTGTCTAAACCTTCTATTGTTCTTAATTAAACAAAAGAAGGTGAGAAATTCGGGATAAAATCGCATGCGCAGTGGAATCGGTTCTTAAACTATGAAAAGGCTTATTGAGTTTGTACATTCATATGTCATTTACAGACTTATCGTTTGACCCTGTGTACGTGTAAGTTTAGCCAGGAGTAACTAACCGTCCTTGTTTTTATGAGGGAAGTACATTTAAAGTAGCTACTGTCAGCTCTCATTCCATGATGGAATTGGAATTTAGGAGTTCTTGTATGCAAAATATACTTATTTCAATAAAGCCAGCCTTCCAACTTTGCTGGGTTGAAAAAGTCTTTATGTAACATAACATCCCAACGCCATATGCCTAAAAGTTTTTCACTGCTTGCAAAAAAAAACTCATGCATGACAAAATAGTCAACTGTCCTACGGCCATCACAAGTGAGTTGGTGACAGTATGCCTCCTATATTGTACTTAACATAAATTAAACTATGCAGGTTGGCTGTAAAACTATATTTCTAGGTTCTCAACAACTCTCATTATTATTATCTCACTATCTCTGTACTTATAATTCTGAAGACATTCAGTTTACTTACTGGTCGCAACACTTTCTATAGCACCATATAGACCCTGGTTTCCTCCAAAGTTATGCAACATGCACCAGATGAATGGCTGGCCATACAAAGCAGAAATGTTCTGCCAAATAGGATTTATCTCGGCAAACAGATCCAAGATAATCATTTTTCCTATGGGGATACCTGTGTGTGATAACAACAGTATTCTTGGCATTAAAATTATGCATATGTGAGTGAAAGAATATAGTATTGTCCCTTCATTCGAAGTGACATTAGTTAGTGGTGTAAAAGCTAGGAGAAGCATTTTCAATTCAATTCCTATTTTTGAAAAGTTGAATGAAACTTCGAATGCCACTATTTCCATCTATCGAATAACAAAAAGAAAGATAGAAAGTAAGAAAGAAAATTGTAGCACATACCATCAAGTAATCCCTTGATCTGTGGTGCCTTCCAAAACTTTGAATCAAACTGGAATAACCATCCTTGCATGAGCCAGATAGCTTGGGGATCTCCTGCAGTCATCCCTTCATGGACACCTTTACTTGCGGCACTCAAGTACGAGGGGTCACTGGATTTGGGTGTCATTTCATTGAAGGTGTCGGCATTGTAGATGTGGTTGGTTCCATATTCTAAGATTTGTTCCTTGATGAAAGCTTCTCCAATTTCCTGGAAAATTGAATCAGAGAAAATTCAATGTAAATTCATTTTTAGTCTTTGAAATCTGGTTGTCAGTAAGATGACGGTTAGGTGACGGCAAGGTGTCGGCAAGTGGTCGTTAACTTGATGTTATCCGAATCTTTAACCCCGTACAAGAAAAAGCTTTTTGGCGATGTGAATAAGCTGAAAAAACGTTGGCACTGGAAATTTATCTGGACCTGGAATGGAAGAATATTCCTAAAGCAAGCAGAGGGAACTCCAACGTACAGTTTTGACACCGAAGAAGACTTTGAAAACTTTGAATCACGATATGAATAGAAATATACAGTTGTTATCCTTCAAGCTTGAACGCCGATGGGCACCGTACATATGCTGTGAACTTTTATTAAAATTCCAATATCGAGTCAAGTAAGAGTATAAGGTACTATAACTGTTAATATTCTTTCTTTATTATGTGCTTAAAGGTTTATATAACAGGTTTAATTTAATTTAAGATCACTTAATGCCAACGGCGGATAACTTTCTTTCTGAATTGCCTTTCTACGGTTTAGGCTTAGAAGAGTTTCTTAAAGCAACTGGGGCATGGATTTATCATTCCTCTGCCACTTTGCTAGACTCAAAAGATCTTTTCCAAGATGTAATTGAAAGCCCAGATAAAGATCCAGGATTTCAGGATTATGGGAGTAATATCGAATCTAAATATCATACCATTAAACAAATGGGAAATTTTTTCACTGAGACCAGCAGGAAGAATGGATTCTCCATGATACATTGCAATATACGCAGTCTATCTAAAAATATATCTATGCTGCATGATATTCTTTCTATAACAAAAGAGGTTCCAGATGTTATAGCTATTTCTGAAACGAAACTTAACGAAAATAGTCGGCTAAATATTAGCATACCAGGATACGAATTCTTGAATACAAATTCCAAAACTTCGGCTGGAGGTGTTGGCCTTTATTTGTCTAATCAATTGGAATTTGTCCGAAGAAAAGACCTTGAATTATCAACAATTGACGTCGAGTCATGCTGGATTGAAATTATGCGTAAGAAAGAAAAAAACATTATGATTGGTTGTATCTATAGGCATCCCTCTGGTGACCGTGAGCTTTTTAGTGAAACTATGAAGGACCAATTGGAAAAATTTAACAATAAGGGGTATGAGGTATTTATTTTAGGAGATATAAATATCAACTTCTTGAAATATAATGTCGATAATCAAACATCCGAGTTTCTTGATATGTTGTTGAACCTTGGATTTTTTCCTCTTATTACTAAAGCAACAAGAATCACGGATCATACCTCAACTTTAATAGATCACATTTATACGAATGTACCTCATAAAATATTGAAAGCAAGAATTTGTTTAGCTGATATTACCGATCACCTTCCGGTATTTTGTACAGTATCAAACAGGCTCCCTGTGACAGGCGAAAATAAGTATTATAGAGATTATTCGAACTTTGATAATGATGCTTTCTTGAAAGACATAAAAAATGTTGACTTTAAAAGCCTTATTACAAATGATGTTAACGAAAGTATGAATAGACTTGTTGAAACGCTTCAGAAGATATCTGATTGTCACGCTCCAATACGGAAGGTAACTAAGCAAAAAAGAAGACAATTGAAAAGACCATGGATTACCGCTGCTGTACTTAACTCAATTAAGAAAAAACAAAAGCTCTTTAAAACACACTTCTTAAGTAATGACCCGGAAAAAATTAAGTATTATAAAACGTATAACAATAGATTAAATAAAATCAAAGAAGCTGCTAAAACAAATTACTTTAGAGCACAGTTTGATTTAAACAAAGAAAACTTAAAAACTACATGGAAGCTCATTGGTATGATTATCGAAAGGAAAAAAGCATCGTCAGTAACAAGTATCGAAAAGATCATTCATAACAATAAATGTCATACTGATAAAGCTAGCATTTGTCATCAGTTAAATTCATATTTTATAAATGTTGGCCAAGATCTTGCTGGGAAAATACCGGAGGTTGATGTCAATCCAAGCCAATACATAAAAACATCGAATCCAAGTAGCTTCATGTTTCGTGGGATACTTTCAAATGAGGTACACGATGAAATTCTAAACCTGAAATTGAACAAATCATGCATTGGTGTTCCGCAAAAGTGCATAAGAATATCGAGCAACCACCTTAGTGAAGCATTAACAATTATATTTAATCAATCCCTGCTTCAAGGTATTGTTCCCGATGTTCTTAAAATTTCTAAGGTAACACCTGTCGCCAAAGGAGGAGATGCCATGGATCCAGCTAATTATCGCCCAATTTCAACTTTATCAGCTTTTACTCAAATTTTCGAAAAGCTCGTCTACAAACAGTTGATCAATTACATTGAAAAACACAATTTTTTATTCGAGTTTCAGTTTGGATTTCGAAAAGGCCACTCAACTTCACTAGCCATTACTGAAATAGCGGACAACCTAAGGAAAGCAATAGACAATAAAATGTATACTTGTGGTGCATTTTTAGATTTTTCAAAGGCCTTTGATACTGTTAATCACAAAATTCTAGTAGAAAGGTTAGAACTATATGGAGTCAGAGGTATTGCGCTAAATTGGTTTACCAGTTATTTAACAAATAGGCAACAATATGTTGCTTTTGGTAACAACGTATCCTCAAAACAAACGATAAATTGTGGAATTCCTCAGGGTAGCTCTCTTGGACCTCTCTTGTTTTTATTATATATTAATGATTTGCCAAACTGCTCTGATACTCTGAAATTTAGAATATTTGCTGATGACACGAATGTCTTTGCCTCGCACTATGACTTAAGGGAACTTGAAAAACTAATGAACTCTGAGCTCCAAAAAGTTAAGACATGGTTTGACGCAAATAAACTATCAATTAATTATACAAAAACAAATTTCATGATCGTGAAATCAAGTAAAAAGAAAGACGCGGTAATTGATCTGAAATTTCAAAACAGAGATGGTTCAAGCAATTCTTTACAAAGAAAAGACCACATAAAATATTTAGGGGTCATAATTGATGACTGCATATCATGGAGATACCATATTTCTTATGTCTGCTCAAAAATTTCACGAAATATTGGAGTGATATCAAAATTACGGCATTATCTCTCCATTCATCAACTGAAACAAATTTATTACAACCTTGTTTATCCCTACATATCATATGCAATATTGGCCTGGGGAAGCGCTTATAAAACGCACATTAAGAAAGTGCAAGTCAAACAGAATATAGTTGTAAGAATAATGTTCTTTGCTGTATCTTTTGGCGAAAACACCGAAAGCGCTCTTCCCTTGCTAAATCTCTTGGAGCTTCTCACAGTAAATAATATTTATCGTCTTCATGCTTTAAAATTTACTCATTTGTGGCACAAAGGTAAGCTCCCAGAGACACTTTCCTCTTTTTTTCAAATATGCAAAAGATATCCATCCTTACAATACCAGGTACGCAGCAAAGCAAAACTTGCATAAATCACAAGTGCGTACCAATATAGGCAAGCAAATGACGGCTAATATGGCGATTGAACTCTGGGAACAAATTCCTAGCCACTTAAAAAATGTTAATGTATTTTCGTTTGCGAAAAAATTAAAAAGTTATTTACTTGCCGACCAATTACAGATAAAAATGTAGTTCTTCCTTAGATTTTCCTTTTTCTAAATATTCTATTTCTTTCTTCATATATGTTAATATATACCATACATGTCATTACTCTAATTGTGGATTAACAGTTTTATTGTTCAGTTAAATTGTAATTATTTTTTATGTACTTGGTTCTTCTTCAGTTTACTCCAATGTTAAATTTTAAATTGCTGGGGTCTAACTCGAAAACCTTATGGTTAATTTAGACCCCAGGCTCTGAATTATGTTCTTTTGACAATTATCTATTCTTTATTTTCTTAGTTGTTTTCTATAGTTGTTTTTCACATTTCATGTAAATTTTCTTGTATGAGCAAATAAAAATTGTATTGTATTGTATTGTATTGTTATGTTAAGGTGTCAGTAAGTGGTCAGCCAACCACTTATACCGATACACCTTACCGTACGGTGCGGATTAATCAAAATAGCCCAAGTAACCTACTGACCAGGCTTCTACACTGAGTTGTGTCTGGGGCGGTGTTCACACTATATCGTAATTCATTTTTACTTTAAATGTTCTTCAAGTTTTCCAATCAGACAGACAGACAGAAACATAGAAATGACAACAAACAATAGCCTACCTCGAACAGAGGATCAGTGGTGTCCAGCAGAGCAGTACAACAGTATGTATCATCAAAATCGTTCCATCGTCCGAGTTTGGATACATTGCCTTTGGATATAGCGTTGTTATAGCATCTGGAACATGGCCTGCAAATGCTGGGAGAACTGGAGTCATACCAAGATTTCTCATGGCTGTCAGAATCTTGTGCTGCAACTCTAGCTGTGTTTTGTACCATGTTGACGGTAATGGGCCACCCCATCCTTTCATGTTTCCCATTCTAGCCCTAATAAATTTTTCAAATAAATAATAATGCATTAAACAAAATAATTAAATGAATTAATATCTCAAGCTATCAGAAAGGAATGAACGCTTTTAAAAGTCTAGTACATAGCATTGTCGTTTTATTTCTTTTATTTCTTTTCAATCATTATATGTTCAAAATAAAGCTGCATAAAATAATCTTACCAAGCCAAGAATGCAGGACCCCCAAAATGAGAGTCAAGGTCTTCTTGCTTCAGCCCCATCTTTAAGTATACTCTTTTCCAGATAGCTTCTTGTCCATTAAAAGCTAACGGTAGATTGATGCCATTTAGAGCCATCCAGTCTATCTGTCTCTGCCACCTCGTCCAATTCATCCAAGCAAATGAGTAACTTGAGGTACAAACATTCTGATAGTAGCGAAATCTACAAGAAAATGTAAAATTGATTAATTAATTAGTAATTGAAAGTGATTGACTTTTTTTCTTTCAGAGCGGAGGCATATCAGCCTTTATCACCCATTATCTTTTCTACCAGAGCTACTGTGTGTTCTTCATAGCAACTTAGACCCTAACTTTATTTCCTAAAGAGTTTGTCTGTCTATCGAATCCCCCTACCCCACACCTTCCCCCCAGAGGGTGGATACAGGGATGGTGAATGGGTGATAAGTCAGCCCCCCATAAACCCCAGACAGGATAAAAATAAACAATCATACAATTTATAAAACATGGTTTACAAACCTGTATGGAACACGTACGGTGACCAATGATGACACCGTTGGGAATGGTTTGGGAATGTTCAACTGGTCGCCACTCCACGAAACGTGTGCTTTACAGTAATATTTCAAGAAGTGGTTGACAGCGAGAGAACACGCCACTCCTGAGGTACCTGTGATGAACAGCTTCGAGCCATTAGTCTGATATTCAAACATGTCCATGTTGGGATTTCCACTGAGTTTTGGATCAACTGTAATATGGAAAAAAGAAGTGTATTCTGGAAGGAGTCTTGAGATCAGATCTCTGACGGCTTGCTCTTGTACGCTTGGGCTCGCATGACTCTTAATATGAGCATAATCGTTCAATCGATCCTCAATCACCCTTGAATATAAAAAAATACAGCAATAGTAAGGCAATTGGTGCTAATTAACTGAACAAAAGAAAGCGTGTAAGGGCCGGAATCTGGTCCTATTTGATATTTTTTTAATATCCAAGCTTTCAGGCCACTTGGCCGTCAGCCTTGAATGAAATTACTAATCTAAGTCAGTTATAGCGAAAGAAAACAATACGTTCATATGTGATTATTTTCTTGGCTTTACATGTAAATTCATTCGTATTTGTTTATAAGATAGGATGCTTGGTGATTTTAATTTGTAAAAATAAAATAATTTAAGAAAATCAAAAATCAAATTCACGTTTTTATTATGTACTGAACTGTATGTACATGGAAATAAACTTCCGGTATTAAGAGAGTCTGAAACAGGTTTTAAAATCGAGCAAGTCCCTCTACCTTGGCTGATCAATACGAGTCACGCCACATCTTATATGTAATTATTTAGCATAAAGTTATTAAGCTTATACGAAGATAAACTCGTATATGAACACGTATATAAATCCGATGCTCTAAATTCATTTTTTAAAGATAAGATGGTGATTTTTTATTCGTAAAAAGAAAATAATTTAGAAAATATATAAGAATAACAGGTTAATCCGGTAAGTGACGTCGTTTCTTTTCGGCCTTGACCGGTCAAGTCACGCCATGCCACATCTTATAAGAAATTTTCTTTAACAATATACGATCCATGAATCTGGTGTGGCCTGTTATAGCAAAATATTGGGCAAGTCTTTATAAAAAACACTCCTTTGATGTTTTCTAATGAAAAGATTTATCGCTTGAAAACAATTTTCGGGTTTATTTTTGTACGAGGAAATGTTTTGACGAAAGATTAGCGAACCGTACATAACCTTTATTTCAAAAAACTTGAGAAAAATGTTAGAATTGAAAAAAAAATTGCATCTAGTAATAATTAAACTATGCTAGTTGGTATTTTGATATTCTGGTGGCAAGAGTCGGCATTTAGACATGGAATCTGCTCTCATTTTCTATGAATACAGTTTAAAACAACCTACCTTTGCGTCATTTTTGAGGATGATTTTGTTCTCTTTATCTGAATTCTTTTCGTTTTCGCTTCTTTTCTTGATTTGATTTTGGAACTTTGGTCTTACGATTTACTTCGCAAAAAAAGACTTATTCCGTGTGAGCGTGACTTTTATTTGTTAAAAGCCGGGAAACACGGTCACCGGTCACCAGAGAGTCACGAGATCCAATTGACGACATCGATTGAACCAATCACACCGCTTGAAATTACATACGACCAATCAACACGTTGGGTCACGGAACTCGTACGGTCAGGAAGGCACGTTTATACCGCAAACGTAACAAAAACAATAACATACGTATTTGTGGGGGAGGCTATGCGTATTTCTGACGTTCGTGTTTCGAATGACCTTTGAAAATGCTCCGTAAGCTGTATAAAGTTAGCCTGCAGGCTATATAAAGTAGGAAATGGCAAGGACAGTCCCTCGTCAACGCCCCCTAGAATTTCCGGATTTTATTGTTCGAGCGACCCACGAATTTGTAATTTTTCCGCTTTACTATATCCTTTATTTGTTTTAAGATTTCAGTCTCCGACTGTCAACAACTATTTGTTTTTATATTTCTTTTTTTTTCTTATCAGTGGATTTCCTGTGGGATAATTAAAGATGATGATGATGATGAGGTAATAATACATAGTTACATGTACTATATTTTGAAAAAAATACGTCAAAATTTCAGAAATATTTTGAAGCAAACCAAAAAACAAACGGAATATTAATAAATATCAATCTAAAAATAGCCCATGATTGTGACGTCATCAATTCTGACTCCTTCAGCTTTAGAATGTTGATATTTGAGGAAGACACAGCATCGCCTACATTTCTTCCATCTGGTTGTTGTGAGCCGAGGAAATAGATATTTTAATTCTATATTTTCTCTTATTTTGCAATGCAAGTTATATATATATTAGGTTTAGTTTAAAATATATGATATTTGGACATTTGAGTGTCTATATCTCAACTGTTTTTGTTTTGTCTTGTTTTGTTTTTATTATTATTATTTTGCTCTATCGCTCTGAAAATCCACGCTTTTCTTTTTTTAACGGCAAGTCACCAAAATTTTAAACTGGTTCAAAAATAAAATATTTTCAAATGGTACTAACCCTACCCCCCTCAGTAGTCAAAAGGGGCGGTTACCAAGTCTTGTGTTGACTTGGAAAAGAAAGGAAAAAAAGTCGAATTGAAAAAATTGAAGTTTTTCTGTAAAAAGAAGATGTCGTCTCGAGTTTTAAGGAAATTACAGGGAGATGAACAGCTTGATATTCAACTTGACGATGACGATGAAGATGAGATCAACCTTGTGCAATCGCAAAGAAAAAAGAAGAAAAACCAGGGGGTGATCAATCCATTTGATTTGGTAGGCTACTGATATGCACTAACTATATCTAACTAAGCTTAAGCTTATATAACAGGCCAATAAAATATAATAGGACATATAACTATAATTTACATTCATTACTCATAAGTTATAAATGGGGCTTTATTGGCTAGTATTTTTCTGTCCTTTATATTCCTTTGAAAGTTTTTTTACCTAAATAATGTGGTTTAAGATTTTTCATCTGCTATAAGCTTACATATGAGAAGCCACTTTAATATCAAGGTTAATGTACTGTACCATGTGCGCCCTGTATGGAAGTACTAATCGTTTCTCATTACGATAAAATAGGTTTTGATGCTTGTCCATCAAAGCATTTCCATGACAGTAAAATGTCCTGTACTTGCATCACAAAATGTCATGATTAATATGTTCACCAAAATCTTGCTTGTCATAAAAATTAATCTTAAAGTTCTGTACATTTTGTGACAATCGAGTGTGATGTAAAATTATTAATTTATAACTTGTGTTGTTATTACTTCTACTGGTATAGGGAAGCATGTGGAGTGTGCTGCTTATGCACCATGTGGCCTCTCATCAATGCAACCTGGGTTAGAGTCATGTGCCCAGTTGTACGAAGGGTGGATAGCAGTATCTCATGGGTCAATCCTTATCCAGTGGATAAATCGATGCTGTTATTCAATAAATTTATCCACCAAATAAGATTTATCTGTCGAATAGCGCTATTCACCATTCGTACAAGCAGGCCATACAGGGCTCAGTATTGTACCATAAAACAACAACAATAATAATAATGTCTTGTTTCCAAGAGTATAACAGATAGCACAGAGGCAATTGTTTCCAATCTGGCTCTCAATTCCTAATCAAATTAGAATTCAATTTGGAAGTTGATTTTTGTAAAGGGATAAATATTGTAGAATATGTTGGAGAAAAACCCTCAAAACACAGGAGCAAACCAACAAATAACTTTACTCACACATGACACCGAAAACAGCAGGAGTCGACCGCAGGCCAATTTAGTAAAAGGCGGCAATAAGTAAAATCACTTGACTAATAAGTGTGATAAAAGGGTTAGTAATAATAATATAAAAGTTGTTATACAGCACACTACAAAATCTCAATGTGCTTTATAAACAAGAAGATAATATAAGTTGAAAAATTAGGGTTATTAGACAACCCTGTCTCCACATCTGGTTAAAATACCTATTTAGTTCAAAAGCTTGGAAGAATTACAAATCAAATTTAAACAAAATGTAATCGTTCGTTTTTGATATGGATCTTATTTTATTGTGTAGTTGAATGAAGGTAACGATGTGTCGAGTGATGAACCTGAAGAAAATGAAGAATCACAAACCACTGAGGAAAAACAAGAACCTGAAGAGAAAGAGAGATTGGAAAATGATACAGTATCTCCTGCGTCAAGCCAGAAGAAGAAGAAAAAAAAGAAACGGAAGGGAAAAGGGAATAAGGGTGAACAAGAACAGAGAAATGCAAACAAGGTGTGTACTCAAATTTTGATGAGCAATACCATATAGATCATAATAGATTGTTTTTGAATTAGTCAAATAACTGCTGTGTTCCTCATTTATGCAGCAATGTCCTTATTTCAATCAAAGCATTCACAAAATATTGTACTAATGGTAAAGCAATGAATGCCTACAATAATTGGCTACCTTGTTAGGAGTAACCATATAGCTACCTCTTAATTCTGTTCCTATTAATTTGTTACATTTATTCTTAGCAAAGCTAATGAAATAAAACAATATGATATACAACTTCAATCAATACAAACACCTAGAAATTCAATGCACTTTCATTGAAATGGATGAATAATTCGAAATAATTCCATACACACAGAAATCAAATCTAGCTTTGAGGTAACAGAGAATTAAAAACTGGAGTATTTTAAATTTTACTTTGCTCTACCCCTTGCAACCCCACACCACTCCCCCTACCCACTCCCACCCCACTCTCCCAATGCTCCACTCCAGCGGTATGTCCTTGTATAAATCTAGAGATGCATGAAATGTTTGTGATTCTTATATTTAAGGATGAAGAGGATATTGATGCAACAATCCGTGAAGTCAATGATATGCTCGGAATAACACAAACTCTTACAGTTACAGGTGAGAGATTTTAAGTTAATCATAATAATGTACTTGTATTCCTTTTTGAGATTTTTAGTGAAAATTGAGGTTGCATCGTCGTGTATGGGAAGTCCCACTTGTGTGTTGAGAAACCTATGATGTACTTCGTTATTCTGTACACGATGATAGTAGCAAAATTTAAGGATGACATTCCTTAATCTTACTGGGCTTCCTGTGTTTGTTTTTTTTTGCCACAGGAATCCCATCCCTTTTAATAAATTCGAAATCGTTTGGATGCTAGTGATAACAGTTAGTAACTGTATTATTTACTGAAAGGATTTTACTCTCTTTAAATAAAGGCACCTATATCTATCTAGTGTAGTGGGGTTCCTGTGACTAGTAACACACAGGAAGCCCAATCCTGCTATACTATATAATAAAAACTAAAAACTACATAAATAGACCATTTTCGAGTTCCAAATTACCGCTGCGTTCCTTGATTACAGACTCATTTTCTCAGGGTTAGCCTCACAAATACCAACGGTAAAGTAAAGAATGCACAACTTCAACAATACAAACACTTTGATATTCCATGGACGTTCAATGGAACAGATGAATATTCTGCACAAATTCAAGGCTAACCCTGGGCAACAGAGAACTTGAAACTGGAGTATATTACAAATAACATAGCCCATCTGGTACATTATACAGATAATGCAGCAACGACAGAGTCAACATCTTCAGTGCTGGACACCAAGGGTCTATTAGGAGTCGAAAATAGGTAAAACATTGACTAATCATGTGGTTCAAGGTAGCATGTCAGGTCAGTGAGGATAGGATGTGAGTACACTGACTGTAGGGTGTCATAGGGTGTCATGTCAGTAGGGTGTTATTATGTGGTCCAAGGTAGGGTGTCAGTTCAGTGAGGATAGGATGTGAGTACACTGACTGTAGCGTGTCAGGTCAGTGAGGATAGGATGTGAGTACATTGACTGTAGGGTGTCATGTCAGTAGGGTGTTATTATGTGGTCCAAGGTAGGGTGTCAGTTCAGTGAGGATAGGATGTGAGTACACTGACTGTAGCGTGTCAGGTCAGTGAGGATAGGATGTGAGTACATTGACTGTAGGGTGTTATAGGGTGTCATGTCAGTAGGGTGTTATTGTTTAGAGGAGTAAAAATAATCTGTCAGCCAAGAAAAAAATTGGGGTCTTACTAATAGTACCTATTGCTTACTTGTTCTGGGCCCAGTTGTTCAAAGCCCGATTAGTGCTAATCCTGGGTTAACTCTTAATAAGACCTATAGAGTTAATCCTGGATAAGCGCTAATCCAGCTTTGAACAACCCGGCCCTGTTGCCTGAACACCTGGTTCTCTCAGTTGGTTGGGCTCTGGTCTGTTGTGCGGGAGGTCGTGGGTTCAAGCATCTGCAGCCAGACTCACTTTCAGGGTCTTACAATATCTGAGTAGAAAGTGCTGCTTTTCCTCTAAAAATATCTGAAAATGGTTAGTCGTGTCTCTGATGACCACGTTAAATGGTGATCCCGTCTCAAGTTTAACCGCAGTACTAAGTTTGCAACTGTAGTATTATTAGAGATTTGTTGATATTTTGATCTATTTGAAATTTTGGTAGGAATCTAAATGCAGAAAATGAAATGAAAAAAAGGTTTGGGTCGAACATCGTAAGAAACGAGAGCAGGTAAGTCAATCATAAAAGCTTTTTTCCAAAGTTTTTTGCTTTCAAAAAAATTTTTTTGATTATATTTTCCTTTGTTGCCTTATTTACCGATATTCTTACCTCATGTTGTTGTTATTACAGACAGAAGAGAGCGCATAGAAGAGTTTATCAGCGTAGTTCTTTGTAAGTATTATCAAATTTGAAGTAAATCTTACTTCTCTCAGTCCATGTACACCTATGTCAAAAGGGGTTGAGAAATTTATTAACGCTGCTCACGTTTTTTCTCTCTCCACAAAAATCAACTCCTTGCTCCTGCCATAAGCCTCTGTGACTTGGGACTGAAACTTGAGCAGCACCTCCTCGTATGTTTAACGTAAAATTGCTTAACTTATTTTTGATGCAACAGGAATAATCTTACCATCTTAATATTGTTTTAGACTGGTAACCCCAAAAGAAACATGGCCGAACATGTCCAAATCAGGTATTGAATTATTGCAATAGTTCTGTAACATCTAGTGGCTTTCTTTTGTTTTTGATTAAATCATCAAATAACGATCCTTGGTCGACGGCTATGGGAAGATACAGTAAAACCTAATGTTGGACTACGAATCTGTGAGAAAATGAACTAAGAGAAGGAATCTCCTGTAGTCATGCTTGTGACCATCATAGTTACGATACATGGTTGACGGCTATAGGAAGATACAGTAAAACCTAATGTTGGACTACGAATCTGTGAGAAAATGAACTAAGAGAATGAATCTCTGGTAGTTATGCTTGTGACCATCATAGTCACCGTTTGATGCTATTTTTAGAACCACATTTCCCATCGTTTGTTTTTCTGCACGCGAATACTGCGCGCGCTCCTCGCTGTTTGCTCATGCTTTTTTTGAAAAACACAAGAAACCACGCGTGCAGAAAAACAAACGTCTAAATGGATGATTCTAAAGCGTAAGACACACAGTCCAGCATTGTACGCAACATTGCACGCAACATTGCACACAACAAAATAGCATCACGATGGGGCGTGGGAATTTCTTCTCAGTTCATTTTTTCTTGTTCCTGATTATGCACAATCTATAGAAGTGATTTTATATCCGAACTCTGCTGTTTGCTTTAATTACTGTGTTTTTCCGTTATATTCATAGGTCTCAGTATGTCACTAGTGGAATCCAAGAATGGGTATGTTTACGTTACCACCCTCCACAGGCTACCCCCCTCCGCAAGCTACCCCATATTTTCTCTCTTGGGATTCCTGTGTTAAATTTTATGGCAGAGAAGAACTAGGAACGAGAGGAGTAGGCAACTCCTCTTCTTCTTTCTCCCTCCACTCCCCCTTCCCCTTCGTCTTTTTTGTCCTCGCCATAGGAAGTCCATAGAGCAAAAAAGAGCCAAGGCTATGTTAAATTGCCCATCACCCTTCTGACAATATTCTCAGTATTGATTCTACATGGGGTAAGATGTTGAATAACCCGAAAAAATTACATAGTTTGAGTGCGGCTTCTTGAAGTTGTGAAGGTTTTTCCATGTCATATGCTAACGCTGTGACGTATGAGGATGCATTTATGGTTATTTGTTGTTCCTTGTACTTCTATGTGAAAACTAGCTTGCAATAATTTCTATAAGAGCAATGGGGAAAGAATCAATACTGTGAATATTGTCAGAAGGGCGATAGGCACTTTAACGTCTTTGGTTGTAGTGTTTGATTGTCTTGTTGTGTGATGTTACGTGTATACATTAATCATATACCTGGGTTGAAAGAAGCACTGTATGTGCGTGTGATAGTGTGTCGCCTCTGGATAACTTTAACTTCTGAAAATCTTACTACAGGGACTGATCTAGAGATGGTACATTTTCGCTTCCTTAGCTACAATCGACTGAACCTCACCAACATCATCACCTAAAAGGCAACTACGAAGCCGCAACTAGGCTTTCTTTCTCAAATGCCCTCTTTGCGTCCCCCGCCCTTTCCTTTACTCCAAGGCCTCATAGAGGTTGTTTCAAAATAATTTCAAATTTGAAGGTTTTTTTAAAGAGGTATAAACATTTATCTCTCGTCACTGACTGAGATAAACTGTAAAACTGTTATTGTGTAAAATCTTTTGTAATCCAGGTTCAACTACTTTGTCTTTGAACACTCTCAAGCCTACCAAAAGATCCAGTTTCTATTTCTAGATGCAGTAGAATCGCTTGATCCTAATAACATATCAGTAAGTATCACCTATGATTACCCATTTCTCTTTGTATTTGGAATTATTTTGTGGTAAGAACCACAGGTAACCCAGGCTACCTACTTTTATTATTTTCTAAAAGTAAGTAGTAAATAGATTTTGCTAAAATTTGGTAGGTTTCGCTAAGATTTTGAAGATAGAAATTCGAGTATATATTAAAAAAAAAAAAGAAGTGTACTTACACTCTCGTATTAAAAGTTTCAATTTTAAGCGTTTTCTTAGCGATTTTAGGTACCCTCTCCACTTCTCTTTCCTAAAAGTGGATAGCCTGGGTTACCTGTGGTCAAATGCATGACAATGGGAACCACGTGTGGCGACGCGCGCGCTTCTCGTTTACGGCAGATCGAAAGGACCCTTAGCAAAATTATCTTGGATGCGAGGCTAACATGGAAATACAAACGAAATGCTACTTACACATTACGGAGAAAAAATGTAATTTCTTCTGTGTTTTCATGTTAGGCTAGCATCCAAGATAATTTTGAGATGGGTCCATGGGAATTAGAAGTCGATTGTGCGGAAGGGAGAAAACCTGAAAGCTTAGAGAAAAAACCTCGAAGCACAGGAGAGAACCAACTCTACTCACGTTAGATGATCTGGATTGTCCAAACTAATGTTAACCATAAGAATTTTGCTAGATCACCCCTTAAAATATAAAGTAATGCTCTCTCATACACCTGGGTTAAAAGAAGCACTGTGTTTCATCCTATAAGAATACAGAGCAACTATATCCTTCTTCACTCTTCCATAGGCAAGTTTCACTTTCCTTGATTATATTAACTTAACGTTGAGAATGAAAACGATTTATAAAGGTTTACGCTTTAATAGCACAACTAAAGTCTGTTTCCCCCCACAATAGGCTATTCTACATTCGCATCCATTCCACATTGACTCGTTACTGCAGCTCAGCGAAATCTGCAAGATGGGAGAGGATTACCAGATGGCAGCAGACTTGGTCGGTAAGGACTCGGTAGCCCTTGGGGATAAAGGGGGGGGGGGGGGGGGGGATTACCTATGTACCAGCCACAGTTGCTATGGAAAGGACTAAAGTCTTTAAGAGGTTTTATACTTATGTTTTATGCTCATGCATAAAACCAATAGGTGAAATGGATTGTTTTCTAATAGGTGTGGTGACGTCATCACTCGTGCATAATTTTGACGTCATATTTCATTAAAGAAAAAAAACGAGCGTGCATTTGGTCGGTTTGAGCCATCGCAGTCAGGGAGCGACACGTCCGTACAAGGAGGAGCTTTACGTACAAAATCTGCTCCATGCCGCTAGAGAATGGAGAGCCTGATAGGCTCACCCAGTCACAACGCGTTAGGTTTGCTAGTAATATTCACTCAGAAGTCAAAAGACGGCACCATTATAGTCACGGACAGGGTGTATCCGTATGGTAGAGTATGGTACAGTTTTATTCTAATGAGCCCACTGATTTGTGAAACCACAATATTGATATGATATATCTATCTTCCATTCTCTTGCTTCCAGAAAGAGCTTTGTACTGTTTTGAATGCAGTTTTCACACGTTATTTAGCCTTTCACAAGGCACGAGTCGCCTGGACTACTCCAGAGCAGAGAACAGGTAACAAGCTGCCTATGATAGATGTGTTGAACAGCTGCAATAGCCTACATCACTGGTCTGATCAATTATGACAGACTGGACTTGATGAGATTAAAGAAGGTCGCCCACATCGGCGATCTTTGATTTAGGGAACAATGGGTGGTTTATCAGTATAGTACATTCGCCTCTCACCTCTAGGGTCTCGGGTTCAATTTTCTGGGGTGCTTAACATTTTCCCGGAAAACTAGGTCTTCCTGAAAACTAGGTCTTCCGATTGAGGTAATCTAATTTTCCCGCTCTTTTTGGTTCTTTCGGTAGACGCGTGTACCATTCCCGCTCTTTTCTTTCCATTAGCGAATAAATTTCCAACCGGATGGATTTGTTTAAATGGTAAGCTCGGCATCAAACAGGAGTAGAGTTTCTTAGGTCTCTCCCTTGATTCGGAGGGGTTTTCTACGGGTTCTCCGTTTTTCCTTCCTCCCGAAAACCCAACACGCTAAATTTCAATTTGATCTGTGAGTAAGCCTTGCCATGACTTAGATCAGCCCAGAGGTTGTTTCAGGGTTCAATCTGTGAGTAAGCCTTGCCATGACTTAGATCAGCCCAGAGGTTGTTTCAGGGTTCAATCTGTGAGTTAGCCATGCCCTGACTTAGATCAGCCCAGAGGTTGTTTCAGGGTTCAATCTGTGAGTTAGCCATGCCCTGACTTAGATCAACCCAGAGGTCGTTTCAGGGTTTGATCTGTGAGTTAGCCATGCCCTGACTTAGATCAGCCCAGAGGTTGTTTCAGGGTTTGATCTGTGAGTTA
Organism: Actinia equina; assembly: GCA_011057435.1. Classification (NCBI taxonomy): domain Eukaryota; kingdom Metazoa; phylum Cnidaria; class Anthozoa; order Actiniaria; family Actiniidae; genus Actinia; species Actinia equina. The sequence goes on along the minus strand of WHPX01000683.1, from coordinate 138,317 downwards.
GCCATGCCCTGACTTAGATCAGCCCAGAGGTTGTTTCAGGGTTTGATCTGTGAGTTAGCTATGCCCTGACTTTAATCAGCCCAGTTTTTCAGGGTTTAAGGTCATAAGTACATTAAGGAAGTAGCACCACGCATCTAATGTGTATCATTGCTTTACAGGCCTTTCTTCATCGCTCTTTTTCGACAATTGATATTCGTTGGCCAAAAAGGTGAGCTAAATAGATACTACTTTATACTGGAATGCTACCGATGGATTAACTCTCATCGTGAAACTATTTTTAACTTTTCTAAATGTAACTGGCCTGCCATTGATCGTCGACTTTCCTTACATCGGCCCATTCGTCAAACAAAAACTACTCAACTGATGCTGCAAAGAGTTTCGGTGAATTATCCAAATCGAAAGACCAATTTCTGATGTCCAAAGTGGTACTTTGCAGCGTTGATTCCGTGTATTTTGTTGACTTTCTTGGGATCTTTCCTACGATAGGTCAAACTGTTATCTTCTCTTCTTTTTCTTTCATGCTTGCTTGCATGCTCGACTGCCTGCCTGTTTGCTTGCTTTCTTCTTGCTTCCTTTTTTCCCTCGCCTTGCTTCTTCAACACATTGGTTTACCTCCACGTCATAGACTATTGCGAGTTCATGTTGTATAGATAACACAAGAGAAACTAATTTTGATCCTATTTTGCGCAGGTTGTCATCGAACTGCACTCGAATTATGTAAACTTCTTCTCAGGTACAGCTGAATATTGTTTACCTATGTAGGAATTTTGCTTAAAGTTAATTTCGTAGACTGTGAAACATCAAGTGACATCCATCACGCCAATCACACGCGAGATCACTGGTCACCCAATCAGAATGCTTGATAGATTACTGTCGCGCTCACTATTACCGCCATCTGTCAAGTATTAAACAAGACTAAACTTAGGCTTGGTTCAGCCGTGAGATTGTCGTTTGCGCCAAGCCTCCGCCACCCCCCACCCCACATACCCCCTACCCCCTACCCCATTACCCGCTCCCCCAGCTCAGTGGGGAGAGGATCACGGGCGCACCAAAACCACTATGGCTGGAAATCGAGCCTAGGCTTAACTTTGATCGGCCCAGAGGTTGTTCGATAAAAGTGTGAAGGTTTGAAGCCGGTTAAAACTAAGAACTGTTGGTTTTCATAGAAGACACAATTCAAACTTTTTTCTGCTAATCCAACGTTCTGATTTTTCGTCAGTCTGGACCCTGAGAACGATCCTCTGTGTACTCTTCTCATGATTGACTTCTATGCTGTGACGTCAGACCAGTATTCGTACCTAGTGCGCATGTACGACGAATGGGAGGTGAGGTACCACGATGACATTGAAATACAAAGTCAAGTGGCAAATTTCTGTTTTTTTCCCAGTCAAAAATGGTTGTTCTAGATTTCTTTAGATGCGCAAATGGTCTATCCATCCCCACAATTCTGTTAGCCAAATAAACTTATTTTACAACTATTACTCCCCATAAGAGGCTCTCCTATAGTTCGTTGTTAGTCTTCTTGATGCTTTGTACCTATATTAAGCATTTTCCACATTTTTAATTTCAGAGTCACAGAAATTTATCTCAACTGCCGAACTTTGCTTTGTCGGTGCCACTTGCTTTGTTTCATCTGAGCAAAGACAAAGACGATACAAGGAGAGCAGATGAAATGGTAATCAAATGCTCCTTCTCTTACAATACATACCGCTGTTCGTGATGATCACAGACTCATTTTTTACTTTTTTTAGCCTCGTTTACGGAATTGGTAGATAGGCCGTTAAAAGACAATAGGATTTCATACTGGTATTTCTAAAAGTGTACAAACGAAAATGTAGGAAATAGCTATATCTACTGAATGAGAGAATAGACTATTTATTAGATACAATGCTAAGGATGTATCTTTTATTTTATTTTATTTGGTCGTTCGTTTTTTGTTTTTGTTTTTTTGTTTGTTTGTTTTTTTTTTAGTTTGGTCTTTTGTTTTTTCGTTCGTTTGTGTGTTTATTCGTATTTTCGTGCATTTTTTTTTCTTTTTCTGTTTCGTATCCTTTCGAACTTTTTATTCGCATACAGAGTGTTCCATTTCATCTTTTCTCGCATGTCTAACGAATGAATATTGTTCTTCGTTGCAGCTCCAAAACTCTCTCATCATGTTTCCATCAGTAAGTACATATATAATTAACACAGTGCGACTACACCAACTAAGGCAACCCAGCTAGCCAATCACGATTGAGTAGAGTTCAAACCATGTATTCGTGAAATAGTACTAACTAATTAGTACAAAATAGCACCAATGAAACAATTGAAAACAAGAGAACTAGACTTGTTTAGTGCTATTTAGTTTGTGTGCTGTTTCACGGATGTAGACCCTTTGCATGTGACGTCAAAGCAGCTCGATCTGGAGGACAAAACAAAAGAATTCCAATCTCCTGAGAACTGGAACCTATTGTTTTGTCCCCCAGATTTAGCTGTATTTCAAAGTGCTGCAAGGTTCTATATGCTTTGCACTTTTTAAAAACAATAGAATCTACACAAATTATATATTTTTTTCTCTTTAAAAGCAGATATTTTACTTTATACGCGCGCGTGTGTGTATGATCAGAAGTGAACAAGAAACTAATACTTCAGAGTTCGTCACAATCCTATTATATTCAGCGCCAAAAATGTGATTTGTGAATTTGTTTTAAAATTTGTTTCAGTGATTTTGGTTAATGTATACGCACTCTTACTAATATAGATAAATTTTTATAAAATATTATCTTTCAATTTTTCAGGTTTTGAGTTTAAAATTCAAGAAATTTCAATTATTTCTTGTCAGGTTTTGGTGCCATTGATGGACAAGTGTGGTGTATCGTTAGATCCTTCCATAGCAAGCCACAAGTTCTATTCCGTGGATGCAAAGACAAGGTGATTATCATAACAACAATTCTGAGGTTGAGGAAAAAACTGGATCCAGTCGGCATTGTAGTGCATTGTGGGAATGTTTGAGGGGACAGATTTCCAATGGCGTCTATTTCGTCCCCTCAAAACAATCCCACAATACACTGCAATGGAAACTCGACCCAGTATTTTCTCATCTTCGAAATAGCTAGGAAACCCTTTTGTTATAGGTCTTTGTTCACTTTTTTCAAGCGTGACCGTGCACAATCTTTCGTTTTACCATTGTCTTACCATTGTTGGCAATGGCTGAGTGAACATATCAAAATCTTTCTTTTGGCAGCTAGTTCAAATTACTTAAAGATTTTTAAGAGATATTTGAATATTCCTTGCAATAGTCCCGTAGACAAATTTTATGTTTACTTATTTTGCAATTTCGGATGAGCATAAATCAAACATATTGCACGGTCAAGACCGGTTCAACCTCACAAGCGAACGAAGACCTGATAACAATAGGTTTCCTAACCATTCCCCTCTATTAACTATGCTCAAATGAATTCCATGATTCTATTTATTGTCCATGACAAATATGATAAAGTTGACTATGATGATGATGATGTTAGCTGATAAACTAACGTGTATGCAGGGGGATTTCCACTGGGGGATTCGTTAATGGTAATAAATACTGCTCTTGTTGTTTTTTTTTAAAGTGAATCTATAGCCTTACATCAACTGGTAATGCTTTACGTAGGCAGAACACATCACGTGTGGAAGGATCCTCAGGTAACTAACTAGATCATGTACCAAATGGACCAAACCCACGTGACACGAGTGAAAAACGTCTGCGCGTGCGCTAAACCCGTATGCAAATTAGTCAAAACTCTTCATGCTATTGTAAAAATATGTAAATTGGACTTTCAAACATGCCTGATAAATTGGACTTCACAAAATACCAAAACTTAGTGCCCATGCTTGAAGCTTAAGGGTAATTCTTTCATATTGTGTTTGTTTATACAGTATCATGGTCTGACAAAAGTATACTCGAGAAATGTTTTGTATGCTCGCAGAAAACAAACATTTATTTCCTCACTCAAACTCTTCTAAGTTCTTAGAAAACGTGCTGAAATGCACGCATGCGCAAACGTTTTTCTCTAGTGTCCTTGGGCGTAATGTTTTCCCATTTCAGACAACCTGTCATTCTCTTGAGAATAAGATTCTTCGTTTGAGTTGTGTCCATATTCATGTGTCTTCTCGTCCACAACCGTTAGACAAATAAATGATACTCTAGGGAACGACACGTGGTCTGATATGGGAAAACAGTGGATTAAGTAGTGTTTAAAAAACGAGTAGGAGTGTTTTATCAGGTATAAAAGCACGAGGCGTAGCCGAGTGCTTTTATACGTGATAAAACACGATCTACGAGTTTTTTGAACTGCTTAAAACACTCATGAACAATTTATAAGATTTTGGTTCAACTGGAGCCACCATACACGTCACGAACATGGATTTTTATACTTCGATAGAGATTTGACGTCACGGGCATGCGCAACCAGTTCAATAGAAGCTCCCACACGTTGGATATTGCGTGGCAAGGCAAAGACAGGCACGTTAGTCAAAGATCATTAGGGTTAACTATGACCTTGATGAAGCTCTATGTCTTCATCTAAACTTGGATGCATACTTCATCCCTGATGAAGTCATCCTCATAGTATTCGAGTGGTCTTTATATAAAGATCACATGTGTCTTTATATAAAGACACATGTGTCTTTATATAAAATCACTTGAATATTAATGAAGAGGACTTTATCGGGTATAAAGGTTCATGCACATGACGTGTATGGTGGCTCCAATTGGACCATAAGCTTATGAATTATTAATGAGTGTTTTAAGTCTATTCAAAAAACGTTGTCGGGTTCAAAAGGTTTAATCATCTAGGCTAAGACCGAGGGGTATTCTCGGTAGTTGATATCCAGGGCCCGATTGTACGAAGCCTGGATAGCGCTATCCAGCAGATAAGTCGATGCTGTTATCCAAAAGATTTATCCACTGGATAGCGCTATCCAGGCTTCGTACAACGGGGCCCTGAACGTTCGGACAGATTAGTGTTTGCTTACAGACATATACACGAAGAGCGACAAAATGCTTTGCTCGATGACCAGAATGAATGTTAAAGAGCTGCAAAACTGCAATTTGCATGATATTAGCCTCATTAACTGTTTACCCACAGGATCCTAACGTCTTTCGTCGGCATTTAAATCTTTCAAACTCGAAAAAGTTTTGCTTTTTATTTTTTATTTTTTTTATATCAAGCAAGAGAATATGAAGTAAGCTCATTTAATATTCTCTTCTATCAAGATATTGAGGTTTTCTAACGACAGTGCGTTTTCTTAGGTTATTGATTGGCTGGTTGGGAATGCCAGGAAGGTGTTACAAAGAGTAGACACTAAAGATCCTTATGTACAAGACTGCGCGCGAAAGTAAGTAACCACGTGCAGTAGACTTGACGAAAACAAGAAAGTTGTAGAACTTTTGGGAATCTCAGGGGAACTGCGATAGGCTTTGTTATGAAAAGCCAGAAACTGATCCAGGGGTAATGAGGAGGTGACTATTCACCGCCCCGCTCCCTCCCCCCTCAAGCCCCCTTTTGCACAGATTAAATATTTGTTTATAACCGAAAACGTTTATCCTGACAAACTTTCACTCGGTTAACTTAAATTTCCTTCAATTTGAGACTTTTATGGGTTTCCTGTGGTATTGGCGCGAGGTGCCCTGTAACAATCACCCATTTTAAACATTCTGAAACCGCCTCTGAAATCTACTCTAGGAATCCCACATGGCGGCTGTTTGTATTTAATTTTGCCGCGTTTTTATCTGTTTTCTGTTATTGTACACCCGCGTTTAAATATCACGTGGAGTTGTTTATTCCTCGCAGGCGTGCAGTAAGATACCGTGGAACACCGAGGTCAATCTATAGACACATCATCATGTCAGGTAAGTTGATAAAAAAAAGACCAAAAAAAACCGCTTTCTTTGGCTGAACGCGGTACGCATACTTCTTTACTAACTTTGATTTTGATATCAAAATCAATATTACAATGTCATGCCTGGTGCTATGAAGATAAATATCCTAACAAAATCATGTTAACTTTTTTTTCCAGACATCAAGGATGCAACTGCTTCTCTACCGATGGTAATAATGCTTTAATGCTTCAATATAATATAGATCGTTTTCGAATTCGTACAATACCGCTGTGTTCCTTGATCACAGGCTCATTTACTTAGGGTTAGCCTCGTATCAGTGTCTAAATATTCACAAATACCAACGGTAAAGTAAAGAATGCACAACTTCAACAATACAAACACTTTGAAACTCGACGGACCTTGACTGGAACACGTGAATATTTTTCACAAATCCGAGGCTATCCCTGAGCTACGAAGAACTCGAAACTGGAGTATTCAGCAATTCTTCGTTTGCACATGACGTCATAGTCGCCATGTTGGATGAATTTAACAAAAAAGTCGTATCATCCAACATCGCCACCGTTTCTTTTGTTATTTCACTCCCTTGGGAATGATTGAAAACCAGCAATACGGGGTTTGAATTTAATACGGATTTTGATCAAATTTAGACATGGTTCGGCTGTCCTAAGGCCATCGTCAGTGATAAAGAATCACAATAAGTGAACCGTTACATGCGTGAGTGAAAAAAAGAAGTAAATTTACTAAGATGACCTTTAGCCGGCATGTCGTGTATGTAAAAGGTCATGTATGATGCATATCATGATGACTTCATCAGTGCAACGAGGGTAAGGTATTTACCATGGTCCGTTTAATGTTTTTGATTCTCCATTTGTTTTATTGCCTTTTCTAGGATTTACAAGATGTTCCATTGATGTCCTACGATCCCCTCCCCCCTGCGGATTCTGTGTCTTCCTACTCCAGGCCTCAGAGGTGAGTCTGGCTGCATATTTGAATCTATTGATGAGTTGCAAGCATTCCCAAGAGAGTTAAAAGACAAAAGCATGGCGGCCATTGTGGTGCTCTTAAAAATGCATACTAATGACAAATCTTTGTTAAATGGCACAAACGCTCCCCCGAGAGGATGCGATGACGTAACGTGCAATCTAAGAATAGAGGTTTTGCACCATCACGTGACAGCAGCCATGCTAGATGGCAGGAAAAATACACCCTTGCATGTGACGTCAAAGTAGCTCAATTTCGAGAATAAAACAAAAGAATTTCCATCTCCTGAGAATAGACCATTTCACAGATCCCGCGGCTCAACCACAGCCTCGTCAGCGTGTAATATATTCTTTAGAAATTGCGTACAACCTGTGAAATTTTTAAGTGTTTCAATTGTTCGTTGATGTGTAAATCAAGTAGTCAAGGCTGAGGCTGAGTAACAGGATCCGTGAAATGGCCTATTGCAAACTTATTGTTATGTCCTACAAATTGAGCTGCATTCCGGCGTGCTACAAGGGGTCTATACTATCGTTTTACACGAGAAAGAATTCAATTCTTGTAATATGTATTCTACAGGCCCACCAGACGTACTGAGGAACACAGCCCGTTGTCACTCTTCTTCCGTTCACTTCTTCCGTCGTACAATGCACAGGTAACCCACTTCAAAACCACTAGTATTTCTTTCCCATATCAATCTAGCATTGTTTAGTAATAAGGCTTGTGTCTGGTAACTTACTTTGAGATATATACTCATATCGAACCACTGATAGTGTGCTCAACACTATTATAGGCTTAAACTATCCAATTTTCTTTTCGATCGCAATGCCCTTGAGAAAGATACTGTAATGTAAATATTAGGATATAGGGAAATATAGGGTAGCATGGGTGCCGTACGCTGCTAATGCGTCGCATTTCAATGAGACCTGGGTTCGAGTCCTGTCGGTCTCGGTGTCGTATGTGAGTCGAGTTCTTTGCTCGTTCTCTTCTTTACTTCGAGGGTTTTTCTCCGGGCTCTCCGATATTGATCACTGCCATTTGTGCATGCGCGTAACAATTATTTGTTCTTCAGCCTTGCCCCCAGAGCCTGCGTTTCTCTTTGTCAGTACCGTTTTTCGTTCCTTAACCCAGTGTCTTATGTAAATATTGTTCTCATATTCTTGTATTTTTACCAGGCCCCTAACGACCCCGAATATTTTCGGCCAGGAGACAGACAGGTAGCCCAGGAAGTAGAAGGCGCTGAAGGAGGACCCAGGCCTTTACGAGGATCAGACATTGGGCAAAGTGTTGAGACCCTAATGACCGCTATGAGAGAATTATTAACGAGTATCAGCTTCCGAGGGGAGCCTGGAGAAGAGGAGAATGGCGAAGAAGAGCAGGACTGGAACGATAATGAAGGAAATAGACCACAATAGAATGTCACTCGTGTCTTACTGCGCATGCGTGAAGCTGCTTTGGAAAAACTTAAATGAAATTTACATTCAAGAATAATCGTTTTCTACGATAAATTGGTTTTGATTGACTAAATTAATGTTCTAGTTTTGGATGCTATTAAATATTTTACATTACGATGTTATGGTGTCTAAAATAATCTTAAAGTGTATATCAAGGGAAAAAAATATTTTCAAAATCATTTATGCGCGAAAAAAGTAGTAGTATGGTTGCAGTATTTTTGTATGTGGCCTGTAGGTGAGTGTAGCAGTATAAAACGTAAATTGTGTCCAATGAGCGCGCCGGGTGATATACACTTGTGTAAAAATACTAAAAAGGTTTGTTTGGAGAAACCACAGGTAACCCAACTGATTAACGGCCCACCACAAAAAAAAGAAAAAGATCATACTGCAACTGTTTTTCCCATAACGACAACGAAATTTATTTAATTTGTCCTTAAATTAGCTGAATAAAAGAAAAACAAAGCGCAACATCTTCAATTTATATTAGGCCTAATTCGTATCGGCGCAAGGATTAGCCATTATGGACCACGTGTCATTCTCTTGAGAATAAGATTCTTTGTATGAGTTGTACCCAAATTCATGTGTCTTCTCATGCACAACTGTTAAACAAAGAAATGATACTTTGGGGAATGACACGTGGACGGTAATGAGGAAACATTTCACCACTGTTTTCAAATTCTAGACCACGTGCCATTCCCTAGAGTATTATTTCTTTCCTTAACGGTTGCACATAAGAAGACAACTGATGGATACGACCGATGAAAATAACATTTTTCTCAAGAGAGTGACCCGTGGTCTAACATTACCAACATTATGTTACAACATCTAATTCAACACTGATCGCCAGCATTAGTCTGTAGTGACTTTAGCACATTCCTTCATCGAAATAGCGCCCTGTTTCAGTGTTATCGTACCACGTGGGCATTTGAGACATCTTGTCTGGCCGGTTCGTGATTGGTATCGTCCATACGTACACTTACAACACGGCTTCTTGCCTGTCTCTGAATAATGACCAGGAGAACACAAATCTAGGGCAAATACAAACAACACGCTTAGGGTATGAAACACTCTGTGGTATATGCTATATATTTGATAATCTCTATCTTAAAGAATCAAACCAAATTTATTTATTTATTAGCTTTTCCCATGAGGGCAGGGACGCCACAACAGATTTTTGCCAATTACAGTTGCCTGTAGAGTTTCGCACGGGCACCCAAAATGGTCGTCATCAGCGTCTTCTTTTATGTCCGCCTCATACAGGGTTACATAGTGAAGACAGACGGGACCTACGGTTTTAAGTCCTTGTCCGAGAAGACTTGAAGGTCTAACCATTTGAAGGTGAAATTACGAAGGCACCACCTTCTCCTCAGTTATTTTAAGACCCTGAGTGGATGTTGGTCCGGCCCAGGCTTGAACCACGACCTTCCGCACAACAGACCGTCGACGATTAACACAAGTGAATTTAATAAATAACGGAAAGAGAGAGGTATTTTTTGTTCAAATTTAGTTTTACAGTCTGCGTGCGCATGTTATATTCAACTGTAGGTGGTCACAATTTACGTCTTATGCTGTTTTAGCATATACCAACTTGTGTACTTCCTAAGAACGCTTGCGTTCATTGGTTAATTGGAGGTGAATATTGTACGATATTCACCTCTGAATCTCGGAATATTGAGTCGGCAACAAAATGGCATCTGCCGGCAATCGTTTTGCTACAATTTCCGATGAGGAAATTGAAAAAATGAAAGTAAATGCCATTCCTATCAATACTAAAAAGGCAACGAAGTATGGCCTAAACGTTTTGCTAAAAGTTTTGCGTGAATTTGTCACGCAGACTAAAAGTTTCTGTTTGCTTGTTTTTATTGAATTATTGTATACAAAAATAAGTTACTCTGTACACAAGTTGGTATATGCTAAAACAATTATTCGCCTCAGGCTCAGTGAATATGGAGAATATTTACCTCGCCGCTCTAAGACTCGCGTCTTGGTAAATATTCCCCGATATTCACTTCACCTACGGCGAATAATTGCTAAATATTCAATGAGCGCGCCGGATTTATTTTATTCACTTGTGTTAAAATACTTATATGTAATATTCTTTATCCTTACCTCCAGAGGGAGTCAGTACATGAATGACAGCCGGTTTACCAAACCCTCCAAATGACAGAGCCTGCACCTTAATCTCATACTCCATCCCCGGCATGAGATTGCTTAGTACAGCGGTATTAGCGTAACCATGAAGACTGAAGCTGTTTGTCCCAGCGTCAGCCCTGCTATACCGTACGTTATAGTGTAGCTTAGGATTTGATCGTTCCTGAGTTTAGGTTCTTTCCATTTAAGAATTATAGCTGTAGGTCCTAATGGCTTTGCGGATAGATTTGACGGTTCTTGAGGTACTGGCAAAAGAAAGAAGACTTTGATTGGGGAGAAGTAGGTAATGCTAGTCAAGGTTTTGACAATAAAGATTTTTTTGAAATCAGTAGAATACGTTCCCTTGTAATTCTTGATTGCCGACTCATTTAATCTTTCACAACTTCAAGTCGCGTAAAAAATTAGCCAGCTCAACTAGAAACCGTAGACAGCTGTTTCGGCCTGTACTGGGCCTCGTCAGCACAGTGTATCTAGTGAGCTGGTAGAATCCCACGAAAAAGTAGTATGGCACTCTTCTTCAGTCGTTTCATCTAAGGCTCGTAATTTACCTATTACGCATGTTCTTATTTGATATCCGAGCCCATCCCACACGGCTTACTGCCTCATCTATCATATACACTGCTTACCCTCTAACGGTGTGTTCGCCATTAACGTTGCCTTCCCGCCATGACCAGCACCATTAACCGCCTGAATCTCGATTAAATAATTACTGCCAGGAAGAAGACCAGATAAAGTATAAGACAGGACACTAGGCCGCACAATGACTCGTGATTTGTTGGATGATCCTGTATGTTTTCTTTGATAGCCAATCACGTAGCGTAGAAGAGGTTTTGAATATCGACTTGGTGGATCCCAGGTCAGGTGCAAGGTGGTCCCGTTTATTTCTGTACCTATAAAACTACGAGGCTTGGACGGGACTGTAAAACAATGAATATAAAAAAATTACCGTGACTATCAAAGAAGGATAAAAGTAAATAGAATGCAAATCTAGGGAGGTGTTGCAGTACTGCTCTCGCAATTCATCTCTACGACAAGAGTTGGTAAGGTCCATACAGTTGTTCACGACTAGAAAATAATGTTGACTAATTGCGTTTTTTTTGGTACTTGTCATTTCCCATATGGTCTAGCGGTTAGGATTCCTGGTTTTCACCCAGGCGGCTGGGTTCGACTCCCGGTATGGGAATTCCATTTTGCATCGAAAATATTAACTAGTAGTCGAAAAAAATCTGTCCATTTTTTTGACCAATTTCGTTTTACTAAGTTCGTGTCATTTCCCATATGGTCTAGCGGTTAGGATTCCTGGTTTTCACCCAGGCGGCCCGGGTTCGACTCCCGGTATGGGAATTCCATTTTGCAGCGAAAATATTAATTGTTAGTTGAAAAATGTCTCCATTTTTGACCAATTTCGTTTTACTAAATATTTGTCATTTCCCATATGGTCTAGCGGTTAGGATTCCTGGTTTTCACCCAGGCGGCCCGGGTTCGACTCCCGGTATGGGAATTCCATTTTGCAGCGAAAATATTAATTGTTAGTTGAAAAATGTCTCCATTTTTGACCAATTTCGTTTTACTAAATATTTGTCATTTCCCATATGGTCTAGCGGTTAGGATTCCTGGTTTTCACCCAGGCGGCCCGGGTTCGACTCCCGGTATGGGAATTCCATTTTGCAGCGAAAATATTAACTAGTAGTCGAAAAAGATCTGTCCATTTTTGACCAATTTGGTTATACCAAGTTCGTGTCATTTCCCATATGGTCTAGCGGTTAGGATTCCTGGTTTTCACCCAGGCGGCCCGGGTTCGACTCCCGGTATGGGAATTCCATTTTGCATCGAAAATATTAATTGTTAGTTGAAAAATGTCTCCATTTTTGACCAATTTCGTTTTACTAAATATTTGTCATTTCCCATATGGTCTAGCGGTTAGGATTCCTGGTTTTCACCCAGGCGGCCCGGGTTCGACTCCCGGTATGGGAATTCCATTTTGCAGCGAAAATATTAATTGTTAGTTGAAAAATGTCTCCATTTTTGACCAATTTGGTTTTACTAAGTTCGTGTCATTTCCCATATGGTCTAGCGGTTAGGATTCCTGGTTTTCACCCAGGCGGCCCGGGTTCGACTCCCGGTATGGGAATTCCATTTTGCAGCGAAAATATTAATTGTTAGTTGAAAAATGTCTCCATTTTTGACCAATTTCGTTTTACTAAATATTTGTCATTTCCCATATGGTCTAGCGATTAGGATTCCTGGTTTTCACCCAGGCGGCCCGGGTTCGACTCCCGGTATGGGAATTCCATTTTGCAGCGAAAATACTAACTAGTAGTCGAAAAAAATTCTGTCCATTTTTGACCAATTTGGTTTTACTAAGTTCGTGTCATTTCCCATATGGTCTAGCGGTTAGGATTCCTGGTTTTCACCCAGGCGGCCCGGGTTCGACTCCCGGTATGGGAATTCCATTTTGCGGCGAAAATATTAATTGTTAGTTGAAAAATGTCTCCATTTTTGACCAATTTCGTTTTATTAAATATTTGTTATTTCCCATATGGTCTAGCGGTTAGGATTCCTGGTTTTCTCCCAGGCGCCACGGGTTCGACTCCCGGTATGGGAATTCCATTTTGCATCGAAAATACTAACTAGTAGTCGAAAAAAATTCTGTCCATTTTTGACCAATTTGGTTATACAAAGTTCGTATCATTTCCCATATGGTCTAGCGGTTAGGATTCCTGGTTTTCACCCAGGCGGCCCGGGTTCGACTCCCGGTATGGGAATTCCATTTTGCAGCGAAAATATTAATTGTTAGTTGAAAAATGTCTCCATTTTTGACCAATTTCGTTTTACTAAATATTTGTCATTTCCCATATGGTCTAGCGATTAGGATTCCTGGTTTTCACCCAGGCGGCCCGGGTTCGACTCCCGGTATGGGAATTCCATTTTGCGGCGAAAATATTAATTGTTAGTTGAAAATTGTCTCCATTTTTGACCAATTTGGTTTTACTAAGTTCGTGTCATTTCCCATATGGTCTAGCGGTTAGGATTCCTGGTTTTCACCCAGGCGGCCCGGGTTCGACTCCCGGTATGGGAATTCCATTTTGCGGCGAAAATATTAATTGTTAGTTGAAAAATGTCTCCATTTTTGACCAATTTCGTTTTATTAAATATTTGTTATTTCCCATATGGTCTAGCGGTTAGGATTCCTGGTTTTCTCCCAGGCGCCACGGGTTCGACTCCCGGTATGGGAATTCCATTTTGCATCGAAAATACTAACTAGTAGTCGAAAAAAATTCTGTCCATTTTTGACCAATTTGGTTAAACAAAGTTCGTATCATTTCCCATATGGTCTAGCGGTTAGGATTCCTGGTTTTCACCCAGGCGGCCCGGGTTCTACTCCCGGTATGGGAATTCCATTTTGCAGCGAAAATATTAATTGTTAGTTGAAAAATGTCTCCATTTTTGACCAATTTCGTTTTACTAAATATTTGTCATTTCCCATATGGTCTAGCGGTTAGGATTCCTGGTTTTCACCCAGGCGGCCCGGGTTCGACTCCCGGTATGGGAATTCCATTTTGCATCGAAAATATTAACTAGTAGTCGAAAAAGATCTTTCCATTTTTGACCAATTTGGTTATACCAAGTTCGTGTCATTTCCCATATGGTCTAGCGGTTAGGATTCCTGGTTTTCACCCAGGCGGCCCGGGTTCGACTCCCGGTATGGGAATTCCATTTTGCATCGAAAATACTAACTAGTAGTCGAAAAAAATTCTGTCCATTTTTGACCAATTTGGTTATACAAAGTTCGTGTCATTTCCCATATGGTCTAGCGGTTAGGATTCCTGGTTTTCACCCAGGCGGCCCGGGTTCGACTCCCGGTATGGGAATTTCTTTTTGCATCGTAAAAATACTATCGTTTTACATGAGAAAGAATTCGAGTACCGAGAGCTAAGGGATTTTATTGTTCTGCTATCCACAGGCAGCCCAAGCTGTATTAAGGACGTCGGCACGTGATGATGCAAAGCCTCTATTGCATATTAAAAATACTTAAAGGTTAATGAGGAAAATGCAACTAAATGGAGGTCAACTCAATGGCTATAAGAAAATATACTAGCATTTGACATGGTATCCTTGTAGGCAAAAGACTCGTAAAAATATAAACATTGGCCATTTGTCCATACAGAGTTAAATATGAATCGCTTACCAACATTTGGTACTCTTTTGTGTACACTGCACTTCACTTTCGATGCCCAGTCACATACTTTTAAGGAAGGATTGAAGAGTGTACTTGGTGGGCATGTTTTATACGCTGCCTGTCCGTTCTGATGGCAATGTATAAACCTGCGACAAGAACTGGGGTCTGGATACAAGCCGTCTTGAAGACCGGCGCAAGCCGAAGAGACTGGTAATGACTTTGATTCTGAAGAAAATAGATGATATTTAATTGGTTAATATTTGATTCAATCGGTATTTAAATTGCATGATTGAATAAGCTGTGTGTATCGAAATGATCGACCGTGCTCAGCTCAACCTCTATCTACCCAAATGGAGACCTTGTGGTTTATACCATAGGAAGCCCGTAAAGGAAAATCTTCCCTTTGAATGTAACTTCTATTTTATTATAATTTCTTCAGCTTTGCCACTAAAAACTACTAAAACAAATACAGCAATGAAGTATGAAAAAATAAGTTAACACAAGAACTGACGCAATGGTAGGAAACCACTACAGTAAATGCCAATTACAGTAGCCCCTCATATCAAGGGCACTAGGACACCGAACGTGGTTGTATTTCTATAGGTTTTTTTGTCTTTCGATTATTTGAATTAAATTAACGTTATATTTGTTTACTTATCTTGTTTCCGTGTTCCTTCGCTGTTATAATGCAGCCGTTTTCTTGCGGCCATGGAACTTAAGGTGAATTTGATTAACCATATTAACTCTAGGACGGTTGAATATTACTGACGTAAGGAGCATCGCGCGGTCGCGTTGTTATTGGTATAGTACAAACAGAGTCAAGTACGGAACGGCCGTTAAAGAAGCAACGCTCATGGGCTATACAAACCATTTGACCTTTGGAGGAAAACGGCTGCATAGAGGCTGCATTATAACAGCGAAGGAACACGGACACAAGATAAGTAAACAAGTATAACGTTAATTTAATTCAAATAATCGAAAGGAAAAAAACCTATAGATCCAACCACGTTCGGTGTCCTAGTGCCCTTGGTCATATTACAGATAGAGAAAATCCAGTAGATAAAAAAATATAAGATCGTTAAGATTACAAGGAAATAAATAAACCAGAAAATATTGAAAGAATAAAAATACAAGTAGTGATGAGTATGTATTCCCAATGGCTGTTATTACAGTTGAGCCTTCGATGCGATATTCTTTTGTTTTAAGAATCATATCAAGTGGGGCTATCGGGTCGATACAATGCTTGTTGTCTCATTTGCATCAAATTTGCATGCATCCATAATATCTTCTATTCAAACTTGACTAGTTACCTAGTTTGAATGTGACGTACTTCACGGCCAAATATAATTAATACTTATTAAAAGGGAGTTCTTCTGTGATAGTCTTTTGCTCTTAAACTAGTTTCTTATACTGTCGACACTACGAACGGTTGAGGGGAGACTACTATTATACACGCGGTGCCAATGGAGATATTACTTAAGTGACGATTGACAAAAAAATAGTAGTTAACGGTCAAGTAACCTAAAATAAGTAGTTAACAGTTAAATATGATAATTCATTTCATTTCATAAAATTGTTATGGCCAGCGCTCGTAAAATTATTACAGTTAACTGACATTCGGCCGAAAAATTAGTAGGTACCCAACATTGGCACCCTCTTATACCGATTGCATGAAATATAGGAAGTGGTGACAACAGAATTGATTATAATGAGAAGGGGATACATCACGATTATTTCATATCCTGTTAAACGGAAGTTATGTCTGAAATTCACGAAATCAAAATGGAAGGTCTTAAAAAAGTCCTTTACGTGCTGTTGATTAGTGTCAATATTACGGTGTCTAGTGCATTTAAACCATAATCTCTATTCTATTGAAGATAAGAAGCTCGTTAAAACCATCCACAGGATATTGAGTAATTACTATCGGATTTGGGCGCTAATTAGCCACTACTTTATGAGATTCGCATAGAGTTATTTTATGTCGAAATTAGGACACAGAAAGATCATGAGGGATGGATCTAATGACAAGCCCTGTGGCAATCCGAGACTATTAGCCGAAGAAAAGGTTATTAAAAATAAATAAAAAGTTGAATTAGAATAAGAATGAGAACATAAATTAGAATGATAAAAAACTGAAGATTTTTGTTTGTTTATTTGTTGGTCGGTGGGTTGGTGGGTTGGTGGGTTGGTGGGTTGGTGGGTTGGTGGGTTGGTGGGTTGGTGGGTTGGTGGGTTGGTGGGTTGGTGGGTTGGTGGGTTGGTGGGTTGGAGGGTGGGTGAGTTGGTGGGTGGGTGGGTTGGTGGGTTGGTGGGTTGGTGGGTTGTTGGGTGGGTGGGTGGGTGAGTTGGTGGGTTGGTGGGTTGGTGAGTTGGTGGGTGGGTTGGTGGGTTGGTGGGTTGGTGGATTGGTGGATTGGTGGGTGGGTGAGTTGGTGGGTTGGTGGGTGGGTGAGTTGGTGGGTTGGTGGGTTGGTGGGTTGGTGGGTTGGTGGGTTGGTGGGTTGGTGGGTTGGTGGGTTGGTGGGTTGGTGGGTTGGTGGGTTGGTGGGTTGGTGGGTTGGTGGGTTGGTGGGTTGGTGGGTTGGTGGGTTGGTGGGTTGGTGGGTTGGTGGGTTGGTGGGTTGGTGGGTTGGTGGGTTGGTGGGTTGGTGGGTTGGTGGGTTGGTGGGTTGGGGTATTTGAGGCTCTGCCATCATACTTACTGCCTGCCAGATAAATAGGAATCTGATTGAAGATAAAAGCGAATGATATGAAACGCGTCAGCAACAGCATCCTAGAAAAACAAAAAAACAAACAAAAAAAAAAACCCAGTTAGTATATATATTCAGACACTGCCTAAAAGCGAACAATCTCCAGGCACCCTGAAGGTCTGATTCAGGCTACAATTAAAGGTGAAAATACAATTGGGGGAAAAATCGACTCTAAGTAATTCTTTTATGGGAGTTCAAGATAATGCCCTCCATAATGAAAACCAGCGAAACGATTTATTCAAAAAGCAATACATCGTTTCCTTCGCGCGGGTCTATGATTTCTACCTTACTACTCTCCGACTTAGAAATTTTGCCACAAATATACAACCCACCACTAGCCACCCTAGGGGCTAGTTTTGTTCTTGGACAAAGTTTTCCATCGGCCCGACATTTTGTCGCTAAGCTGGTTAACTTAATCCAAAACGAAAGATATATCTTCTAAGATTGTTGATTTAAAGAGTTAGACATCTCTTCTCAGTCTTCTGCTCTGCTGTAACCCTAACCGTTTTCATCTTTCACGCAAAGAGGTATTCAAATTAACCCTTTTCTTTTAAAATTAACCCTTTTCTTTTAAAATTGAAATAGGTATTTTCAGTAATATAATAGAGGTTGATAGATCTTACTTCCAATGTTTTCTTTTATGTTTGTGTGACTTATAAACATTTTGAAAGTATTTGTTTATCAATAGCTGTATCTTCCAAAGTGTATGCCAAAGTAAACGAAGCATTATTGACGGAATGTTTCGTACGTTACGTCGATAATTGCTCGAAAAGTCGCCAGCCTATATAGCATAAATCTTTTAAGAATATATAAATAATGGTCTTGAAAAACAGGAGAAAGAAAAGCGAGTCTATAAATTCTATATTCAATAATGACCTTAGACATAGTTAATTAACTATGCCTTAGAGGAGCTTGCATCATTCTAATGTGTAACCAAAGCTCCCAATTATAAACAAAGACATAACGTTACTAACGCTTCTGAATCTATACTGAGAGATTAGTAGTACACCAAAGTTAATTGCCGTAAAGACTAGCTTCAGTCCCCTTCGTAGACAAGATTATCCGACGATTCGGTTGAATGCTAAGAATATATATGATACGAAGACTAAAGGATTGGTATCATCCGGACACAAGACGGTAATACAACTAGCCCACGTCTTCACAAGAAAACTAATTCCATATCTCTAGTTTCTTCCACATCTATAGTATCTTACCTTAGTGAACTGTGAACTCAATGTAGTCCTCGCTTATTTTTGAATTTCGATGAGAATAACTTAATATTCTGGTGGTTTGTGGTGGTATATTTATACTGATATGCTCTTAGCGTAATATAGATATAATGTTTTGACGTAACCACATTGAAACTTGGATCATGTTTCGTTGGATTTTTATAATAAGATAATGGGGGGGGGGGGGGTGGGTGGGGAGGTAGAGCGAGTGCTGCGTTAATTCCTCCAAAATATCGAGCAAGCACTTCACTTACGAAAAAAAAACAAGGAACCTCTCCTTTCAGAAAAGAAATATCGAGCAAACACAAAATATATATTTATATATATCGTACAACATAAATTAATGCAACCCCCACCCCAACCCCCTCAATTATCCCGATGGCCCGTTCCTGGCATCATTTTGTAACTTCCAGTGCTGCACAAGCACGCGTGGTTCAAGACCGGATTTCCGCGCGAGGCAACGAGTATAAGAAAGCTTCCTCGAGGCACGTTTGGACTTCCCGGGTCCTAGTCGACCAGACAGCTCACACTCCCCTTTTCCTAATCCATAGATGCTTTGCGGTCGTAATTCGAACCCAGGTTCACGCGCGTTTTCGAACATGGCAAATACCGTACTTCAACCGTCAGTCCAGGGCGCGAAGTACAGATAGGTATTATTGGCTGTGCGCTATCGATCCGATTTTCGAGAGAGATTTAAGTTGGAGAAGTGTGAGAACAGAGAAGTCAAGTGAGTATTTTCAGGTTAGTTACTCGGTGTTTGACTCGGTGTTGACTGTTCTAGATCATTCCAGAAAATTCTGACCCAATTTAGAACCGTTTCAGCTATAGATGAAAGACAAGGCAAAAGCCGAAAGATTTTAAATCCCAGAGAAGGAGATGATGCGCGCTCTTCGGCTTTACGATTTATATAAAAATATATCGTCTCAAAGGTCATCAGATTCACGCCCAAAAGACCTAATAACTCCCTACCAAAAGACTCTGTTGCTGAAAGAATTTTGGCAGCGAAAATTCTAACTCCGCCAATTCCTGCTAGACAGCGAGCTGTGCTACCGTGCCCACGTACGTACCCACGCTAGTACGCACCTAGATTAGAGATCTGAAATATTCAGTTCCTTTCAGTGCAAGGGCTAGGGCACGGGTTGGGAGGGGAAGGGGGTGTTGGATGCTAGCCATTCCCTGATCAATGGCGTAGCCAGGGGGCCAAGAGAGCCAGGACCACCCTCACCCCACCCTCCCCCATCCTACCCCCTTTGTGGCAACAAAATGGCGCCTTTTAAAATTTTATACATATTATTATTATTATCAACATCATCATCATCATCATTATTATTATTATTATTATTATTATTATTATTATTATTAATTTAATTTAATTTAATTTTTTATTGGAAAAATAAAACGTAAAATGTAATGCAGGTTTTCTTGGATCGGCGTTTCGGGGTTGAAAAGAAGATGGTGGATTTTTAGATTTAGGTCCACTATCGGAAAAACCCTGGCTACGCTCTTAGTGATAGAGTATAAAGAATAAAAATAAAGTGTAAGGGAAGATCTGAAAAGGACTCTATGTGATGCCTTTCTATGTAGCCCCCATCCCCTCCCCCCTCGAATTGTTCTTGAACCTTGATCCGCCACCTAAAATTACTATGTCAGAAAACTAGACTGTAAAAAAAAATTTCATTGCTTTTTGGTTAGGTGTAAAAAAAATTATTGGTCAGCGATAGTTGTCATTTTTTTTAGTACACGACGAGTGAATTGAAATAGAGCACCTCTTAAAGTGCCGGCCCGATACAAATCATTACTGGCCGAGATATATAATTTAACTATTGCTCTAACAGCTGTCTTATAGAAGTTATTGCAAGTCAGTTTTCAGAAGGAGTTATAAGGAACTAAAAATGAACATAAATAACTCCTCGTACGTCACAGCATTAGCATATGGCATGGAAAAACCTTTATAACTTCAAGAAGCCGCACTCAAACTATGAAATTTTTTCAGGTTAGTCAACATCTTACTACACGTAGAACCAATACTGTGAATATTGTCAGAAGGGTGATAGGCACTTAAATTTGCGCTAAATCTTTTCCGGTAAAGAGAAAGAGAGAGCAGAATATTAAGAGGATTTATTTTTCAATAATGAGCAATAATGGCGCTAAGCGCCAAAAACTAGACTTTCGTAAGAATTTTGACCTCAATTTTCGTTTTGGGTTAACACTCAAAACCTTTTTTAAACAGTTAGAAACTGATGTACTATGATAAAATGCTTGTTTGAAGTGGTATTTTCAATTGTACAAAGATGTTTTGTTGCATTTGTGTTGAAAGTTGTTTTGTCAGGCTTTTTTATAGAAAATATATGGGAAATACAAGCAAATGGAAGCCTAAACCTCATTATCGAATAAACGTTTTGCTTTGAGTCAACACTTTGATTCCACTTTCATCGTCCATCTCCACTTCCAAACAAGTTAAACTTTCTGAATAACAACAGCCTTTCTTCAAGAAAATAGTTTTTGACGCTCACTGCTTGAATACGAAAAGGATTCTCTCTTAAACAATATGAATTTTGATTTTTTTTTTTTGTTTGTTTTGTTTTTGTTTTTGTTTTTTTTTTTGTTTCATATTTTTTTGTTAACTTTCATTCTTCTCTTGTTTTTTTTTTCCTTCGCTGTTTCTTTTTGAATTTCAACGCATTTCTGTCCTTCCCTCTTTCTTTCATTCACTTGATTATCCAGTTCAACTGGTTTCTAACACGTCATTAAATCAGATGTTGAACATCTGCCAAAAAGGTTATTCCATTCGTTCGTACTCTTAAAACAAATAAGGAACTTATCCCGACTATGGAAACTCGAACGAAAGTTTTTTTAATTGCCTCAAAACGCAAAAGAAACGATCTTTTCAGTACTCCTAAAGCTTTTCATGATCATGTCCAAAATGAACTTTGCTTCAATGTAGGAAAGCTCTCTCTTTCATTTGGTTATTGATCGAAGCATAAATAATGGACAAATAATATGAGAAACTTGTTCTAGGAGCGTGGGAATATTAATCTAGAGTCGGCATGCATCTAGCGGCTTGATTAAACGTCATTCAAGCCTCTCAGCGTCTTTTATTATGAGCAGATGCAGAGAACGGGACCGCGTTGTAAAATTTCTGGTTTTTTTTTTTTTGTTTTTTGTTTTTTTGTTTTTTGTTTTTTGTTTTTGTTTTTGTTTTTTGTTTTTTGTTTTTTGTTTTTTGTTTTTTGTTTTTGTTTTTGTTTTTTTTTTTTTGTTTTTTTGTTTTTGTTTTAATTATTTTCAATTTCAATTAATTCCAATTTTTCTATATTTCTGGAACTACACATTTCATTTTATATGTATCATAATTATATATGTGTGTGTGTGTGTGTGTATGTATGTATGTATGTATATATATATATATATTCTGCAAAAGTCAAGTATATCTATAAACAACTTTGTATATGTCCAGATGATTTATAGAATTTTTGCAAAGCGCTGTATGCATAATGACGTTGGCATAGACTTTCACCCTTTCGTGCATATACACTTACTTCAATAAAGTTAGTCACCAAAAACCTAGAAATCTGAGATCACCGAGCATCATGGGAAACTTTTCATATCAAAAAAGCATATATATACAAAGCTTTTTTAATACAAACTGCAGCTCGATGATGCTCAGAAGAGGTGAGACTGTAACCGGTAAAAGATGAGTCCATGAACAGTTATCAAGCCGTTGAACGTGTAAAATGAATCTACCCATAATCCTTGTCGGCCTCAGCTTTATAGCTTTTCAGGTGACTAACTTTATTGAAATAAGTGTATACAAGTATATCAGAATAATGGGATATCATCGCTGATATATTTTTCGAGTTGCCTATCACTAAGGCTTTCTGGAAAAAAATATCTGAAAAGTATATCAGGGATGATATTCCATAATTTTTGCTGGGAAGACCCCACATCGTTTTCTTTATTTATTTTGAATCAGTGTTAAGTTCTGCGTCCTGCTAACCTCATTCTATGAGTCATTGTTGGTTGATAAATGGTGTTGGGTTTACAAGATGTTGAATCCGATAGCTCCCTTGCTGTGAGATTGCAAATTGGAATTGGAGTTGGAGTTGGACTTATAATAAATAATAAATAATTATCCTTTTGTAGTATTATATTAGTAGTATTATAATGAATTATTAGTTAGTTATTATTGTCAATAAAGTTATCATTATTATAATATAATAATAATAATAATATTACTATTATTATTATTAGTATAGGATAGAAAATAATTGTTTTGACATTGTTTTGGCCGTGTTGCCATAGCGACTTAATTCGGTACTCATATGGAGTACAATTAACGCCATAATTGTACTCCTCTCGACCAATCAGAGTCGAGTAATTTTGTTGAGTGTACTATAATTATTATTATTGCTACCTTGTCGAAACTAAGCTGAATAATAGTTCGAAACTACGAAAATAATATAAAAAAGCAAAGTGGTTTTTAATATTATTCGAAATTTCCCCCTCAATACATAGCTTATGTTTGTTCAAGTGTGGTAGTTCATCATTGTCATCGTACGATAATGTCGATAATGTTGCTCCGTTTGCACGTGTGTGGGCTTTATATATTATGGTATGTTCAAAAACGTTTTCTCGTGCACTAACTGATGACAATCACAATTTGAATGCATATTAATGATGGGGAAATACCGAATTGAAAACGTATTTGCCAGTTCAAAATTCGGAAAAAAAACACCTCGAACCCTTATTTAGCCACCACAGTAAAAAAACTTTCGTGGCTAGATTCGAGCTATAGCAACACGACACCGAGATTATAAGGGCTTTTAAAGGCTTTGAACGAAGACACCTTGAAATATGGTTCATGTTTTGAAGGAATTGATGGTTTTCACGTCGGCCATGTTGGAGGAACTTAACAAAAGAATTGTCAATGAATACTTTTGTTATATCCTCCAACATGCCCGCCGTGTCTTTTGTTATTTAATTCTCTTGGGAATGGTTGAAAACCATCAATAGACTGACATTTTTGATACCACCTTGGTGGTATATACTAAAACACTTATTTTCATCTAGGGAAAATGATTAAAATCAAAATAGAAAAAAAAAATATTATGACAAAGTTCTTGCACTGAATTAGATGCATATGAGGTAATTTTAGCGCTTTTTAAAATTAGTTAATTAAATTGCATGCTTACACGAATACTTATGTAAAACTTGATTTTTAAAATTCTTCAACTCGTATTGAAGCAGGATTTTTTTTTATTAGAAATTAAGTTAAAGTTTTTGTTTCGTAATATTATTATTTGGTAACCTTAATGAGTATTGATGAGTTAAGTTGATACTGATCATACTTTCGTTGTAATCGATTGACCGTGTTGATGAAATTGGGGGGTTGCAAGGGTTGGTTGGGAATTAGAATGGATTTGATATTTGGTCAGATTGCATTGCCTGGGGGATGGCAGATGATAATGATATGTCTGAAGATGAATTGGAGTTATTTTTAACATTGGAAAGCAGATGACAATCCATCCATCCATCCCAGAGTGGTAAGTTGTGGCATTGTAACAGACGCTGCTGTGATTCAGTACAATGCCAACGGGACCCAGAAAAGAAAAGAAAGAAAAGAAAAGGAAAGAAAAGAAAAGAAAAGAAAAGAAAGGAAAAGAAAAGAAAAGAAAAGAAAAGAAAAAACTAGCTTAATTAAGGCACCATCGGATCTGAGATAGTGACGTAGGAATGACGTACTGTATAGAGAGGGTGCCAATAGGGTTAGTAATTAAAAGAGACAGTTGCCAAAAAATAGTAGTTCACTGACAAAATTAACCTAAATTTAATAGTTAACGGTTAAATGATATTTCATTATTTTGGATAATATTATGGCCAGCGCTCGTAAAATTAATACAGCGAACAGATATTCGGCCGACAATTGGGTATTCCACTGGCACCTTCTATAGCTCATGCATCTTGAAGTCGGTGAAAATTTTGACCATCGAAACGAAATAAATACATGCCTTCCATTGCAATGAAAATATAAAACTCATTTATTATTGGGTCATTGTTATCAAGCACTTATTACCAACGCTTTTTTAATTTATTTGGTGGCCCGTGAAAATCTATAACTTCAAGAAGAAAAGCGACACCTCAGTTTTGAAAATTTTCTCGCTAATGGTTGGCTTATATTTTTTCTCAGATCACTGAGCTGACAAAATGGCAGACATGAAACTGTTTATCATTATATATTTCTTTTTCTTAAACGCAGAACGAGGTTATATTTTAGTTTTGGAGTTGCTTCTTCCTTTTGGCGTATCTGTCAATCATGAGATGTTCCATGAAACAGAAGTTCAATATAACCGACATAATTAGAAGATAGTACAGCTTTTTTTTACTTAGGTCGCATTTCCTTAAAGAGCTTTTAATTCTTTCCTGTAACAGTCTAAAACGATATTTTTTTAATATGCGTTATTCATACAGCTTACTGAGTTATCTTTTGAGGCTGTGGCTTGTGCAAATCAGTATATACATACACTGAGAATACTATTTACAAAAGCTCCATATGTTTTTGTAGCGGACATCTTCTTTCGTTCAGTGGGGACATCTGATTCAGTAATGGGTACACAACGCAAAACGCTCGTCGATTATATCAGCGTTTTAATTCTCGATAATCTTGATGTTCTTCAGTTATTTCATTCACAATAGACAGATTTATAATTACGAGGTTCACTAGAAATAAAAAGTTACAAATTAAAAGCCTATATCTTACGGAAAATCAAATATAATCTTGACATACCATATGGTGTACGTATTACGATCGTCTTGCTGCCTGTCCCGGCTTACATCCCATAATTTCAACTTATGAATATTAATGACCTACGCTAATTAGGAAATCAAATAGTTGTCGTCTACATTACTGGCCCCAAATGAGGCATTTCTTATGGATCATTTCTTAAATCATTGTCCTGACGACAATAAGAAATTAATTTGGTTTCATAGCACAATTATCAATTAACTCAACAATGTTCTTGTGTAATTCGCTAACAGTGCTTCCTTGATTCTTGAGGCTTTAATCAACTCCTTCCAGCAAGCACAATTTGTGAATGGGACGGACCAACTCTGTCTTAGACGTCTTGACTCTTGCGGAGCGTACAAGTCCCTCCCTTGCCTTGTAAACTTCTAGTACACATGCCAGAGGCCACTGGCCCCGTTTAACGGTCTCGTCCACCACCAAAACAACATCACCTTTCGCTAGGTTCCTTTGTGGGGAGATCCATTTCTGCCTCAATTGTAAAGTTGGTAGGTACTCTTTGAGCCAACGGCGCCAGAACAGATTGGCTAGATATTGACACTGTCTCCATCGACGTCTGCCATAGTTATCAGAAGCCGTGAATACACCTAGAGGCATACTCGCTCCTGGACGCAGTAACAGGATATGGTTAGGCGTTAAAGGGGAGTCGTCCTTGGGATCATCACTGCAAGTTGTCAACGGCCTACTGTTAAGAATGGCCTCCACTTGCGTCATTAAAGTCAACAGGACTTCGTCTGTAGTAACTTGCTCCCTCAACGGGGCCCTTAAAATGGACCTTACAGATCTTATGATTCTCTCCCATATTCCACCCATGCTGCTGGCTCCTGGGGGATTAAACTTCCAGACGATTTCTCTCTGTTTTAGGAAACTCTCGATCTTCTGAACATTCCATTCTTGTAAAGATTTGCGTAGCTCTCTCTCACCACCCTTATAGCTAGTACCATTGTCGCTTCTGATTTCGATGGGTCTTCCTCTGCGATTCATGAACCGCTGCAACGCATTGATGAAGGAATCTGCTTCCAAGCTATGAGCAACCTCTAGATGTACGGCTCGTGATGTTAAACAAGTGAAAATGCATCCGTACCGTTTCTCTGTGCTCCGACCTCTTTTCACTAAGAATGGACCAAAGAAGTCTGTTCCAACGAATGAAAATGGTGGTTCGTCAGGGGTGAGCCTGTCAACTGGCAAGTTTGCCATCTGTTGGGATATAGGCGGGGCCTTACGTCTTCGGCAGTCAAAGCATGTCGTCAGCACACGTCTAATTAGGGATCTTGCGCTTACTATCCAATATCGCTGTCTTACAAGGGCCAGTAGGTGTTCTCTTCCAGCGTGGCCGTACAGTTGGTGATAATGTCTAATAACAAGCTCGCAGACAGGGTGGTTCTTCGGTAGAATTGGTGGATGTTTGGCTGCATCAGAAATTGGGGCGTTCTCTAAGCGGCCTCCAACTAATAAAACTCCTCCTTTAAGCACGGGGGCTAGCTTGAAAATGCAACTTGCCTTTGGTAGGGGTTTCTCTCTTGTGGAAACTTTGACTTTCGACTTCTCAATCTGTTTGCTCAAGATATTCACTTCCCTTGTGAAGCCTTGGCCTTGTACATCCTTGATAATTGCAACTTCTGCTTCTCGAATCTCTTTCACAGTTATTCTTCCTCTTGTAGCAGGCTTAACTTCAATATCATGCTTTGAACTTCTTAACTTGTTTACGAAGTAGTTTCTGAATCTCAGCATCCAGGCAATGGCCACCTTTAAGCGATACCAATCAGAGTAATGCTCGTACATTCGTTGCAGGAAGTTCTTTGAGTCCCTTTGCTGTGCCATATAGACCTGTCTCTCTCTCTTCACTTCTGGGTCGTCACTTGGTACCTCAGATATCTTGAGAACTGGTGCTGGCCACGAATCTTGGCCTTTCCATAAAAACTCAGGGCCGCACAACCATCGCCTTCCTTCGTCTCCTGTAATTTTCTCCGCGGGTCAAACCTCTGGACGCATCATCCGCAGGATTGTCTTTGGTATTCACATATCTCCACTGCTTGGGGGTAGAAAATTCGTGAATGATAGCAATCCGATGTGCCACGAAGATGTTGAATCGTCTTGAGAAGTTGTTGATGTATTGAAGCACTGTTGTAGAGTCAGTCCAGAACGTCGACTCAGTCAGCGGCAGATCTAGCTCGGCTGTTAACATCTTATCAATTTTGACTGCTACAACGGCCGCCGATAGTTCTAAGCGAGGAATGGTCACTGGTTTTACAGGAGCGAGCCTTGACTTCCCGTTCAGGAACGAACAATGTACTTCCCCATTAATGTCAACCATCCGCAGGTACGATACGGTGCCATAAGCTGACTGGGAAGCATCTGCGAAATGGTGCAATTCATAGGTGACGATGTCTCCAAGGTCAGGTGACTTCAAGCATCTCGGTAGCTTCATATTTGACAGTCTTGGTAGGTCTTCTAGCCATCTCTTCCACTCAACGAGGTTATGTTCAGGGATTGGGTCATCCCATTTTAGTTGCTGTCTACAAAGTTCTTGCAAGATTAGCTTGGCTAACAGGACGAATGGAGCAGCGATACCCAATGGATCATACACAGAACTCGTTATGGATAACATCCCACGTCTTGTAAGAGACCTTTCCTTTACCTGTGTCTTAAATCCGATGCAATCTTTCTCGACATCCCATTCAACTCCTAAGGCTCTTTCCGTCGGAAATCGTTCAAAGTCTAGTTCCTTTACAGCCT
Organism: Actinia equina; assembly: GCA_011057435.1. NCBI lineage: Eukaryota > Metazoa > Cnidaria > Anthozoa > Actiniaria > Actiniidae > Actinia > Actinia equina. Next base: position 110,177 of record WHPX01000683.1, on the reverse strand, counting down.
TAGCTCTTTCAGATTCAGGTATCGACTTGAGGACTTCTTTACTATTGCTCATCCACTTTGTGAGACGAAATCCTCCTCGTCGTAGCATTTCAGTCACTTCAGATGCAGTTCGTATAGCGCCTTCAACAGTACTTGTCGACTTCAGCATATCATCCACATAGAAGTTCCTATGCACGATGTTCACAATCTCATCATCAAATTCGGTTTGATTGTCGTCAGCTGTTTTTCTGAGTGCAAAATTCGCACAACTTGGCGAAGACGTTGCACCGAAAATGTGGACTAGCATTTGAAAATTTGCTGGCTGTTGACTAAGATCTCCATCAGGCCACCAAAGGAATCTAAGCATGTCACAGTCCTTGGGCTCAACCTTGACTTGCAAAAACATAGCTTCGATATCTGCTGCTAGTGCTATGGGCTCTTCGCGAAATCTAGTAAGGACGCCTACGAGATTGTTCGTTTGATCAGGTCCTTGCAATAGTTGGTCATTTAATGACATGCCTTTCCATTTGGCGGCGCAGTCGAATACCACGCGTAGCTTCTTGGGGGTAATCACAGCATGGTGGGGTAGGTACCACACTCTCTTCTGGTCAAAATTCTCGTTGGGAAGGCGACGGGCATAGCCCTTCGTCAGATGGTCATCTATAACTTCTTTGTATTTCTCATAAAGTCCAGGATCGTTCAGGAATCTTTGTTTTAATGTTGCAAGTCTAAACTCAGCCATCGGTCGATTGTTCAATGTACAATAACTGCTGTTTCTCCACGGCAGGGCCATTTGGTAGTGACCCTCAGATAAAACCGTGCTTTCCTGCATGATAGACAACGCTCTTTTATCTTCTGCTGACATGCATTCTTCGGAACTTAGTACTGCATCTCCGAAATCGGTCCTCCAGAATCTTTCAACTTGAGCCTTAAGCTCATCACCGTGGGAAGTTATGTAGTGTGCGTTCAAGCTTTGTTGATGCGTAGACTCAGTCATCGGTCCTACGATGGTCCATCCAAGGAGTGTCTTGACCGCATACGGTTCCTTCCGTTGTCCTCGTTTCTCTTCTAACGCCCAAAAGGCTTCAGGCGTATCATTGCCGATGAGTAAAGTAACTTCATCAGTGTCTATTTCAGGTATTTGTATTTCTGCTAGATGTGGCCACCTACGAATGTCTTCATCTCTGGGTGCACCTTCTGTAGTGATGTGCAATTTTTTGACTGTCCATACGGTCGGTATCTCGACGACATTGTCTGAGTCAAGAGCTGTAACTTCCAAACTCGCGGTTAATCCCTTTCGCTGAACGTTTGCCTTTTCGATAGTTGTCAACGAGAATGTTCGTTCGGCGCCTTCGATTCCCAGCTGTTCTATTAGGCGTTTCTCGCACAATGTCGTGTCGGATCCTTGGTCCAAAAGAGCGTAGGTGACAACAGATCTCTGACCTTTCTTTCCACGAACCTTTACGGGCACGATTGGAAGACATACTCTTTTCTCCTTGGCAAGAACATCGACGCTGTTTACGCTATCAGCCTTGACGACATTATAATTTTTAGCACTGTTCGTATTGTTACTTGAATCCTGGCTCGGCTGTTGATTAAGGTTAGAGCTGTTCGGTGGATGCAGCAACGTGTGGTGTTTTCCCTCACAGGAATCCACTTCACACTGTTTTTTCTGATAGCAATTCTTTGCTCTATGTCCTCGCTTAAGGCAGTTGTCACATAACCCTTTGTCTCGAACAAACTTCATTCTTTCACCTTGCGTCTTCTTCTTAAATTCATCGCAGCTTGTGAGAAGATGTGCTTGGGCACAAAGACCACACTTTACCTGGTCGTTTAAAGTATATGCGGCCCTCGAAGCTAATTGTGAATCCTTTGTTGTTGCCGTCACTTTCGGCGTTTCTGCTTGGTGTGTCGCTAGGGTGGTAGCTCTTGGCGGCCTTGGCGTGTTCTGAAACGGTTTACTTCGGGGTCGCATTCTGTCCCTGGACGTGTCCTTTGAGTCCATAATCTGTCCGAAAACAGGATCATTTGCGGCCTTTGCTCTCTCAGACAAAAATTCGGACATATGGTCTATGCTGGGTTTTCCTCCTCCGCTTCGTATCACTCTAGCCTTCTCGAGCCACCTAGCCTTTAGGTGGACAGGGAAACGTTCTGCTATTTTCTTCAAGTTGTCAGCATTGTTCAAGTCGTCATAATATCCAACGGCACGTAGAGTTAATTCACAGTCCTTTAACTTATCGGCGAAAACTTGCAGGCCTTCTCTATCATACGCCCTCAGCGGGGGTCCCTCAGTTACAAGATCAATGTAGGCCGTGGCTATGACATAAGGTTCGCCGAATCTTTCAAGCAATAACGTTCGTGCTGTGAGGTAGCCGTCGGTAGAGTCCAATACTACACAGTTCTTGATCACTTCTTTAGCCTTGCCCGTACAATATTGCAGTAAATAATTCAATCGTTCTCCGTTATCCTCAGTCTTTGCTTCAATGTTCTGTTCGTAGTTGCGAATAAACCTCCAGTAGTGTAATGGGTTTCCATCAAAGGTTAATAGCTCTGGTTTAGGAAGCATTAAAGCGTTGGTCATGGCGCTGGTGATCCTTTCTTGCTGCTTTATCAGTTGACTGAGGACCTTCTCATGGACTGCTGGCTTAGGTGGTTCATCGTTATTGGCAGTGTCGCTTAGACGGTTATCATAATCAGCGACGTAGAACTCGGGTGTGTTCAGGTCCAGCCATGCCTGTGGTGTCGGTGCATGCGCAGCATGAACAAACTTCGGTTTGGGCTTCCAGTGTACTACATCAGACCATTCTGTCGTCGTAAACGGGTTACTTGAGCTTCCCCTTGTCGGTGTTGCTAACGAACTGCCAGGCGTCTGGGCCATCGGGGCTGCGAATGGGTTAGTGGAGATCGGTGTTATCGGAGTTGCAAACGGGTTCACAGGGAGGCGCTGTCTAAAGTCTGCAACTCTAGTCGATTCCTTTGGGGCACTTCTTGGTGTGGAGCCAAAGGGGTTTGAACCAGGTAACACGTCGTCGTCGTCGTCGTAAAAATTGTATAGCTCAACTCGTTCGGCCCTTTCATAGATTTTTAGTTCAGTGTTTCTTTGTTCCATTTCGTGTTGAGCTTTTAGTAATGTGTGTCGACGTTTTATTTTATTGACTTGAATTGCCTCCTCTAACCGCAATTTCATCGTCATCTCTTCAATTCTTTCTTGCAATTCTTGCTCTTCCTTTAACTGTCTAATCTTAAGCTCGGCAACAGCTTGATCTGCCCTCGCTTTCAACTTTAACTTCGTTGCTGTACTTGATTGGGAACTTTCGTTAGAGCCTGCTTGGCTACTAGAATCGCAGGGTTCGACAAGAGGCAGATCAAAGTCAATGAACGGTCTTTTGTTTCGGTGGGTCCACGCATCAATTTCTCCCTCAATGTCCTTTTTAGCTTCTAGCTCTCTACTGTAAATGCCTTCAGCTTCTTCAATATCCAACTGTTCCTTCAAGCATTCTAAGTGCTGTTGACAACACCGTTCGAAGTTATCAAATGTGTTCAATATTTTCTGCCTTATCCTCAGAACGGTATCAATATCATTGAAATTCTCTGATTTCATCACTTCTTTTATATTTCGATAATTCTTTGTCAATTGGCCAATATATCCCGATCTTGAGCGTCTTAGAGCTTCAGCTCTCTCTTCTCTCACTCCGTCACAACTTTCACGATCAGCGGGCTTCTTGCGTCTTGCCGGCGGGCTTCCTGTGTCATCATCCATCGCTGCACATGGAAATTCGAGGAATTCACAAGCCGTACGATTCTTGTAAACACTCTTCGGAGATGAAATAAACGCTGGATAACTGCAGAATCAAGCTTAATAAATGTCCATCAGTCGGTGAATGACATATGTGAACAATAATGTAGCGGACATCTTCTTTCGTTCAGTGGGGACATCTAATTCAGTAATGGGTACACAACGCAAAACGCTCGTCGATTATATCAGCGTTTTAATTCTCGATAATCTTGATGTTCTTCAGTTATTTCATTCACAATAGACAGATTTATAATTACGAGGTTCACTAGAAATAAAAAGTTACAAATTAAAAGCCTATATCTTACGGAAAATCAAATATAATCTTGACATACCATATGGTGTACGTATTACGATCGTCTTGCTGCCTGTCCCGGCTTACATCCCATAATTTCAACTTATGAATATTAATAACCTACGCTAATTAGGAAATCAAATAGTTGTCGTCTACAGTTTTCATTACATTGTTTTCATGTGTTTTTATTTTTTCATGGTGTTTTCGCTTTCAAAAGGACCAGAAATAATAGACTACGCTAACTAACAAGAGTGGATAGGATACGGAGAACAAAAGAAAAGCAATTATACTCGAACTCTAAGAAAACATAATTTGATTTTCAATAGACAAAAGTTAATTTGGATACAATTCATACTCAAGCAAGCGAGGATAGTTAAAAAAAAATAAAATAAAAACCAGGATGTAGAGTTATAAAAACGTTTTTACAGGAAAGATATTTTCTTTTAAAAAACAACATGCAATTATCTAAATTAGAAAACAACTTTTAGTCGAGAGAGAAAACTCGAAATAAACAATACTGGACTTTTAAAGACTTACTACTTCATTTACTTTCTTTTGAATGAAATACAAAATAAGTCTTCAGTAAAGACAACATCGCTTAAATACCATTTTTCATGCATATGAATGATATGTGTATATGAATAGTAGCCGTCGTACAGTATATTTAGCCGTTAGCTCAGTGCAGGCCTGCCCACAGTCGACCAAGAATAGACAAGAAACGTCATTGTCATTGTCATCGCAAGCCCAGCAGAGCAGTCATTAATTTATCTAAATCCTTGAAAGACTAGCTTCAAGAAAGAGAGTTCAAATTGTAATGGAGTTTCTCATTTACCTGTGACTTTTTCAAGCTGGACTTTGATTTCTTTTCAAGATCGTTATCGTACAAGTTGAATTCTCTCGAAGGTGATAAGAAATCGAGACGGAATCTAACGAAGTCTAGTAAAGACCACGAGCAATGTTGAGATATCGGATATAGGTTGTTTGGCTTTCAAAATCTTTTTTAATTTAGCGATATATCTAGCAGGGATTACGCACAAGGCAATATGTTTAACGATATTAATGCTTGATTGCTATTTCAGTTTTTCTGTCAGACAATCAGGGCGAATCTAGATTTTTTCAAACAAGAGGAATATCACATGATTTTTATATGAAGCTGTTTTGAGGACCATACATTTCAAACTGTTTTTATCAGTTAGTTACGTTATTTTTATGTTATTTAGAAGCATTTATATATATTTTTTAATTTCTTTTTACTTTAGAAGTTATATTAAAAAGTAGTTTTATCTACGTTTATATACTTTTCAAGGAAGCACATCTCTACATATGAGAAGGAAAGGAAAGCAAGGAAAGAAAACAATATCTGGTAAGACTTTATGTAGTTCTTTTTCCTTTCAATCATCTATCCATCCATCCATCCATCCATCCATCCATCCATCCATCCATCCATCCATCCATCCATCCATCCATCCATCCATCCATCCATTTTCTTTTTCTCCTTTGCACTCGATATTTCCCTACATTCTCCGTCATAACGCGGCTATATCCTTTCTTCTCTTTCCGTGTATGTTATTTGTTTTCGCAAGTCACATTTTCGTCTTTTCCTGTTCATCGGTATTGTGTCTCCACTCAATTCTTTACGTGAGTGCTTCGCTATCGTTTTATCTTTTCCATATTCTCATTTCATTTTTTCCGTATCATGTCAATATTTGCTGTCTGGTACATATCTCTGTTTTCTTGTCATATATATTTAATTTTGGCTCGAATTTGACTTAAAATATATTTAAATATGTGTATCCAAGGCTCAACCATTTTCCATAAATGCGCCTCAGTGTATTGGCCTCCGTTGTTTTTAGCACATATTTTTCCCTTTAGCACCCGAACAGAACAGAGTTATGACGTCAAATGATACATTAATTTTAAATCGGCGCTAAGCAGAAATAAAGCAAGCGGTTAAATCATTCGTTCCAGCGCCAGTTTAAGATACACCGAATCTTCCATTGCAAGCTCGATAAAAGGTAATTAATAATGGCAAACGAGCGTATCATTTAAACATGTACAATTTTTATTTTTTTGATTTTTGATAAAAATTCGGTCCAAGTTTGAATGCAAAAGTTGCTGAGCTACGACAAGTTTCAAGAATTGCCATCAAGTATAACTAGTGAACGTTCTTCTTCTTCTTCTTCTTCTTCTTCTTCTTCTTCTTCTTCTTCTTCTTCTTTTTCTTCTTTTTCTTCTTCTTCTTGTGGTTGTATTTCCGTGTTAGCCTCGCATTCAATACAATTTAAAGAAAGGAACGTAAACACTATTCTTTCAGTGTCTTTTTACCCAAGAAAAAAAAAAAAGCATTTAAAAAAATCAATTATAAAGTTTCCAAACATTCAATCAATTTTTGCCTTCGGCAAATCAAATATAACGTATACTAACAATAACTCCTTTTAATAAAGAAACAAACTTATCTTGAAAATGTACTCGAATAAGCCAAAATAACTTGAATGAATTTGACGCCGAAAAGAAGCCGGACCTTATCAATTAGTAACTAAATTCTTAATAACAATCGAATCAGCGTTTCTCACAAAACACACTTAAAATTTATTTACAAGCGTATAGGAATTAAATAAACTAAGCCAAACCATATGAAATACGATACGAACACTGCATTATTATTATCCTTGAAAGGCTCATGTCAAGTTCATTTTTGTTCAAACTATATAATTTATGACAGTTTTTTCTGTAATTTATCACCCCTGTTATTTGTATATTTTTTTAATGATGTAATAAGATAGATCGCGCTATGTTGAGGGTGCCAATGGGGGTACCCAATTGTCAATTAACTACGAGTGCTAATCATAATATGAACCAAAATAATAACAACAAGGGCCATACTTGGAATCCTTAAACCCACAAAAATCCTGTCAGTTCGGATTGGAAGCTTTTTTTGCTTTGATAATTATACAGTCAATTCAAAAAATGTTGTCGTCGACCAACTCAAGCCTACACGACTGAACCGAAAGGAACTCTGGGTAGCAATCATTGAAGCCGAGCTGACTCCATAATTTTATCTGACTAGTTATGCCTGGTTTACAGCACGAACCTTCGTAGGCGAGCGGGAAGTGTTGAAGGAGACGTTTTTTTAATGCTTTCATAATTTCGGAATTGTGAACTGAATCATAACTACTTTGTTTTGCTTTCCCTAAACCCAAAGACATGTATTTGATGGATCGTTTCTCGCCATTATTATCTTATTACTAGAGGGAACAATTAATTCAGAACGAATGTTTTACCGCTTCAGTGATTTTTACCCATATTCCTTTCGGTCCAGTCGCCTAGGCTTGAGCCAGTCGATGACAACGTTTTTTGAATTGACTGTATGTATATATATTTTTTATTCCTACGATGATCTTTGCATTGGAGCACACTAAACCACAGGCATATATAAAAAAATTAGATCGTTAGCGCGAAAACAAATTGACATATACAATAATTGAACCTGTCTTGATTCGGAAACAAGGGATCGTAATTCATATGCTAATGACGACTTTTCTTCTTCTTGTTGTTGTGATGGCAGCGATTGGGAAGGAATTTCATTAATTGACCTTGTGCCGGAGAACTGAAAAAAAAAAATCATGAATTAAAAAAATATAAATTTATTGACTTGATTTACTACCATTTTCAAATGAAAAATATGAAATGCACCGACTGATTAGTTTTATTGACGGCAGCGAAGATTTCAGCTTGCAGCTCTCGGCTACCGAGTTCGCATGCTTATGGAACAGCAGTAAATTCTCTCGCCTTTTAAGCTAAGAATAAAACATCAAGATAATGAATGTTTTTTTTTATTAGAAAGGGGTTGTTTAGCATTTATTTTTTCGTGTTAGTACCTCGACAAATCACTCTTACGAATGAAAGCCTGCTAATCAAATATACATCCCTTTTTAAGTTTTTCAACCCTCAAGCAACAACCAAAGACTAATCCGAATAAGTTACACGTTTCTGCTTTCAAAATTGATACCTACGAGAAAAGAGAAAACTACTTTAAAAATGTAACAATTGCGGAAAGGGCTACAAGGAGTTCCCCAAGGAGGTCCTGTACTACATCTGTCTCCTGATGTTTTTAAGTGTCTTTATTTCGAGTGACTTGTTAGTTGTCAACTACTTAATCTGTAGAGAGACTTATAAGCTTCATTGTGTTATACATCCGTCGTTCTTGTCCATAATGGACACATTGGGCCAATTTTGATCAATTTTGAAACCGTTGTGCGTCTCATTTCAAATTTATTCAACAGAGTTTTTTAGTTTTAGGCAGTTCATTTTACTGATTTCTCCTTCGTATATATCCCTAGTATTTCTTAAGTATTTCATCATCATCATCATCATCATCATCATCATCATCATCATCATCATCATCATCATCATCATCATCATCATCATCATCATCATCATCATCATCATCACCGATATTCACTTTTCCTTCGTCGAAAAATAGACCTTATTCGTGGTGTGACAATGTTTTCCCAATTCAGCGTGACAAACCTCCAGAGGATTCATTTTCTTTTGTTTTTACTCTTCGAAAAATGCATGAGTATCCCAAAGGATACATAGAGGATATTACATGGGCTCGCGGAGATACGAATTTTATTTTCGAGTGTTCAATTGATATCTCACGGGTGAGCGCAGCGAACGAGTGAGATATCTAAATTAAACACGAGAAGATAAAATTCGTATCTCCAAGCGGCCATGTAATGTTCTGTTTATTATATAGGTATCTATGAAACTTAAATAAAACAAAAGCTCAAAACTTCTTTATTAAAATAGCAAGCCGATTCAACAGCGATATCTTCACGTGTGAAAGATATGGTATCTTCCACTAGTGAAAGATATCAAGTTTTCGACACTAGAGAAAACCTGGTATTTCATCGATATCTATATAATAACAAAGGAATAACGATGATATCCCGACGAGTTTCAAAACAATAGCTCTTCATTCCCCCAGAGGTTTGTCACGTTCAATTGGGAAAACATTGTCACGCCACGAATAAGGTCTGTAAAAAACAAAAAAACAAAAAAACAAAAAAATAAAACAAAAAAATAAAAAAAACAAAAAAAACAAAAAACAAAAACACGAATAAGGTCTATTGTTTTAGTATTTTTAACAAAAGTGAATTTAATAAATAACTGAAATTAGTTGTTTTGTCTTTTCAATTTTCATTTATCTCTGCAAGCTGCACAGATCGACAAAGCGTGAGCTCGTGCGTGTTAGAATCACCGGCAGCATAAGACGTAAATTGTAACCAATGAGCCCACCGGATTTATTATATTCACTTGTGTAAAAAATACTAATATCCATATATCTATAGGTCAATATTCAGCGATCATTATCTATTTACACAACCAAAATGAAGCCAAGATATCCGAAGAAATCAGCCATTGATCATCTTCTAACCTCGCGGCACCTCTGAATCTGAAGAGCGGCAAAACAGAAGTTAAAAAAAGCAAACAAAAAAATAATTTCGGTCAAACTCAAAAGTTCCGCGCCAAAATACATTTGCATTTAGGCCTTATTAGTGTTGATGTAGACTTTGTAAGCAACTAAACTTCGCGAAACGAGTCAAGTTTATTTTATTTCTATTTTTTAATTTTGTTTTTTGAGCACGTTTACAAAACATTATAGAGTTTGAATGCAAGACTCGAAAATATATTTTAAAATAATAAAATTGGGATCATTTGCGCACTGTTTTCAGTTAAAAGGTGCCAGAAAAGGTATGCGATAGTGTGGTGGATCCTAAGATTAAGATATGTTTATTATAACCTAATTATATACTTAAATATTTACATTAATAATGAAAAGCGTCTTTCAAAAGATAGGTCTAAGTGATTTCTTGAAAACATCTACAGATCCTGCTTTGCGAAGATCTCTAGGTAGCTTGTTCCATAGTTAATGCTCCAGATTCAACCAGATTCGAACCATAGATATTATATAAAATTATTATACAGATTAGAAAATGATTTGTTTTGTGGTAAGGATTAACAGCTATCGATTTGCTTGATTGTCGTGTGATATCTTCATGGAAACAAACCTTAAAAACTTAACCAGTAATAATTTGTATTCTGGAGTCAAGCATGTGACATCATAGCTACCAAATTGGTTTACACGAATAAGGACAGCCAGCTTTTATATGTCACCCAACATGCTAGTCATTCATTGGGTGACTTTTGCTTATAGGAACGAACTGATACGTCACGAATTAGAAGACTTCTTCCAACCATGTTTGTGCTGACTGCCTGAAGGAGAGAGAATATAACGAATTCGGATGTTATACAAAGTAAGTCTAAATACACTAAAGAGAAGCGTTTTGCAACGACATTATACGACGTAATATAAGGCTGCGTTCTGCGTTAATGTATGGCAGAATAGGGGGAGGGGGGGGGTGCTTCCCCCCATTTTTCTGATAAAAATTTGCTCATCCCCCTCTTTTTCCTACCAAATTGTTTTCCCGATCCCCCCTTAAAGTGCACATGAACCCTTCGACAATACTTTCAGTACTGATTCTACATAAAGTAAATAGTTGAATGGTAAAATATTTCTTGATTTGAGTGATGCGTTTCTAAGTTATGAAGGTTTATACTTCCAATATGCTAATGAGTGTGACGTCTATTAAGGCTTAATCAAATATACAAAATCGAACTGGTTCATAGATACAGTATTTAAGAAGCATCATTATTTTACTCATGGTTTACATGAAAGCTATTTACAATTTTTATTTTCAAAGTGGCCAGCATTTAGTATTATTAGTTACAACAAAAACACTCAAATACCTTACCTGACGTCATCATCATTAACATATTGGAAGTATAAACCTTCATAACTTAGAGACGCATCACTCAAATCAAGAAATATTTTACCAATCAACTATTTACTTTATGCAGAACCAGTACTGAATGTATTGTCAAAGGGTTCATTTGCACTTTAATATCACCTGCCCGTTCTGCCATACATTATGAACGCAGCCTAAGTGCACCAGGGAAGTAATTGCAGAAAGTTGAATGCATCTCAGCTATTTAGTTCTTTACTTTATAATTTAGTTTCAGAATTAAATCTAAGAGAGAAAGTAATAAAGGGATTTATGCCGCAATATTGAATGCAAATGCCTTAAATATATCATCAGTATATTATTTTGAATGACTTTTTCTTGTCTTGTCTCGTTTTCTTTTTTCTTGTTTTTTTCTTGATTTCTCTTGTCTTGAGTTTCTCTTCTCTTCTCCTCTCTTCACCTGTGGCTTATTTTGAATGATTTTGTCTTGTCTTGTCTCGTTTTCTTTTTTCTTGTTTTTTTCTTTTTTTCTTGATTTCTCTTGAGTTTCTCTTCTCTTCTCTTCTCTTCACCTGTGGCTATTTTTGAATGATTTTTTCTTGTCTTGTCTCGTTTTCTTTTTTCTTGCTTTTTCTTGTTTTCTCTTGTGGTCTTGAATTTTTCTTGTTTTCTCTCGCTTTTCTCTTCTCTTCTCTTCTCTCCCCTCCTCTCCTCTCCTCTCCTTTCCTCTCCTCATGATATCCTTTCAGCTACGCAAATAACCAATTCATAAGCCAATAACAGTTCCATACAAAGCTTTTTCTAAGAGTCAAATCACAGCTTTACGCCGTCTTTTTGTACTAAAAGGAAATGAAAATAGATTAAACACAAGTTTAATCTAAAGTCAAATACCAAAATAATTCTTAGTTGTTGGTTTTGTGGACATTTATTCGTAAGAAATACGCATTTAAGTTGTTTTTATTTTCATTTTTACAATCTTAGCCCAAGTCCAAATAGGAGACACGGAAGAGAATCTGTTCCTTTCAAAACGGAACTCAAACTGAGAGAGAATAATAGAACAATATTTCATTCAGAAAAAGCTATTTTCATTTTCGTGGACTAGCTATAATTGCCAATCCGGGTTCAAAACTAACATTCTCTTCTGTTGGGTATTGAAAATAATCTTTTTCCGATCTGTATTTTTTTCATATCGTTTTGGCTCTCCTTCGCGGGATTTAGTACGAGGGGTTATTGGCAGTCATTTTTAACATTAGCGAATTGCCTGCTAAAAAGGCCAATAAAAAATCTTATTTTCATATTTCGAATTTTAATTAATTTGATCTACTGTTCGTAAATAGATGTATGACACCTGTTTGAGAAACTTGCATTACATTAGGTAGGATCTTTGAATTTCTTTTCGATTTGTTTCGGTGTGGCATTTTTCTGTATCTGAATCTGTTTGTTACACTCTTCTCTCCGTTGAATTCTCAAAACTCACAAATTCTTCCACAAGGTAAGAATGAATGCTCTGAATGAGAGAATGTTTTCAGTTATTTCAAAACGGTACTTCCAACACGTTAAGAAACACTTTTTTGCATGAAAGCCGTTTTAAATAATCAATTCATTCACATATATATATATACCGAAGATATAACTAGCTAAAAACTAGTGTGAGCTGCGTCGGTGTTTCTAATGAAACAGTAATAATGAAAAGGTAAATTATACACCGTGAAAAGATGAAAAAACTTACTGACGTTTCGGACGCTAGTCCTTCGTCGGAGTAAATATATATAAGTAAGTAAGTATATATATACACAAATAAATATATACATCTAAACTTGCTAAAGCTTTGAAACTATCAATCTACAATCATATGTATATAACTTAAAAAAATACTCTATAAATCATCTTTTAAAATTGAAATAAATGAATAATAAATATGGGATTAATAGTGGATTCCACAAAGTGGCTCTTCTTCCACTTCTTCTCAAATTGGAATTTAAAATTTGATATTTAAGGAGGGAGAAAGACCGAGGACCCTGTAGACCCTTGAAGCATAGGAGAGAACCAACGAGTAACTCTACTCACATACGACACCGAGCTCAGCGGGACTCGAACCCGGGTCGCATTGATGAGAGGTGAGCACTCTCACCGCCTACACCACCGCTATGTGCCTCTGAAGCCCCGTTTACACTAGCGATTTTTGCTGCGATTTTTTTTTTTTTTTTTTTTGCTATTTTGTCCATAAAAAATTATGGTAAAGAATTTACATGTAAAGTTTTTTTCAGGATACCAAGATTTTCCTAGACGAATGTCTATTTTGAAGGATGAGACAAAATATTTCATATTTCCGAAAATTGCCACAAAAATCGCCGCAAAAGTCGCCAGTGTAAACGGGGCTTGAGAGTTATCCTCTTAATTTGATAAATGACGATACCACACTATCTAATCTGATCACCACTACATTCTTTACTTTTCTAGAACCTTTCATATCAAGAACTGATATCGTTATTTTTAAAATTTTAATTTAATATGGCAATGATGATGATGATGATGATGATGATGATGATGATGATGATGATGATGATGATGATGATGATGATGGTAAGATATAGGCAAAGTAGTCCCTAAGGGCTTTCAAGGGTACGGTTTGTATAGGAAATCGCACGATCTCGACTGAGTACAATTCGGAATTTATAGGTACGAGTTAAGTTTTCAAAATTGGACAAGCCTTTATAGGCGAGTTCAATTTGAGAACCTTCAAAACATCACGAGTATCTATTAATTCCGAATTGTACGAGAAGATTGTGCGATTTTTTGTTCATAATACACTCAAAACAAATTGAGCAAAAATTGGAACTCTACAAAGTACATTGTGGGATTTCATTGTACTCCTCTTGATCAATCAGAATCGAATAATTTTGTAGAGTGTATTATGCCATGAACAAGGACTAAGCTTTACACGTCACTCATGTAATGCAGTTATTCAAATTTTGTTTTTACAATTTATCGTATTTAATTTTGTGTTATTTTATATAACAATAATAACAATACAGAAATACAGAAGATAATAATAATGATAATGGATACTTTATTAAAGCATTTTTAAGTAGACCTAAAAGCGAGGTTCATTATGTTCCTGATAACATATTTCAGATGCTTATCAGCAAAACCAAGATGTTTCAAAATAGTAAAACGACAACAACAACAACAACAACAACAACAACAACAACAGATAAATTTGTAAACTTTACTAAAAAGGTTTTCGCTGTATGCTAAATATTTCATCGTATTTCTCTTTTTCACTTATTTGACTCAAAACCCACTGTTAATTTGAGCACATAGAGGCAATTATCTGAAGTCGAGATTAAGAGATCTGGACGATATTATAATGATAATGATGATGATGATGATGATGGTGATGATGATGATGATGATGATGATGATGATGATAACAAAAAATATAAAACACAAACACAGACAAACAAACGGAGAACGATTGGGGGGTCATAGTTGGAGCAAACTAAGGAAAAAGCTTGAAAAGCCGACTCTGATTTAAATCCGAAACAAAACTGTGTAGACCAAAATAATATAAAATTTCACACTTTATATCCAGAAAGATAAGATAGATATGAGGTATCTATCAAGCGTACGACGAAAGCTGTGTCTTTTCTCTTCTCTCCCATGAGTGGACGGTGTTGAAAAGAACGTGCTTCCGTCACTATTACATCTTCCAATTTCGTGTTGTTTGTCAACCCGCTGTACACTGTAATTAGGGCTGCTATTGTTTTACATATAAATTAACTTATTTTCAAGACCGGAAAAATTAGCAGAGAAGGCCAATTAATGTTATATTACAGTAGATGTAGTTGTTCAATGCTTGCAACTCATTGCAGAGTGCCTGATGTTTTGTGAAGATGAGAAAGTTCGCTGCATTTGTCTTTATGTTTTCGACGGTAAGTCTAAAGCCAAAATTCCTATATGATTTACTTATTTACTAAAGCCATAATCTATGAAGTTCTATAGCTATATACCTAGATTAAGTTTGATACCTTAAACGACAGAAAAAGTACCTGGACTCAACTGATTGCAAAAAGAGCGAGTTTGAATGAGAAGGCCGTATCGAAAGGTTCGGCATAAAAAGGATCTATTTTTGAAATTAAAGTTGGTTTTGATTTCATTTATATTTCAAGTCATAACTAAAAGTCAAAGATTTTAACTTAATTTTTCAATTTCTTGGCTCATGCTGTTTTTTCTCCTTTTGTTTGTTTGTTTTATTTTTCTTGTTCTTTTTATTCTGCCGAGGAATACTTCCTTCATTTTCGTGTTGAAGCAGATGCTAGCCAAGAAACTATAATTTGGATAAGCTTCTAACGTTTTTCGGCTCACGTATCTATACTTAACGAGCACACGATAACAAATGATAAGTATAGATACGAGCCGAAAAACGTTAGAAGCTTATCCAAATTATAGTTTCTTGGCTAGCATCTGCTTCAACACGAAAATGATGGAATATTTCTCCAGAATAAAAAGAATAAGAAAAATAAAACAAACAAACAAAAGAAGAAAAAACAGCATGCATG
Organism: Actinia equina; assembly: GCA_011057435.1. NCBI lineage: Eukaryota > Metazoa > Cnidaria > Anthozoa > Actiniaria > Actiniidae > Actinia > Actinia equina. The sequence goes on along the minus strand of WHPX01000683.1, from coordinate 94,739 downwards.
AGTCAAGAAATTGAAAAATTAAGTCAATGCATGGCTAACTCACATATCGAACCCTGAAACAACCTCTGGGCTGATCTAAGTCAGGGCATGGCTAAATCACATATCGAACCCTGAAACAACCTCTGGGCTGATCTAAGTCAGGGCATGGCTAACTCACAGATTGAACCCTGAAACAACCTCTGGGCTGATCTAAGTCAGGGCATGGCAAACTCACAGATTATACCATCTGGGCTGATCTAAGTCAGGGTGGACGAAACAAAGATCTGAAGTTTAGCATTCTGGGTCAGTTCGAGGAGGTAGGGAAACCGAAGAAATCTTAACAGAATAATAAATAAAACATATAAAAAGGTTTAAATTGATTTAATTTTGAGATTCTTAGACTTCCCTGTTTCGAACGGGACAAAACCAAAATGTATAGCTAAAATGTTTGGTTCTATATATATATTTTTTCGCTTTCACTTATTTATCATATGATATTTTCAATCCCTAGCTTCAAGATTCTTTAAAATTAAAATTAAATTTCCAATTAAATAGGAATATTTTATTGATATGAAACTTTCTCTAGTCCCGACTTAGTTCTATTGTTTCATTTTACATTTCTTGCTCTCTTTTTTATTCATTAGAGTCTTGGCGTAGTGTCGTCGCTCAGCAGGCACTGTCCCCAACTATCAGGTACTACACTCTTTTATTCATCCACTTGTCTGTCTATATATCCTGAGTAGCACTCTTTAAAATGATTCATTATAACGTCATTTAAATTCAGAGATTGTAAAACGTATACTATATTCCTTTAATTTTGAACGTTATTAAATATACTCTCAAAACTATCTTAGCCGGATACGAGGCCAAATGGAAAAAATTCAATTTCCAATTTTCCATCGAGAAAAGGTGCGATTTTTATATATTTCCCCGTTTCTCACTTCCAAAATAATTTTTTTAATTGCCTACAGCTGACCGCCTATTGGTGCACCCTAATTAAATAACGTCTATTAACTCTTTATATTATTGTCTATAGTCGTTCTAGTGCTTTCGCACTGATTGAGGACACTTTTTCGGTCACACACACACTTCCAATGCATTCAATATTCCATGCACACAGAACGCTCAACTCACATGTTGATTATTACGGAGGGAGGAAACCGGAGAACCCGGAGAAAACCCCCGTAGCATAGGAGAGAACAACACATCAAACAAACTCAATTCAGGGTTCGAACCATTGGCACGAACCTTTTAGGATCACAGTGGTGAAAAACGACGCGTTAGCAGCGCACGTCATCCATGCTACCTACAACCTTCTAGAAGTTACTAGAAATCCTATACCATATGGTTAATAATATAATAACATCCACGGAAGATTAACATCTTTTGGAAATAAGACGTTCATTAGCAACCATATTTTTCAGCCAAGAATTCATTAACAACTTCTTACGCTTTGTTAAAACACTTGTTCAAAGTGTTGATTATTAGCCCTGTTCACTAGATTGCACGATCGATGGATACGTAGCATTAATTTAACAGCTGTTCTCAAGCCTTTAATTTGGCTCAGTTTTGGCCCCGTTTACACGAAGCCGGATATTTTTTATCCGGGTAAAAAAGAGTGCTTTTACATGCGGCTTCGTGTAAACGCTCATCGTTTTCGCATCGTTTTCGACCGTTTACACGAAAACGCTCCATCGACTCGAAAACGCTCCATCGACTCGAAAACGCTCCATCGACTCGAAAACGCTCCATCGACTCGAAAACGCTCATAGGAGCTAAATGAGCATGCGCATAGTCCCTGAGCCTGCGATCTCCTTTGTTTAGTGACGTCAGAGTTTACGAAAATATCCGGCTTCGAGTGTGTACACGTAAACGCATAGCCAGCGTTTTCAAAAATACCCACTTTGAAAAGCGTTTTCGAAAATAGCCGGCTAAAGACCGTCTCCGTGTAAACGGTAGGCCTAAACGGATAAAAAAATTTGAGTTTACAAAAATATCCGGCTTCGTGTAAACGGGGCCTTAGTTATGCCGTAAAAATCAACATATGAGTTGAGCGTTGTGTGCATAGAATGTTGAATGTAGTGATATTAGTGTGTGTGAGTGAAAAGTGTCTAAACTATAACAGATATACTTGTTGTCCTCGTGTGTATCTTTAGATAGTTAATTCGGCTTATTACTTTAGTTTAAATATTTATATAACAAACTGCAAAAATGAAGTAAACACTACTAATTATTCATAAGTTTCCTCTATTTCTTAATTTGGCGTTTTATAGGAAAAACTACTCGCGTTTTGTTTGAATCTTTATTTAGAACTTGGAAACCACGAAACTAGAGTTATGAGGATTTAATTATCAAGGCAAAGTTTAAACAAAAATTACCTAAAATGAACGTGTTAAAATGTAGTTACAACGCTATATTTTGTAGTTTTTACATTCCACAAACGTTTCCAACTCGGGCGTAATGTTTTCCCATTTCAGACCACGTGTCATTCTCTGGAGTATCATATTTTTGTTTAACGTTTTTTACTTGAATAGCCTCCTTCGCAGCCGTTCTTAGGGTCGTCACGCAACGCTTCCCAACGTTGCGTGACGACCCTAAGAACGGCTGCGAAGGAGGCTAGCACTTGAGAAGACACGCGCGTGAATTATGCAACCAACTCAATCAAAGCGAAAAGCACTCAGTTTTTCCGACGAGTCCTTAAGGAAGAAAACTTTTCGGAAAACTTTTTCTTTCAAGCTTTTCTCTTACACTGAACGAAAAATGATGTTTGCTAGATTATCATATCTTTATGTAGATGATGGCTAGTAAACACTAGCGTGGACTGCGTCGGTGTTTCTAATGAAACAGTTATCGTAGATTGATAAGTTATACACCGTAGTGAAAATAGGAACTGACGTTTCGGAAGTTAGTCCTTCGTCGGAGTCAATAGAAAGTCTGACTCCGACGAAGGACTAACGTCCGAAACGTCAGTTCCTATTTTCACTACGGTGTATAACTTATCAATCTACGATAACTATTATATCTTTAGGTTCAGTGGTAAAACAAAAACTAAAGCTATCAATAATGGTTTTACTTCAAGTCCGAAAAGAAAGAGAGAAAGAAAAAGAAAAGAAAAACAACACTTAATTTATGCTACTTTTAATCATTGGGGAAAACGTTTGCTAGGTTTTGGTATTTTTAGATTCAGTTGAGCAGCAGTAAGGGGGACTCGCGAAGCGCCGGCATTGCCAAAAATCACATATCGAAAAACACCAGCCCCCCCTGGGGGGTTTTAGAGGTAGGTTAAAGGCCCTGCAGGGGGTCTTGCGCGATCCGTCGGCAGCGCGAAGAGGGCCTTACTGCTGCTACGTAAACGGAGGTTAAGATATTTGTCGGATATACGATGCATGAATGTAAAAAGTTCACCAATGACTTCTGTATAATTTGCCTAAGATTCAAAGTTAACTATTCCAAAACCCAGGGTTTCTGGTGTTGTGGTAAAAAAATGCAAATAGAAGACGACACGTCAGCACAGTGTTACGAGTGTGGTAAGAATATTCGTAATGCCGTACCAAATGCTACCAAAGAGCAGTATTACGCAAACGGAGGTCGTACGAAGACCCCATATAAGAGAATAAAATACTTCCGAGACTGGATGAGTCATATCCAAGGTTTACATACGATATATTTAAACGACGAAGTAAGGAAGAAAATCATAGACCATTTAGAAGAGCCAACCCCACAAAGTCTACGGAAAACGTTGAAAAAATTAAAGCTAGGGAAATATTACAAAGCTATTCCCTATCTTTTGTCTGAAATTACCGGTAAGTCTATCCCCGATATCCCAGACATGCAGAGAGCTGAGTGGATGTTTTGTCGTCTGGATAAGGATATTCCTTATTACCCTGACGTAATTTACGAAATATTTTACAAAATAGACCCCCAGCACCCGCTGTTAGAATGGATTCCGAGAAGATGAAATGTGCAGCCGAAATCCACCTGCGTTCTTTTCGAAGCAAATGTCTACTAAGCGAGTTTTCTTTGTAGCTCCTCTTTTGCCTCCTGGTAGATCTTTTTGCGAGATTCCTCGGAAAGATCTTTCACGATGGTTTTTTTATTACCCGACTTTAACTCCCCGTATTTCTTTTCCTCCGCGAGGATCAAAGAGAACTCCGTGTCGTCTATGCGGCGGTCCCGTAAAGCTTGGGAGACTAAGTCGGCGATGGTGTTAGCCTTTGCTCTTGCTAGGGCTATATGTGTGTCGTGCTTGGATATCTTACCGGACAATTGCTTTATAATGCCTGTCGTAACAGCGGAAACGATGCCGCAGACGGCTCCAACGCTGGCCAAAGGAACGCCAACGACTATTCCAGGTCCGGTGAGTGAGGTAGCAACGCCAGTGCCTGTTAACGCCACGGACATGGAGCCGGAAGTTATTGCGATTTTATGTAGTATGCTTCGGGCTCTAGCATACTTTTTTCTAACCTCCTCATAGTGTTTCGCTTGCCCTTCCAAGTAAGCCAGTATTAAGTTTGCTTATTCAGACGAAAGTTCTCGGCATTTAATTCGTTGGGGCCCTCCTTAGGAAGTTCAGGATAAAGTGGAGGTGCTGATGCTATAACATCCATTATATATACTAATGTACGACGCCTTTGGAAATAACGTAGAGGAGCAGCCACATCACTGACAACAGGGACTACTGGAACTGGAGGGCCTTTAGGAAGATGTTTCCACATGCGGATGCCTAGTAAGTTCGAAAGGAGACCCGATGGGATTTACTTCAACGGCTCCAGGATGTACAGCAACGAGGATTTGAAGCCTACGCTGGTAGGGCAAATAGACGATCAACTGAAGCATTCCGCGCCTACGGTATCTGTGCAGCATCCCACGGTAACGCCTAAGCCTAAACCCGTGCAAGGTTGGTCGCAGGAATTATTGCTGGGTACCAGTACTTATCCGATACCCGCGGTTTCATTTGATGAACATCCAAGTTTGGGCCTAACGCTGAACATGCGGATCTCTAACAACCATTCCTTTCCGTTAAAGGTGCGAGATATCTTCAAAAACGTGCCCATTAATCATACCACCGCTAAGGAATCTCATGAATGGTTAAGTGGTCCTAACATGCGTTATTGGCCGCAGCAGTTGAACTTTGCAGTTTGGTGCGCCACCAGTGGCTGTGGTGTGAGTGCGAACTTGATGAAGAATTCGATATTCATGTTTCACTTCCATTTCACCGTCCGCAGGATATTACATGAAATGGGTGTTATTGCGCTGCCGGGAGATGCTGCGTTTTATCCTAGAGATAATAAATACAGCGTGCCGGCTTATGATAGGCTTTGTAAGGAGTTCGGTGTTGTAGGGAAGGATTTCAGGTGTACCGCGGGTGCTAACAATGGTTTGGGGCATATTTGGGCTTATTGGGGGATTGGTGGACACGAGCTAAGCGATAAGGAAGTTCATGCATTGCGGCTACGGTGGAACACTGGGTATCATAAGGAAACTCGCGACAGTAGCACCTTCTTTGAACCAAACGCTAAGACCACTAAGGAAGTCAGAGACGGACCTCTGTTCAAAGACGAGGGTGGTAAGTATCGTGGAGCTAACCCGCTGATTATTAAGATTATCAACGACGAGCAAACGGAGCAATATTTGAACTTCATGCCCCCAGAAGGTAAAGGACTAACCAAAGCCGGCCTTGCCCGTTTGAACCGCAGCATAGAAGCTTACGTGTATTCTATTCTTGGAGCCCAAGTAAATACCCGATCAAATATAGTGGGGAATACCGGCGCCGCAGAAGAGACGCGAGCCGAAGCCTTGATTCTATTCGAAAGTTCGATCTTGGAGGGCGACATTAGCAGGGGCGTACAGCGTTACCAACTAGCTATACAAAATTCTAAGGCCCGACTGGACTACGCAGTAGCCCCGGGTTGTTGGTTAATGCCTAGTAATTTATCTATAAATACTGGTTCTGTAGTGGGGTATAACAACAAACTCCAGCGAGCTACCAAAGACATGAAGTTTGGGGTGAATGACGTGAACTCTGACACTCTTAGAAGGCAGTTAGTTGAACAGCCTAAAAAAATGCACCATACGCAACCACCTAAAAAAGAACCATACCGAGCGCCTAAGAAAGAACCACACCGAGCGCCTAAAAAAGAGGAGGAATATGACCACAACTTACTAAAGGCCGGCTTAGCAGCTGCAGGCGTTGGTCTGAGCTATTATATATGGCGATGAACAACCCCTACGTAGCTGGAGTAGATTGTGTCTATACGACTTACACAGGCGAGAAAAAATACAACCAGGCATCTTGGGTTGATGTCACGGGCATGTCTGTAGACTTGAACTACTCGGGAAAGAAATTGATCCTTTGTAGTATTTGCATTGGTGCGACCAGCCATGCCAACGTAGGATTTCGTTTTTGCGATGACAATGGCATACTACAACCCATGCGCGTAAAAGATAATAACAGGGAGCCTGCGCATTTCTCCGTAGAGCCCAACCCCGGCAGCCTTGAAAATCATTCCGTTTGGACTCTTCATTTGGTTGCCGACTGCCATGGGAAGGTAAAGCTGCAAATGCGCGTAGATGACACCGGAAAGGTTACGGTAAATAGCATAGAGGATCAAAGAGACTACGTTTATAATCACAAAAGCATTAGCACCCTTACGGTGCTTAGTCTCTAGAAGGGAACTTATTTCCTGGTATATATGAACAACCCACATATGAAGGAAGATTTACCTTCTTATTACTTAGAGGAGACGTATCACCTATAGCGATAGATGGTTTGATACCAACCTGCAGGTGAAGGTCGGAGGCCTTGGTATAATCATATGCACTATTAGCATTAGCGCGTGGAATAGCGCTAATGTTGGACTTAGAATTCTTGATGAAAATGACCGTCCACTACTACCCTACAGAACGAAGGATAATAAGAGGCATTTAACTCATTTTACTTTTGAACCTGCATACGCAAGCCCGGAGAACCTAACATCGGTAACTTTTCACATGATAGCCAACTGCCAACATGCGAGGCTTCAAATTCGTCCAAGCGATCGTACTGCCGCCAACCAACCGGGAATGGTTGTGATAAATACCGCCATTGTGAGAGATGATGTTATTCCGGTGGATGCTGCCTGGAACCATAAGGTAATTTCTACTATGACCGCCATACCGCTAGTTCCGCATTATCAAGGCGGTGCGAATACTATCTTTACTTATCCCCAGTCGAGGATGCCTCGGATGCCTGACGACGATAAGCCACCAGTAACGTACCCAGATAAGATCAACCCTTCATCTTCTTCAGGAGTACCACCCCAATAGCTACTACCAAGATCCAAATGTTATTCCCCACAAACTTTAGCAGTTCTCCGCCGGCCCTAAGTGCCAAGGAAACGACCGAACCCAGCAGCCCAGGAAGACCGGCTGCCATCTTTTTTCCCAAGTCCGTCAGCCCATTGCCTAATTTCTTTACGCCCGCGCCTGTAGCCTTAAGCGCGGGCAAGATTACTCCTACTACGCTCGAAATAGCAACCGCAAACTGCCAGCGGCACGCCATACTTCACTCAAAGCTCTTTTTATCTTTTCCTTGGTGGTAAGTCCCTAATTCTTTCTCTAAGCTTCTCCTTTTGCGCTTGTAATTCCTCGACTCTTTCCTGAAGGGTTTCTAATTCCTTTCTGAGCTGCTTCTCTTTCCTCCTTCTGGGCGTTTCTGATCTGCGATTACCGCCCGCTGTCGGTCTATTTCATACTCCAAGTCTTCGATGGCCTGTTGGAATTGTGCTATTTGTACGTCCTTTTCGGCCATTTCAACCATTATTCTCCTTTGGGTTGCGATGCTTTCCTGCAGGTTGTCCCTTAGGGTCTTCATCTCCGCATCACCTCTGTCTATTTTACTCAAAGCAACCCTTAATCTATACGTAACATCCTTCTTTTCTTCTAACAACTTATCTATTCGTTCTTTGTAGCGCGTTGCGACGGCCTGTTGGCGCTCGGCAAGTACTGCGTAGTCATCTGCGCGTTCTTTTTGTATATCTTTGATTTCCTTCTTAAAGGCGGTTTTGTCGTCTAATAGCTTACCTATGCGCTCTCTGTAGTCGGCTTCAATGGCCCTTTGGTCATTAGCTATGAGCTCATGTTGTTCCATGAATTCGTCATTTATTTCCTCGATTCTTTTCTTAAGGTATTGATTGTCAAGTTCGAGGTCCCCATAAGCCTCCCTGAGAGCCATTAAGTCGTCGCGTGCTCTTATGAAATCCTCACGCGCTCTTAAGAGGTCTGCGCGCTCTTTGGTGATCCGCCGCATGTCTTCTTCAACTGCCTTCTTTTGTTTCTCGACCTCGAGTAGTTTCGCGTGCATATCTGCTAGATCATGTTTTTTAAGGGATGTCTCGGCAAGGCGTGCTGGTAGCGATTGTATTCTGGCCTGCAATTCATTCTTCCTAGTGTTCAACGCAGCGACTTCATCCGTCTTAGCCTGAAGTGAATCACTCAAAGTCTTTATTTTCGCCCTTAACTCTTCGTGCGTTCCATAACCGCCCGCAGCGACCGGCAATCTTCTTGCTGCCTCAAAGAGTTTATTAAAGTCGCGTCGCGTTTCCTCCTTTGCCGCGACTTCTCGCACGGTCAAATTGGGTTCTCCTAATGCCTTCCTAAGAGTTGGAGGAACGTTGTTATCTGGGTAGTATTTACCGTTGATGTCTTTGATAATGTATGGCTTAGCGTTGGCCCTATTTAACCTCGCTACTATGACTTCCTTGCCCCATTCATTATCGTCGTTGAACATTACATGGACTTTGTCTGGGTCCCAGTTTGGGAATTCTTCCTTAATCCTTTCGAATTCGTCGGGTTCTTCGTCCATGGATGAATCCATTTGTTCCTGGATATGTTCAAGCCATGCAGCGCTGGGGGCTTCAGGAACTGGACCTAAGTCTTCCATTTGCAAGTACACGGGGAAGGGCCTCTGTGGATTCTTAGACCTGAATCTATCTCTCAAGGAACGCAGAGCATCGCGGGCCCTCCTGCCATACTTGCTGCGTAATTTCTCAAAGAGACTTCGTCCGTCTACGTTGTCATTAGGAAGTAAAGACTCGTATTCTTCGTCGTTGATATCAACTTGACCTTCTTCCGTAAGTGGATCAAAATCCGTTCCTTCTACTTCCATTATATATGATAAGCTCAAAGTTAAATCCCAACCTCCTTCCTAAGCAGGTTGGCGGGCTGAAAGCAGAACGCACCTTTCACCGGGTCACATTCACGCCTTCTAGCGCTAAACCTGGAGAAACGCTGTATGTGGGCGTTCCCCGCCTAACGGATAACCTAGTCTTGGTTCCTGGCACCTTGGCGCTAAGGTTTGACCTAGCAATACAACCAAGCACAAAATTAGAAACTTACGTCGTCAATAACGCAGGCAGAAACCTCGTCTCTAAGATGAGAATCAAGTTTGCCGGGGAATCCCTTTTGGACTTAAATAGGTACGATCTGTATACCACCTATAAGGACATATGGTTAACGGCCTTCGACCGCGCACAAAGAATAGAGCAGGGAATTGGAAGCGTTATCTTACGTAAGGTTCGCAGTGATACTAAGACACAACCTACGGATTCTGGTGACGCAACGGCAGTAGCAGACGCAACAAGGGTAAAGACCGCCTATGGTATTAAGTATGTCATACCACTGGACTTCGAGGTGATTACGAATCACGGTGTGTATTATCCCAGGCAGTTAAGTGAACTACAGTTTGAAGTAACCCTAGCGGATACCACAAACATCTTGCAGATGGACGCATCCGGGACAGCACTTACCGGAAGTATTCACCCCTATTCCGTTACCAACTTAGAGCTGCAGTATGAGACGGTATACAGTGAAGATTTAGCACGTAGCGCTGGCATGGAATATAGCGCCGGAAAGGCATTCCTTTACGACCACGTAGTGATGTACAAGACGTTCAGCTTCCTGGATAAGACGGATGAGGTTATCAATCAAAGCATTAACCTCCCCCGAAGAAGTCTCACGGGGTTGATGTTGGTGTTTGCAAAACCCTACGAGGCCGGTAAGCGCGACAGCGAGGCCTTTCACAACCCTAACATTACTAACGTAGGGGTCAACATAAACGGCGTTCCAAACAAGGTCTACTCCCAGGGAATAAAGCCTGCAGACGTGTACAGAGAGGCAAAGCGTAAGTTTGGCGACCAAATTAGCCCCGAGGAATTCTTTAAGGATAAGTATGCGCTGTGGATTGACATGCGCACCATTAACGACGAAGACCTACATGGTCAGGGTTTACGTCTAGTAAATACGCAGGATGGCATAACATTGGAGATCAAGCGCACCAAGAACACCAGTGCAGGTGACAGCGACAAGATAAACTGCTACATCTTCGTCGTGTCTGACGCGCAACTGAGCGTAGAAATGAATCAGCTAAAGAGCGTTGCGTATTAGTGTTAAAATATTTCTTAGATATACGATGCTTCGCGTATTTGAAAGAAACGACAACGAACTGCAATGCATAGTGCAAGGCGACAATCTGTACTTTAAAGCGAAGGAAGTGGCAGCCGCATTGGACTATGAGAACACGAAAAAGGCTATTAGAGACCACGTTTCCGGAAAGCACCAGAAAAGATGGGCCGACATACAAGGGGTCCCAAGTCGTTCCCCTTCTACTATTCACCCGCATTCTGTATTTATCTCCGAGCCTGGGTTGTATCAATTGATATTCAGCTCCAGGCTACCTAAAGCCGCGAAGTTTCAGGATTGGGTCTTTGAGGAAGTCCTTCCCGCGCTAAGGAAGACAGGTAAGTATGAAATCGAACGGCGTTTTGACAGCCCCAACAAGTTGGTGTTTAAAATCGAAAACGAATTCGACTTACATAAAAAAGTGGTTGACTACATCCGCAGGTTCTATCCACAAATGCTCATAGCACCAGGCTTAGGAGAATTGCAGGACTCCGACAGCAAACGTATAAAGTGCTGGCAGAAAGGATATCAACGCGGTCAACCAGACTTACTGATACTGAATGCACATGTGCGATACCGTGGTTTCTGCGTCGAGCTGAAGACTCCTAAAGGCAAAGGGGTATTATCTGATAGTCAACGTCTACTATTAGAAAGGTATGAGCAGAATGGTTATAAAGTAATGATCAGCAACGACTACGACGATATTTGTAGAAGTATCGCGGAGTATGCACGATGCATTCGCCTACCTTGTGCATATTGCTGCAAGCGCTTTAGGAATGCGCAGACTCTGGGAACGCACTTAAAGGTATTCCATAGAATATATGGACAAGGATAAATTCAATGAGATAAAGTTCATCCAGACACACTGGAGGGATTTGCAGGTGGGGGAAATCTACGAGGTAAAGAATTACGTGGTCTTTGAAGACTTGGACCGCCTGCGTTTGGTCTTAAAGAATAAAAAAAGAACATACACCCTTTGGGCGCCCGATAGGATAAGGTACGCTATAGAGGGGCAGGATGTTACCCATGTTATGAGTCATGGTAAAAAGGATGGCAGGTGGGTATTTGACGTGGTTAATTGGGAGCCTGAGAGTCCTCTTCACTCTTAAGTGCGTCTACCATCGTACGCTGCGCTTTAGGATCCGCCAGGCACCAATGCCCCACAAAGGATCCTTCGAGAAATACCTTGCCGCAATGAAGGCAGGTGTATTTTTTTCTTGGCTTTGGCTTAGGAGAGGCAATGCAGTCGGCTGGTAGTTCGCACGTAATACAGTCCATATATTATAAATCCTCCAAGCATATACTTTGCAAACCCTCTTTAAAAGGGGGTCTGATATTTATTGTTGATTTGTTAAATCCTGCAGACTGGTTTCAAACAGGTCCTTAATATTATTGTTGTTTTGTTAAATGATGTTATTAATGCTCTTAACAAAACAACAATAAAAATAAGATCGTATTCTGAGACTCTTTGCGCAAGTCGTACTTTACTAATTGCAAGGTCCCCTAAAGAGGGTTCTGATATTTCTTTTTGTTTTGTTAAATGATGTTATTAACAAACAACAATAAAAATAAGGACAAGGTTTGAGACTCTTTGCGCAAACCCATCCTAACTCTCTTTCTTTTTTTATCCCTTGCGTACTTTCTTAACCACCCCGTTACTGGCATGCCAAGCATCAAAGCGATCTAAGTACTCTTTGAAACCGCCTTGGCCGTCGTAAAGGCACTGCCAAATATGTTGGTCACTTCTTTGACAGCCGCAGCGCTCACAAGTTGCCTCCCAATGGCCTCTGTTTTCCCACCTTACGCCTTCGACGCAGTCAAACTCCGCAAACGTCTCGTCTATTTCCTTCTTCCGGCGCGTTAACTCCTTTATGGTGTCGACTGGGCAACATCGTGCGGCAACGTCGCCGTGCTCCTCACATGCTACGCCCAGCAGATCGTAATTACCACGGCATCTATGTCGGTGCCAAGCGTCGGTAACATCCTCGTCGCAGCGCACGCATATGTTCTTTAAACAAACTCTTTTACTACGGTGGTACTCCAGCGCCTGCGCACTGCTGAACTGTTTATCACAGTCTTCGCAAACGGTGACGTTGTTTACTTCCTTACTGCATACCTGTCTTTCCAGGTGATATTGCAATCTTTGTTTGCTGCTGAACTCCCTACCACAATTCTTACACCTCATTATAACATAGTGTTATTTACACCTCATATGCGATCCTGCGCAAAGAGTCCTAAATCTCTATCTTATTTTTCTTGTTGTTTGTTAACAAATCAACAATAAATATCAGACCCCTCTTTAAGATCTGTCTGCAGGATTTAACAAATCAACAATAAATATCAGACCCCTTTTACAATGGATATCGCATAAAATCCACAACGGACTCTTTTGCCCACGTTGCCATCGTTATCAGCGCACCAAACCTTTCTGCGCGCTTCAGACCGCACATTTCATCATACAATTCCTGCACGCGCTCCCGCAGCCGATCGATCTCTTCCCTTTGCATTTCTATGGTTTCTCTCTTATCTTTCATGTCGCCGGCAATCCTTCTTACTGCGTCCACTGGCTCCATCGTATATATAATGGATCCGAACCATATTCCCTGCAATGCTCTGATAGTAGGACCAACCGGCTGCGGTAAAACGCAGTTCGTCGTGGAGCAGCTATTAGGACCCTTTAGATACCGCTTCGACTACATAGTGCTGCTTTGTCCCACCTACGTGAATAACCGCACCTGGACGGGCATAGGAGTGAAAGATGACGACTTTATCGTGGACATTTTGGACCCTAACGAGTTATCCGCACATTTGAAGTTTTGGCACCGACAATTCCCCAAGGACACGCAGACACTCCTCATATTGGATGACATCGCCTGTGGGGACGACGTAAAAAGACGCACTTCCGAGCTCGTTAAACTCGCCTTCAGCGGTAGACACGACAATATCAGCGTTTGGTTGCTCTCGCAGCAGCTTACCAGCGTCTCTAAGCCCTTCAGGGAAAACATAGGTTCACTTGTCGTATTTTATACTCCGAGCCGTAGTGACCTGGAAACCATCTTAAGCGACTACGGCGGCGAGATATCCAAGGAACAGTTACACGAATACATGCGGCACCTAAAAACGCACCAACATTCCAAGATGATCTTCTCTTTGAGGTTTCCGTACGAGGTTGGAATCTATGATTCCTAATGTATATGGATATTGAGCAGCTCTTAGATGAAGTCCCCACACAGCTAGATGAAAGTAACCTCAAGGAACAACTTAACGTCCTGGTGTCTTCGGGAAAGTGTAAAGAAATGATAGGTAAGGACCTCAACCATGAGCAGGTTAATAAGTTGTCAGAAGAGGAAGTCAAGAAATTCCATAAGAGGTATGAGGCTGCCCTTGCAAGCAAGACCACGGACGCCGTAGCAGACTCAGCCATCCGACTTGCGACTAAATTGCTTGGACTTGCGCTGCCCATAGACGACGTGGAGCAACTACGGAAGGACATAAGCGAGGACTACGTTATTGCTCAAGAACTTAAGATAACCTGCGGCTGGTTGTCTTTGAAGTGCGGTAAGTTAATGGCAGTCGCCTCTGCGGCTTTGCACGTAGCTCAGCACGTCGACTTGAAGGAGGTACTAGGTTCCTTCGGAACATCTTGGAAGGACTTCAAGAAGGACAGAGAAGTCGAAAAGGTCTTCCAGGCAGCACTTACTGAGGTACCTGATCAAGTCGCCTCAAGTACTTAGTCAAGTTATCCTTAAGTACTTAGTTAAGTCACCTCAAGTACTTACTTAAGTCGTTGTCAAGTACTTAGTCAAGTTATCCTTAAGTACTTAGTTAAGTCACCTCAAGTACTTAGTTAAGTCACCTCAAGTACTTACTTAAGTCGTCATCAAGTCATTGTCAAGTCACCTCAAGTACTTACTCAAGTCATTGTCAAGTCCTTCAAGTCCTTAGATATAAGATGAGTGGCACCGAAGAACAACCACCCGTAGAAGATACCAAGATTACCAAGGCTAAATCTCCAGGCAGAGTTGCCGCGGGTAAGAAGCTCGCAGAGATGAATAGGAAGAACAAAGCCAAAAAAGAAGAAAAGGTGGAGGATGAAAGCGAATCCTTTTGGAATCCCGGCTACGTCATTGGCGCGATAGGAATTGCTATAGCAGCAGGCAGCCTCTACTTACAATGGCGGGCTACGAAGCCAAAAGTAAAGCGGGAGGCCCCAACATATCACGCACCTGTGGAGGTTAAAAAAAGCAAAATCCCTGAAATGGAATAACCTTCTCGCTTTGTAATATAATGTCGACCGCGTTGTTGAAAACTGTTGAAGAAGCAGCTATTATTACTTCTATTGTTGCGGGTATTGGTTGGGTAGGTAAGAAAGTGCTCAAAGAAGACTTTACTGAAGACCCAAGCAAGAGCTTCGCTAATTTTGCTAAAATGACCGCTGCCGTGGGTGGGGCTATCATGCTAAAGGATTACCTACGGAAGGAAAAGTACCTACCAACGGTGTGAAAATCCCTGTGATTTTCTAATATATAATGGCTAGCGTGGTCGCAGGTGGAGTTATTGCAGCTTTAGCATTCACTGGAGCTAATTATGGTGGTCAATATTTGGATAGATTAGTTAGAGGCGACAAAAGCGATGCTGAGAGGAAGAGACACGACTTAGCGCTGGAGAAATATCAGCGAGACGTGGCAGCTTGGAATGAAAAAAGACAAGCTTACAGGGATTGGTTGGATAAGAACTACCAAGACAAGATGCAGGCGGATAAGAACTTCGAAAATACAGACTACGCCTTCAAACTTTATGCGCAGGCGCACCCCGACTTTAGGTTAAGAAAGCCTCAGTTTAAGAATTACTACCAGCCTTCTAAAAAACAAAAAGACAATGAATTGGTCTTTGTAGGAGTCGCAGGGCTGGCAGGAGGCGTGGCCTTGGCGTATCTAATATAATGATCGTCTTTTTAGAAAGCGACAAGAATAACTTTACTACTTATCTGAATCCCCCCATCCGCGCGGAAAGGGTTCGGTTGGTTAGTTGCTCTTTGTACAATTCTTGGTATAACCTGATTAGGGGCATGGTCACTGAGCATACAGGAGGATCTAACTATCAAGGCGTATTGCTGCCCGATGGACATTACACACCAATCACACTGGCCAAGGAATTAGCAAAACACGGTTATACGCTCACCACAGGATTGCCGCACGAAATGACCTTCAAACATAATATGCCAAATTATTCAATGACCTTTGGAAAGCTTGACCCATTGGGATCTTTATTATGTGCCTCAGGCAAGACAATTACCGACACAGCCGTGCCTGTAAATTGGAAAGTCGCATCCTCTTACGAAGTCTATTGCGACTTGGTCCATAGTTACAACGATGGAGAAAAGTCTTCTCTTATGTCCAAGTTTCTGCCCAAAGGTAATCCATTTGACCTGGTAGAATACACCCCCATTTCTTTGGAATATGACTTGTCCAATTTGGTAGAAAGCATAAACATCACCATTAAGGTGGACGGAAAGACGGTGGATTTTAACGGACGTAAGATCAATCTCGTTTTGGAATTCATATAATGGGCCGCGTAGAGGACAAACTCAAAAGGATTTACTATGGACCTGAAGGTTATTGGAAAGGAGCGTCAGCTATCAAGAAACTCGCGACCGCGGCCAGGGTATCAGAAGAAACGGCTAAGAACTGGCTAAGAAAACAAACCCTCTGGCAGGTCTATCTTCCCGTGCCGAAGTACATTCCCAGGCCCAGCTTCACCGTAAATACCCCCAATGAAGTTCATCAGGCGGATTTGCTTTTCTTACCGCACGACAAGGTGAGAAAGAAGACCTATAGATACGCTTTGACCGTAGTCGATATCGCAAGCAGATACAAGGACGCCGAACCCATAACCAGCAAGGATTCTGGAGAAGTCGCAGAAGCCCTAGGTAGGATTTATAAGCGCGTCTTGAAATGGCCTAAGCTGCTGCAAGTGGATGCGGGGACGGAGTTCATGGGCGTGGTTACTAAGACCCTGAAAGACCACGACACTAAGATTAGGAGAGCCGAAGCAGAGTACCACAGGGGTCAGAGCATCGTCGAAAGATTCAATAAAACCCTGGCCGAGCGTCTCTTTGGGTACCAGTATTGGAAAGAGCTGGAAGATCCCTCCAAACGCAACAGGGAATGGACCCAGAGGCTCCCCCAGGTCATTGTGGCTTTGAACAACGAGGCGGCAAGGGCTACGGGAATAAAACCCAAGGATGCCATAAAAAAGAAACACGTGGAACACAAGTCCTACGTCAGAAGTTCAAGAGCGGTCGGACTAAAGGAAAAAAAGCTCCCCCGCGACATAGTGGTCAGATACCTCTATCAGCCGGGGGAACTCGAAGGTGGCAGTAAGAGAGCCACGGATCCTAACTGGTCTTTGGAAACCTATGAGATTTCGAAGTCCGTCACCAAGGAAGGGCAACCCGTGTTGTATTACCTAAATGGCCCAAGTCGCGGATTTGTCATGGAAGAGCTGCTCATAGTCCCTAAAGACTCAGAGTAGCGCAGCACCGCGCGCCCGATTGCACTCTAGGCATGTCAGTCTTACGTTACCTCTGCAATGCCCGCGTTTATTATTTATACGATCCACGGAGAACTGCTGATCGTCATTTGGGTCAAACCTCCATAGTAGAGGTATGTTACATTTAGCGCAGCGGGCCCCTTTCTTATAGACGTCGTCCACACAGAGGTCAAACGTCATATTTTTTTCTTCGTCGTGCCGCTTGTAGCGAAGGAGTTTCTTCATGATGTTCTCCTTAGCTATGTCTTCTGGCGTCTTATCGTAACGCAATTGCGGACCCCAGGCTCTTTTTAACTGCTTGGCATACTCCACACGGCTTACGGCGGTGTATATCAAATTACTCCAACACAGCCGCTGGTCTATGATCCATAAGGTTTCTTTTATGGTTAGCCCCTGCGCGCTGTGGACTGTCATACAATAACCCAACCGCCAATCTGGGTGGGAGGTTATTTTTTCGACCTTTCCCATAGGCACCCAGGCTTTATCATGCGTTACCGCGTTCTGCAGTTGGATGTCAGTACCAGGCACCCAGACATCTCTCCGCTGCATGCGGGTGTCGTGGGGTTTATAACAAACGGGCACCGGGTGGTCAGGGAACCCTTCGCGGTGTACGTTTAACAAATCTTTCTGTATGCGTGATTGTGCTGCGCGTTTGCTGCTCAACACTAAATCCTTCGGGTGCCACGTGTGGAGGAAGTCCTCATAAGACTTCGCCCGTATGCGCCTGCGGAGTATTTTGTTCTGCTCGGCGTCTGTGAGCCCCCGCAATTCCGCCTTTAAATTCCTTACTTGATCCTTGCTGCGGTAATCGGCGTTAATCTCTTCAGAGTAGTCTACCATTCCCCGCAACCATTTGTGGGGCATTTCCCCTGCTATTGGCGGCGGTTGGCATGGATCCCCGGCAAATACAACTTGACATTTCCCGCGAAGGAATTCTACAAACTCCTGCAGGATCTCCAGCGGCACGGTGCAAATCTCGTCCCATAAGATCACCGGCGGAATGTCATGTATGGCTTCTGGCACCCACTTTTGACCATTCCAGCGGAAGAAGCTGTGGTAAGTCTGCGCATCGTAACCCATAGCGGTAAGTTCTCTTTCCAGCCGATGCGTCGGCGTTAACACCTTCACGCGGGGGAACAGTTCCAAAACCCTGGTGGTCTTACCACTGCCACCAGTTCCGTAGAGGTAAGAAAACCGCTGGTAAGAAATAGGGTCCACAACTGAAGGTAGGGGCTCCTCTGTAGGCGTCACGGCACCTTTCATGTGTTCCCCGTGATATTCTACTCGTTCTCTCCAGGCTTTTATCTCTTCATCTTTAACACGCCATTGACCACTTTCTGCGAGTTCGTCAGCGGTGTAGAATTCCTGCATCTTTTCTAAAACATGCGGTTTCACATAGAGGGAATCCGTAGCCACGCGCGGGATGTCTTCTTTGTCAAACCGCAGGAGCATCGCGAGGAGGTTGATATGCGCATAGGCGAGCATACTCGCGCGCAGGTGATAATATTGCGGTCGATGATCCTGGTAATAACACAACGCATTCCATTTGCATTCTTTTTGACCCTCTATGAAATAATCCCACTTCTCCACGGACACCATCGTTCCTTGTTCATGCGCACGTTTTATAAGGAAATTCAACTCGCCGGCATCTGTTATCAAACGCCGCTGCATGTGTTTCTCACCTTCTTTAGCGCCCTGGGTGAATTTTCCTATGACAATTCTTGCGGTAGGGTTATGCTCTGGCAACCATTGTGTAAAGGAGGAATGACAGAGTATGGCTTCATGCGCCGTGTAGGTTAAAAGTTTACGCTCTTCGAGGAATTTCAGCAGCGGTATGGGCATCCATTCTTTCTCCTGTAGATGCTTCCCATACCACGCGTAAATTATCGGATGTAAATCTTTCGCCAACTTCCATGTGGTCAGTCTAACAAACCCCGTTGCTGGGGCGTCGTACTTACCATCTAACGACACACGAAAGAACTGACTGTCTGGATGTCCATATCTATCGTAATACTCCTTACAATCCCCCAATCCTTTAAAACTTGCGGGGTAACAATGTTTCATATCTAAAGAGACGTATTCATCTTCATCATACTCCATGTTCCAAAGACCGCCATGACCATGTTCTACGCAGGCTTTGGCTATATCTCCAAAGTCTTTTGGTGTGGGTTTCCACCCGTTACGCTTCTTCGCGGCTAGAAAGTCCAAGCTGCGGGAGCTAAGAACCTCGTCTGAGAAGTCTTCTCCTAAAGTCTCACACGCACTCTTGATGCGTTGATGTTCAACTTCTGGCCTGTAAAGAGTGCCATCTTGCGTCATAAACTGATGCCCTTCCGCATCCATTAACCATATGGAATTCTCGTGTATCAACTCTGCCAACGGCGACTCCTTGTAGACCTTTGTCTCCTTCTTCCTCGGGAATCTGAGTTCTCGCCACGCGTGTCCGTTATGTTGGTAGACGACTATGGGCGCACCTCTGCCGCCGTATTTATGTGTCCCGGAGTAGATGAAACCGTCCGTGATATCTTTCACATGTATGCGCCTCTCTAAGGCAGTCTCTAACTTCTTGATGTTTTCAATAGTTCCTCCGGTCTTATGTGTGTCTTTTTCCCATTTCCTGATGGCTTCTCTTCTCTTTAGAGTTAACTTGCCACCCCTAGAAGAATCCTCAAAGAACTCTCTTACCAACTTCGCAACACAATTACCTGGATGCCGCATTGGCTTTAACTTCTTCACATCTGGCTTCTTTATCTCATACGCGCCGTAAATGACCACGGTAACTGGGTAAGCAACTTCATAGAACATCATGTCTATTCCCTCAAGTGCTCCCGGCCGTGTGTACTTGTTTAAGACGAACAGGTCCCTCTTACCAGACGCTCTGATAGGATTGCGCCCCTTTTCTATCATCCACTCGCCGTCTAAATACTTTATAAAAGTCAACTCCAGGCGGTAATCGCCTTCGGGCATTAAGTCGATTATCCTTTCTGCTCTTTCCCGTGTCATCGTCTCATCTGTATCTCCCTCCATAAACGTCGTGAAGGCAAAGTCCGCATCCAGGCGATCCAACACCTGAGTTCTTAGCTTACGCACAGTTTTATTCCTAATGCTTTTGATGGCGTCCATCTATATGTAAAGGATATTTTAAACTCCGTTTACGGCACCCAACACAGCAGCAGTAAGGCCCTCTTCGCGCTGCCGACGGATCGCGCAAGACCCCCTGCAGGGCCTTTAACCTACCTCTAAAACCCCAGGGGGGGCTGGGGTTTTTCGATATGTGATTTTTGGCAATGCCGGCGCTTCGCGAGTCCCCCTTACTGCTGCTTAGCGTCATGGGGGGGGGGGGGGAAGGGTGGGAGGGGGGAGCTATTTAAACTTTTATATTATTATATATGCGGCTTCTCAAAATCCTATTCAACTGGTAATCCCCCACTATTGCGTGTATACATAAAAACATGAATGGAATGTAATTAACAGTAACATTGGATTTTGTTTTCTTAAAAATATTCAAGTATTTTTTTTTTTTTTTGCATTTGCCTCGGCTATAAAACTGTACTTTTATGAAGTTATTTAATAAATGAACGAGGTTTTTTTAGTCGCCTTTAGACGGCGGTCACGTGGCCTTCTACTCCCGGTCGAACATGATAAGAATTGCCTCTCTTTAGTGTCCCTCCTTTTCCTGCACGTGTTAGAGTACCTTGATTACCTCTCACGTTTTGATAAAAACATTCGTTTAGGTTGATGTAATCCTAAAAAGAAAAAAACAAAAAAGAAAAAACAAAAAGAGAAATATAGTAGGATTTAACACGTTGGGTGTTGGTAAAACACGGATTGACGTACCGTGGAACGGGGGCGCTCACCATTACGTTATCTTTCTTTTCGAGTAGGCTCTAGGCATTTCCCCTCATTACAACCTATATTTAGCTTTATTTTACCAAATAAGTTTTTTTTTTTTCAATGTTCTAAATATATGATTTAATGTAACGTAACATAAAAGGAAATGTGAATAAAGATTTTTTTTCTGAGGTTTGTTGTACAGGTTACGCCGTCCCGCGGTCAATCAATTAACATAAGAGTCACCTTTATTGGTGAATAAGAATAAAAAATCGAAAATGAATGGAAATCCCTATTTCCAACAAAAATCTTTATCATGACCATGTTAACCCCGAAAACATCTGAACTATCATATTCAACAATATGCATGGAACTTTCATTTAAACAGGGTGGCCCATTCAGCTTAAAGCTGGTACATTCAGAGAGGCCCTGAGCTGTACATGTAATAACAACAAATACACTACGTCGGTCATGATTATAAAGACCCCTTAGGTATCATCATCATTATCAATAACGATACCCTAAACTCCCTAAAATACGTATTCATCCTTCATCTCTATCAACAACCTCCCACCCCCCCCCCCCCCCCCCCCCACCTCAACCCCCAAAACCTATAAAATATGTAATAACATTGTATATAACAACAATAACTATATCACCATGAGAGGCACCGCCACAGCTCAGCATGTTGCAAACCCTCAACATTCACCAACACCATTAATTAAAATACCTTTATCATCACCACCAACAATAACAAATTTATCAAATTGAGCTGATCCTCGCAGTATATGAAGCAACTTATGCAGCTGCAAATTAATATAACATATTTTACACCACCATAATTTTACCCCATCATCTTATTTTCACCATCATTATTCACCATCATCAACGTCATCAAAAACAAAATCACGCATATGAAATAAACTTGCGAAAATAAAAATTACCCTCGACTGAACTTCTTCCAGCTTCATGAGTGTTTCCTTCAACTCTGGGAATGTTGGTCTGTCATCAGGGTTAGTCTCCCAACAGCTCATCATTACGTCAAAGCTAACAAAAAATAACATTATATTATTTTAGAGTTGATTTTTTTGAATACTTTTTCTTTCATTTCTTTTCACAGAACTTACAGATCAGGATCTACGTGGCCAGGTCGTTTCATTCGATATCCTGTCTCAACGTGTTGTGGTATTTCCTTAGCAGCAACTCCTGGGAAAGGCTCAGCTCCTGTATGAATACAACAGTAAGTTGTAATTACCTTCTGATAGGCATTTATAAAGTTACTGACTACTCAATGTGCAACCATGCGTAATAACAATTGGTATAAAAGTAGACAGGACACATGTATAGTTGCATAATCGGTGACGTCAACAGTCGCACGAGTAGAGTGTACCATATCAGGATGGTGACCTCATTGACTTATTTTGAATGAACAAAAAGGCTGTTTTAGTTTTTTTTCTCGGCGTTATTTATGTTTTCTTTCCACCTTCTCTCCCTTAAAGTTTGACATTTTAAAGTAGTCATCTGCTCCTTCTTCAGTATTTATTCTATTGTGGAGCATTGTTTGCACTTTTAATAGATTACAAAACAGTGATTGCATTCATTGCTCATATTCACTCTAATTTTCATGCTTTCTTTAGTGTTTGAAGAAGAGCTATTCTGTGGACCTGGTCAGGAAATTATGATACTAATTACTTGTACGTATTCATGGTCAAAGCAGCTCAATTTGGAGGACAAAGAGAAAATAATTTCAATCTCCTGCAGGATGCATTGACTTTAATTCTTACATAGATATGAATTTGCCTAAAACAACTTACCTATTGTGCATATTTCGTAAAGAACAACTCCAAAACTCCAGCTAAAAGTAGTAAATATATCATTTTGAATTAATCATAAGAATGTGGTACTTATATTAAGTATTAAGTAATTATATAAACTGGTAATTAAAATAGAGCAAAACATTACGATTTGAACGAAGTAAGACTCGATGACTTTGTAATAACGAATCAACACTAGTAGCATAATACAATGGTATCAGTGTAAACTAATGACAAAAATATCTTGTTATAAATTAATATATCTCCAATGATACGTTTGTCCAGGTATGTATCTGTTTCAAAAAGCGTTGTCCAGCAGAGCTATGGGCGATCTGAGACTAAACGGTATTTTGGTGCTTTAATATTTTCTGGTTAAAATACGAAAACTTATATTCCTACCTCGCTTAATTTGTAATCTAAAAGGACTCTAGTAAGTTGATTGGCTGTGAATACATCACAATTTGCAGCGTGCTTCTCAGTCTCAGTATTCAGATTTCAGATCTTTCAACGAGAAGGTTTTGTTTAGATAGATGAACCACTTACACATCGCTTTGTGTGGTGTACTCTCCACCTCCGGTCAATGCCTCGATGGCTGTCCACTTCACTGGCAAACGCCCCTACGATATTTTGAATAATAAAGTAAAACGATAAGTAATTAAGAAAGCAGCAACAACAATAGAACAAACAAACAATAAATAACTAAACAAAAGTAAACAAAAATAAACAACCATAAAAACAACATATAAAAAAATTAATCAATATTGTTCATCGAATGATACCTCTGTTGATCGAATATAGATATCGTCGTTGCTGACATCTTTCGCCATTCCAAAGTCTGTGATCTTACAGGACAGGCCATCACCAACAAGAACATTACGCGCTGCAAGGTCACGATGAAGGATCTAGAATGTAAAGCAATGTCATCGTTACCATAGCCAAACTAAGAAGAGAGGGAGGAAAAATACACGACTAGAAATGGCAGATTTGAAGGAAGGAGTGGGGTTTGTAGCACAAGTTTCACGACTTCAGATAGACAAATTGCTTGGGGATGGGCTATTCCTCTTTGGAAAGTAGATTGGAGGGATGGGGCGGATGGACATCGGGTTGTTCCTGAGGCATACCTTTTGAGAGGCAAGGTAAGCCATGCCATCAGCAGTATGCCAGGCAAAACGAAGGAGCTGTTGAGATGTCAGATTTGTGTTGGGCTTGATTTCTGGATCAGAATAGTAGTCATCGTTCTCTCCTCTGCTCTTTCTCAGATATCCCAAGAGATCACCAAACGGTACGTACTCAATAACCACCAATGGGCGACCTATTGATTTTTTGTTTGTTTCAAATGTTAAATTTCATCAAGACTTGGGATTTCATTTCGATTTCCCACGCGACGTAAATAAGCAATTATTTGGCCTCAGCTTAGTGTTGCTTAGTGTTGAATTAATTTCGAATCTGTATGAACCTACCAAATACTATACCAGGATTACAAAAATATCAAACATTTCACTTCATACTCAATTATATTAATTTCTTTTAAATGCGTCGTACCTTCGTCTTCCCCGCATCCCAGCAACTTTATCACGTGTGGGTGTGGTCTCAATGTTTTCATGAGCTCAAATTCTTTCATCAAATCTTTCACCTCCGCATCAGATGCATCAGCTGAATTTGATCAACAAACTGTTAATAAAACTATTCTTGGTTATTTGATATATTCTGAATACTGACCGTAAGGGCTCTTAATAGCCACTAGGTTCCACCCTAGAGTGTTTGGTCCAAAACCATGCACACGTCCCTTGTAGACAAGACCAAATGCCCCATTACCAATAACCTGCCAACAGAAAAGAAAATACCAAAAAAATCAATCATACAAAGAGGAATAAACAAATAAAGGAGTGAACAGGTAAAAGAATGCAAAAAATGGTCATGATTAATGGATGGGTAAATGCTGGATAGATGTCCAGGTGGATTATGTTGTCCTATTGATCATACGTACATGAACAAAAAGGCATGTTTTATTGTCCAAGACGACCTTGCTCGCGTGAATATTATTTTCAAATTCACTGATGAGTCTTAACTTTAACATGAATAACTCAGGATAATGAAGGATAAATAATCATGAAATTTACTCACCTTCAGAATGCATATTTTTTCTCGTGGAATGTACCATTCAGGATCCATTTGGTAGCGAGGGCTTCCCACCATTGACTGCTTCCTGATGGTACCAAACTGTGGAACTGTTTGAAGCAAATGACCATTGACTGAGGCACCTTCAAGCATGTTGCTTTCCATTGCCAATGCTTCGAAACTAAGAAAGAGGATTTTGCATAGCTTAATAAAATGATTAAATACATTCAGTGCTCTTGTCGTTTATCCTTACCACTCTTTATATGTATTTTATTAATATTGAATTATTAAATTTGATTATATCTCGTTCTTTCCAATGTCCTTAAAAGTTCCAAGGTCTACTCAAGCAGCGATGAACATCACCATCATGACGATGATGATGATGATATAAGGATATTGAAGATGTTGTTAATGACGATAATGTCGATGACAAGGATGTTGATATGAATATGATTTATAATATGAGTCTTGAAGTTCAGTTACCTTTTGTGGGGACCATGCAAGTTATCTGAAAATCAAGAAAAAGGACAATTTAAAAAGGGGCAATACTTACATACAGTGAAAAAATATATACAACGTTTGCATTTTCATATTGGATTGTTATCTTAATTTAAAAACCAATCTAAAGCCATACAACAGTACCTTCTTTTGCAAATCACAAGTATGAACTTCAAAACTTTTAGAATACCCACATCTGATAAATGTGCCTAAATGTGTTTTTAAACAACATTAATGGAGAAAAAACAAAATCTTTATTACTTACTAGTTTTAGATTTTCTTTTTCTGCGGAACGAGTTTAGAAGCAAGACTATGATTACCAACCCCAGCACTCCAGCACCAACACCAACATACAGCCATAAGTTCTTTATTGGCTCGTGATTGCTTGAATTTTTCTTTGCGGCAGCTTTGCAATAAATTTTGCACGTAAATGGGATATAAAAAAATAAAGTAACAGTAGTTAATTAATTGTTTTAATTTTAGACGTTTTTTTTAAAGAATAGTTTTCCCCTTTGTGTAACATAAGTCCTACCTGATACGATATAATGTGTTGGCATTTTTGTTGTTTCATAATTGGCGGGATCTAGAACGATATACGGAAATTTTTTTAGCTTTTTATGTGCAGATCACGAAGGTAATTTTAGACGTTTTTTTTTAAGAATAGTTTTCCCCTTTGTGTAACATAAGTCCTACCTGATACGATATAATGTGTTGGCATTTTTGTTGTTTCATAATTGGCGGGATCTAGAACGATATAGGGAAATTTGTTTAGCTTTTTATGTGCAGATCACGAAGGTAAGATTACTGCACACTCCATCCTGATTATGCACATGTTACTATTACGTTATTCTGGGGAATTTCCAGATATCGTAAATGCTATTTACCTTTACCAACTGTAATAAGGCACGTATTATCAGTATCGAGTGTGCTCTCCCCATAAGTATTCCAGGCCGTGATCGTAAACTCGAAGGTCCTTTGCCATTCAAGCCTAAACTTGTGCCAGGTTGTCTTGTGTGTAACATTTATACTCTTCCAGGCCTGTGTATTTCTTTGTGACGCCTTGACAAAGGAGCGGTGTTTGATGGTGTACATGAATACAGAGGATCCTCCATCGTACTTGGGTGAACTCCAATGAAACATAAATGTACGACCAAGGCTGGCGTCACCCTTTGTATCACAGTCCACTAGTGGATTCAGAGGTGGTCCTTTAAAAATGAACATTTTAAATTTACGTTAACCGAATCTTAAATGATAACGTCGGCATTTTGCATAATTTGAACATATAATTATGAAGACAAGTAAAAACGACTGCGCATGCTCATAATCTAAAAAAATGTATATTCTAGGGACAATAAACTACCTACCAACTTGTGTTAAGACAAAAGTTTTATTGTCTTGACCAAATGGATTATTAGCAACACAAGTGTAGTTCGCATAATCAAAAGAACTGGAAACTTTTAAGTGGAAAACCTCGGCGTTGCGTTTCACTAGAATTCCATTGGCAAACCACAGGACAGATGCTGGAGGATTTGCTACAGTACGGCAGGAAAGCCACATGTCTGTTCCGATTGGCACAGGAATTATGTTGATTTTCTTTGAGGAATTGATGACTGGTGGATCTGTAGGTTAAAAGTTGCAAAATTAGTAGATCAAATCACTGATAGCGTTTGAACTTGTAAGGCTTTTTAAACAAAATGATCCGATAACATATTTTTATTTGATGAATGTTTTTAAGTTTTCAATGTCCTACATTCCTGATCTTAGTACATAAGTAAATACATTTAAGCTTACACTGCACGTCTACTATGGCTTTAGGCTCGGATACTATCCTTCCTACTTTGTTTTCTGCAACGCATTGGTAATGTCCAGCGTCTCCTCTCGTTGTTTCAGGTATGGTAAAATATTCGGTGGAGTTTATCTCCAATGTGTCGTTGTCTTTGAACCATTTTATTGTTGGCCGGGGTTTCCCTTTAACTGCACAGGTTAACTTCAGAGCACTGTCCTCTAGGGTAGCAGTACTTTTAGGCTTTTCAACAAACTCAGGTGGAACTAATTTGATAAATAATTGAATTTTATGTCAAAATTGGGTCAAAAGTAGTATAAAACTAAAAAAAAGTTGTCAATGAAAGAAAAAAAAGAAATAGTAAACGATGGTTCACTAATACATAATTCGATATAATTACCAGTCACAATTAGACGTTTTTTACATTCTATATTTCCCAATGTCCAGCAGAGTCGAATAGAATACACGGCCTCATCTTCCAGATCGATACTACTAAGTACAAAGGTTGCTGTACTTGTAGGTGTAATAGCAATGATTTGGCCACCTTTTTCTCGCACACCCGTTGAACAGTTGAAATTTGTGGCATGGCCATTTGTCACCTGAGTCAATAGGAGTAAAGATTAGTCAACTTTTGTTTTGGAAATCAGGGTTAAACGTGTTGAAATTTTGCTTTTAATTACAAATTTTGTTCTTACTTTAGTGCATGCTTTCTTTCTGCATGTTCCTTCAGTTTAATTCTTCGCATTCCTCTTAGCTTTTTCTTTAATTATTTTTATCTTTTTTTTTTTTTTCATTACCTCCCCCCCCCCTTCATAAACGTTTTGATGCGATAATACGAATGGTACTAGATACTTCTATATTCATTAATTTGTTTTTTTTATCTTATTACATTTTTATTTTAAATTACATTACCTGAACAACACATATAGGTTTGTAGATCTCCCCTCTGTAAACTCCAAATACGATTTGAGACAAAGCTTTTGTATCGGTATTTGTTAATCTGTAACTCCATCTGAATTTAGCTTGTTCACCACGATTATGTGACATATTGTCACAAGTAGATGTGAAGTGCGATGGCATCTGCTAAGAAAAAGTTCACAAAGTATAACTTTTGAATTTCATTAACGGAAAGTTCGATTAAAATGCCGAGGGGGGATTAAGATATGGGAAGTGTTTAGCTTTTTTGTTGGTCGGTTAGTAGGTGCATGGGATGGTTGGTTTATTGGTTATTGTTTATTAGTGGCTTATCAAATGATGGGATCAGGTTGTTCAAATACCTTAACGACAAGTTCCGTTTTATCATCGAATTGGAATACACCCCCTATGTACATAATCTGCAACAAACAAGAATGATGGTCGTATTAATATATCCAAATATATATAGCAAAGACCTAGACGCTTGAATAATCTTACGTTACTTAAACAGATTCTTTTAAAAAGGAAGGAAGTACGGAGAAAAAGAAGAAGAAAGAGATAGAGAGAAATAAATGAAAAGTAAAACCGCCAACTGGTTGGCACTGTTGGTTGATCATCGGACTTTCGTGCAGGAGGTCGTGGACCGAGTCTTGACTGGACCAACAATCAAGGTCTAAGAATAACTGAGAAGAAAGTACTGCCTTTGTAATTACATCTTCAAATGGTTATACTTTCAAGTGGCTCTGATGACCACTTTTAATGGCGGTCCCGTCTCTCAACATTCTGTTATTACTAATCGGAGAGACGTAGTAAATTAAACTACTGAGCTCGTAAAGAAACCCTGGCAGTGACCACCCTCATCCGCTAAAGCGTAATCTGACATTAACTAAATGTAAAGCGCTTTTGATTATAAGCATATAGAAGAGGCGCTATATCAATCATAAATCAATCATCACTAAAAAAATGAAAATAAAAAAGATAGAAAATCAAGAGAAACTTAAAAAGAAGCAACTATCTCCCTACCTCTAATGCATAGGTTCCTTTATCCGACTGTCTTACATCAGACAGTTCGAAGGAAGCCAGCCCTTTTGATGCATTTCCGACCCATCTCACACGTCCTTTATAATCTTTAACATCACTAATACTTTCATCGAAACTGCCATCGGACTTTTGGGTAAGAATAATCAGCATATCTTTCCAATATATAATTTCGGTATCCCACGTTCCAAAATATATGTATTCGACGCCAGAAAGATTGGAAAATGCCCAAGTAAAGTTAACTGCCTTTCCTTGATATCCTACAATCTGTGGTCCGGGTCTTCGGAGTCTTTTAATTGGTTGAACTGCTAGTGCAAATGAAAAGAATACAGGAAATAACGTTAACAAGTCTATCATATTTACTTCTTTGTTTGATAATCCTCTTCCCAATTCCCTGCGCCATCAAAGCAAGTTAAGCTGCAAAGTTCTTGATTCGGTTATATGTACTGTTAACTTTCAATATGGAAAAAAAAAACAAAACAAAACAAAAAAAAAACAAAAAAAAAACAAAAGAAATAAAAGAAAAAGAAAAAACAATCAAACAATCAAACAAAAACAAAACAAAACAAATCAAAAACAACATATATGTATATATTATAATATGCCTTTCAAAGCTTATTTAGCGGTTTATTTAATTTAAATATGTTTATTCAGAAATTTATGGCAAACAATTGAATGTGCTCGCCATAGCGATGGAAAGTGATATGTATGCAATAATGTATGCAATGGTGGTAAGAAATTATCATTGTATATGAAAAAAAGCTTTACTGGCTATTAGAAAATGTATGTGGTCCGCACGAAATGTAAAATAGAAGTAAGAAATGAAAACATACAAATAAGATTCACGGTAAAGGAAATAATATATATTTGCTAACTGGCTTACAAGCTTTGCTTTTTTTTTTAATATGCTTTTTATTCATTTATTAGGATTTTTGTTCTTTCGAAAGCTGAGCAAAAACGACCGTTATTGTTTAGGCAAGAAAACAGAAACTTCGTAAGACCAACTTTTTGTTATTGAAAATGCAAATTTGCTCATAACTTGTATAACTGAAAACAAAAACGGCGAAAATATACTACTGCAATGCTCAAATTTTTGTGAAATTAAATTTTGTTTAAAAAATGAATTCTTTATGGATACAATTTGAAACGAATGTATAATGTATTCATGTATTCATGTATTCTTTCGTTTTCAAATACCAAATGTTCAAATGTCGCGCAAAAATATTTTTAAAATGTCTATAAACATTATTGATTTAAAAACAGCATTGTTTGTTTAGTTTTTAAGTTCACATTTTTTCTCCCTTCCAGTTGTTATTGTTGTTGTTTTTTTTTCTTTGTAATTATTTCTTTTTTCGACAAATCAATAAGCGGAAAATCAACTTTAAAATATGTTAATAGCCTTTCAACCACATTAAGTAGAGAAAATTTACGTTGCTTGCTTTTCGGTTGTCTGGACTACGATTAATATATATACATATATATATATATATATATATATAATATATAAATTGCTATAAGCAATTTGAAAACAGGAAGCGGTTAATGAAAGTCGCTTTATTGATCTTTTAAAGTGTATGACAAACATTCATCGATAAAAGATTAACAGGGTTATTGAGTACATGAACTAATGAATATTAAAAATTAATTTTACTGACCTTGGAATGGGTTTAGCATGAAAACAAGCCCGACGACTAAAAAGCAAGCAAATTGTAACCTCTCCATGTCCTTGAGGATTTCCACTTACTGAGCTCGACGAAAACTGGCTCCGTTGATATATGAACATGTGATCAGCCTCTATTTGACGTGAACATTCAACGTAAACTCATTGGTTTAGATATTAAAGCCCCTAAAAGTCAATTGTTTAATAAAAGCACGTGATCTAATATTACAATATTTACAGCAGTATTTTATGTAGTTGTTAGCCAAGGCTGCGCTTGACACAAAAAACAACCAATCAAATTTCGTATTCTAGAATCCTGGGAAGGGACCCAAAAATTTTTAGATATATTATATGAGATGCAAAGTAAAGTAATAAAACCAAGTTTCTTAATATAAATTAATCATATTATAAAACAATGAAAGTATTATTTCAAGGTTTATGTGCCAAGTTCAAGTCCTCAGTCATCATTTTTTTTTTTTTGACTCATTTTATTATTTTATTGTTATTGAGTAGTGGAATTGACATATTTACTGAAACGAAGTGAATACTAATGAATCGATACAGCAAAACGAAAAGGGAAGGCAGGGTTTATGGCTCGACAGAAGAGATCATCACGAAATTGAACCCGATCGACTGAAAGTAAAAATAGTAACGAGGTCTTAATACAATAGCTGGAAGCTAATGTTTAACAATTATTCGCCGAAGGCGAAGTGAATATCGGGGAATATTTACCTTGACGCGAGTCTTCGAGCGGCGAGGAAAACATTTTCCAATATTCACTGAGGCTGAGGTAAATAATCGTCTTAGTATAAATACAGAGATGATTCTTTCAAAAAAAGGGGGGGGGGGGGGGAAGAAGATAAAAGACACATTTAAAACTAGGAAAAATTTAAATTGAAGTGACGAGCGCGGCTTTCAATTACAATACAGGGCGAACTCCGACTTTGCGAACCAAAACAGTTAGTTTGAGCTTATTTGATTGTTTTAAGTCCTTATTTACCTTTGAACAAAGTTAGTGCAAATTTGTTTTCCTCTTTAGTGCTTTTAGGGACAGCATTTTCTTTCATTATTTCTAATTCCTCTCCTGTAATAGCAACAAAGTGGCTGGCCGCCAATTTCGATTATCGCTGAAGGTGATTATCGTGTGATACTGTGAGTTTCTCGACCAACCAGCGCGTGAGATTTTCAATAATCACCTGTGTTTTTTTACTAATATAAGATACTGTTACAATATTAGCTTACGCAGTTGTAATTAGATACTTAGAGAAGTGATTGTTTGATTAAAGACGCATAACTATTTCCCCACCAACACGAACACGTCTTGAAACATGGTGTCAGAAATAAATTGGAAATAACGCTTCCAAAGTAGCTGAAAAAACCGTCAAGTTCCTACTGCCGAGGCATTGAAGAAGTAATATGTCAAGTAAGGAGGAAGCTTCGACCAGCAGCGGTCCACGAGGACCAATATTCACGTCGCATTTTCCGGTACCAACGCCGATGAATACCAAAGGAGATCAAGTAAACAATTGGGACTTCTTTAAACAACAGTGGGAGGACTACGAAGTCGCAACCGGACTGTACCAGCAAGACCCAAAGATACGACTAGCAACGTTTCGCTCTGTAATGGGGAAGGAATGTCTGCAAATATTCCTTAATCTCAAGTTAAGTGACGAAGAAAAGAACGACGTAAACACATGCTTAAACGCGCTAGAAGCCTACTTCAAACCAAAGCGCAACGTGGTGTACGAACGATATCTGTTCAACAGCTGTACTCAAGGCCCAGAAGAAACCGTAGATGGCTACGTAAATCGCCTTAGAAAATGCGCTTCATCATGTCAGTTTGGTCCGTTAACGGAAGAGCTTATCAGGGATCGACTCGTTCTTGGTATACGAGAACACGCAACAAAACTACGTCTTTTAAAAGAGGACAGTCTAGATCTCAACAAAGCCCTCAACATTTGCCGCTCAAGTGAATTAGCTAGCAGTCAGTTAAAAACCATGAGTCTAGTGGATAAGACAAATAACGAAGAAATCAATGAAATACGAGAACGGAAGCCTAAATCTCCAAGCAAGCCAAGTGACAAGTACAACAACAGACGTTCCCACAGAACGCCAAGCGAGGACAGTAAACGAACTACAAGTCGACGAACGAGCAGTTACAAGTGCTACCGCTGTGGTGGTTCTCAGAAACACAAGTTAGAAGACTGCCCCGCCTATGGCCGTGAATGCAAAACGTGCAAGAAACAAAACCATTTCGCGTCTGTGTGTAAATCGAGGTCAAGCAATGTCAAAGCGATGACAGCTGAATCAGGAGAATCAGAAGAAGGAGAATACTCATCCGACGAATTCACGTTGAAGATTGAAGAAGTTGGTTCGGTGAAAACGAAGGGCAAGCAGCTTTTTGCAAAGCTTGAGTTTATGAACACCAATTCCAGTTATAAAACAGATTTGGACTGCCAACTAGACACAGGAGCGACCTGTAACGTAATCAGCCACAAGGATGTAGCAATCATCAACCAAGACGGTAATCCGACGCTCAAGCAAAGCAATGTCAAACTACGATTGTTTGATGGATCAGTCATGGAAACATTAGGTGAAGTGACACTTAAGGTCAACGAAAAACATTGCTTCAAATTTCAGGTTGTCAACGGAAACCACAAACCAATTTTATCAGCCGAGACATGCCAACAATTAGATCTAATCAAGTTAAACATCGATCATCAAGTCCACGCGGTTCAAGAAACCGGAACTCTGCCCCTAACTAAAGAAAGTATCTTAAAAGATTTTCGAGACGTCTTCGAAGGATTGGGAAACATTGGTAACGCTACAATCGCAGTTGACCCAGATGTCACGCCAGTTCAACACGCGCCTAGAAGAATCGCAGTTACGCTTCGCCAGGAAGTCAAAACAAAGTTAGCTGAACTCGAGAAAAGGAAAATCATCGTCAAAGAGACAGAACCCACCGAATGGATCAGCAGCATGGTCGTTGTAGCCAAACCTGGAAAGATACGAATCTGTTTGGATCCCAAAGATCTAAACAAAGCGATCAAACGACCCAAATACCAAATGCCTACGATGGACGAGATGCTACCCAGACTCGGCAAGGCCAAAGTCTTCACAACGTTAGACGCAAAGGATGGGTTCTACCAAATCGGTTTGGACGAAGCTAGCAGTAAGCTTACAACCTTTTGGACCCCATTTGGCCGTTACAGATATCTACGCATGCCTTTTGGCGTCAGCTCAGCCCCAGAGGAATTCGAAAGCACCCTACACGAGCGACTGGGAGACCTAGAAGGCGTGGAAGTGCTCCGCGACGATATGTTAGTGGTCGGTTACGGTGACACATTAGCAGAAGCCAACAAAAACCATGACGAAAATCTGCTACGTCTGCTCAAGAGAACAAGACAGATCAACTTAAAGCTGAACAGCAAGAATCTCATCATGCGGAGAAAAGAAGTGAAGTTCTTGGGACACATCTTGTCATCCACCGGACTCAAGCCAGATCCAGATAAGGTCAAAGCAGTGACCGAAATGCCAAAGCCTACCAACAAGCAAGAGACACTCAGCCTACTAGGCTTTGTAAATTATCTCTCCAAGTTTCTCCCTCGACTATCAGAAGTCGCACTGCCTCTTCGTGAACTAACCACAAAGAATGCAAGATTTGTGTGGTCACGCCAGCACGACAAAGCCTTCTCAGAAGTTAAACAACTCGTGATTGCGCATCCAGTACTCAAGTACTATGACATGAGCGAAGAAGTCACTATCCAATTTGATGCTAGTGAGAAAGGCCTCGGAGCAACCTTGCTTCAAAACGGCCAACCAGTAGCGTTTGCATCCCGAACTCTCACACCAGTTGAGCAACGCTACGCACAAATCGAAAAAGAATGTCTTGCAATCGTCTTCGCTTGTGCAAAGTTCAGCCAGTACATCACACGGAGAGAGCTGATAACAGTAGAATCAGACCACAAACCTTTGCAAGCGATCTTCAAGAAATCCTTGTTAGCAGCACCCAGCAGGTTACAGAGGATGATATTACGCCTACAGCGATACAACCTGAACGTAACTTACAAGCCAGGACAACAAATGTACGTGGCAGATCACCTCTCACGAGCCTTCCTCGCAGACCAAGGAGAACCTGGAGACGAGTTCCAAGTGTTTGCGCTAGAACTAGAAGGAATCAACCCCCTCGACAATGTAAAGGTCACAAGTGAAAGGTTAGCGCAACTACAAAAAGCCACAGAGCAAGACCCTACAATGCAGTCACTTAAGAATACTATACTAATAGGATGGCCTGACGTACGTGACAAAGTACCAGTAGCTATCAGAGACTACTGGCATTTCCGAGAGGAACTGACACTCCACAACGGCATCTTATTCAAGAATCAACGCATCATCATACCTCGAGCCCTCAGATCTGAAGTAGTCGCGAGGTTACACTCAAGTCATCAAGGAATCGAGGCGTGTGCAAGGAAAGCACGAGATCGCGTTTACTGGCCAGCAATGAACCACGACATCGAAAATGCAGTAAAGGCTTGTCATGTGTGCTCAGAATATCAACCAAGTAACCCCAGCATGCCAATGCAGTCGCACGAAATACCCGACAGACCTTGGAGCAGACTAGGCACAGATCTTTTCACGCTGCAGAACAGAGACTATATAGTCTTGGTAGATTACTACTCAGACTACATAGAAATAAGTCCTCTGAAAGATACAACCTCAGCATCCATTACCAAGTTTCTGAAGGAACAGTTCAGTCGACATGGGATACCCGATGTGCTGGTATCCGACAACGGGCCTCAATACGTCAGCAACGAGTTTGCTGAATTCGCAAGAGACTGGGAGTTCAAACATGTCACCTCATCGCCATACCACCCAAAGTCAAATGGAAAGGCGGAATCAGCAGTGAAAGTAGCCAAGAGCCTGCTCAAGAAAGCCATGCAAGACCGTAAAGATCCGTGGTTAGCCTTGCTAGATTATCGGAATACCCCCACTCAAGGAATGCAGAGCAGCCCAGTACAGCGCTTGATGTCTAGGAGAACAAAGACACTAGTCCCCATAGCAACTAACCTTCTGTATCCCAAAGTAGCGGAAGGTGTGACAACCAAAATCCACCTTAAGCGCCAGAAAGCCAAAAGTCACTACGACAGACATGTAAAGGTCCTACCAGACCTAGAAATAGGCCAAGAGGTAAGAGTAGCGCCAAACCAGAGAGGCAAGCCCTGGGAAGTAGGGAACTGTAAAGAGAAACTCTCAGACAGGTCATACCTAGTTGAGTCGAACGGAGAGTTACTTCGCCGAAACAGACAGCTTTTAAAGCCCGTCGACGAAGCACCGAAAGAACCAGCTAGTGACACACGAGCATCACCAGAGGCAGACAGTGCAAGGACACCTCAAGTTCTACCTGCGTCAGAACCCGCGGTCAATCCACCTGTACTGCGAAGAAGTCAGAGAGTGGTTAAGAAACCTGATCGGTTTACTTGACTACCGAACATTTATAGGACATTGATTTTGTTACAGTTGAACTTTAATATCCATATAATCATTTCGTAGTTTAGTCAGCCATTTTGTTTGGTCATTTATTTTTTAAATCTTTAAAATCTTTCTATATCATCCCAGCCATGTATTTCAAACATTATAAAAGGGGAGATGTTACAATATTAGCTTACGCAGTTGTAATTAGATACTTAGAGAAGTGATTGTTTGATTAAAGACGCATAACTATTTCCCCACCAACACGAACACGTCTTAAAACAGATACAGTTTCACTTTATCAAAACTTTCGTTCATAGCGGAAGTTGTTGTAAAATGATAATAATAATAAAAAATATGATGATAATAATAATAATAATAATAATAATAATAATTATTATTATTATTATTATTATTATTATTATTACTATTATTATTATTAGTTTAATAATAATAATAATTATTACATCCAATATGACATTTTCAAAACGACAAAAGAGGTAATCAAAGCGTTTCATACAGAACAAGGACATAAACTAGACAACGATTTGATATCCCAAGGTTTCTTCTTCACTAACGTAATCAATTATTCTCTGTCAAAACTAAATGGCTTATGGTCATCGGCACAATCCAACCTTCCTAAGAACATCTACAACTTCACAGTACGCTACATAAATAACACTCTCCCAACCAGAAAAACCTTGTGAAATGAGGTATCTCGCAATCACCGGACTGTTCATTTTGTCTTTCATCCGAGTCTCTTTTACATACAGTTCTTTGACTAAACGTTGTCGTTGATCGGATCATCCCTACGCGCCTAGACCGAAAAGGATAATGGGTAAATTAACATGAATAATTAATTGTTCTCTATCAGTAGGTGACAATCGCACAATGGAGAGCAAAATGCACATTTGCCTTTGCGTTTTACGCAAAGAAAACAAGAGCCGTTTCACATCATATTCCATCAAGGATTTCCCAAATATCGACAACGTGCAGGCGCTAAAAGATTATCTACTTGAGCGCTGCCCAGACGAGTTAACGCCGGCTACAGATTGTAGCTTCGAAAAAGGTTACTTTGGGGATAGGAGCCAAAAATTTTGCATTTCCAGTCCAGTACAACTTGCTCAAGACGTGTTAGATAACATATGCGGCAGCTAGTAACTGTGAATTAATTATCCCCATGATCCTTTTCGGTCTAGGCGCGTAGGGATGAAGCCGATCAAACGACAACGTTTAGTCAAAGGACTGTATAGTAAGTGGGTGTCAACACTACCTCGATCGCTTTCCCCGGCGCCATAATTCTGTCCTCATCTTTAACGCCTCACCACTCAAACCCGTTGACAATTCTACTCTCTATGCTGACCTTGATAATTA
This sequence comes from Actinia equina, assembly GCA_011057435.1. Taxonomy (NCBI): domain Eukaryota; kingdom Metazoa; phylum Cnidaria; class Anthozoa; order Actiniaria; family Actiniidae; genus Actinia; species Actinia equina. Next base: position 57,271 of record WHPX01000683.1, on the reverse strand, counting down.
TCACAGTCCTTCAATTATAACTGGCAATAGTCATCGCCCTAACTTGATTTTAGAACATCTAGAACACTGTATATATTGGAACTTACTGTTGGCTTTGAATCAAACCTTAAGAATAATGCCGATCGTGAGAAGGAAAGCATACAAAACTTATTAGTGATTTAGATAGTGATTATAGCCATGTAAAGTTTGTTAATCTTTCAATAAGTTCCCTCGGAGTATTTTCTAGTGATTGTGCAACATTGATTGAAATCTAGAAATTTAGATTTTGACAAAAACCAACGTAAATATATATGTAATAAGGTAAATTATGTACATTGCTATTCGAACAACCTATCATATATATTTTGCTGTAGAAACAAAGTCTGGGATAACCCTGACTTGATGAAGTTTTAACTTTTCGTTATAACTAAATGTGAAAAAAAAAAGTATGATTAATGTTTTTAGTATCTTATGTACTTATGCGTAAAAGATTCAAGTAGCTAATCGTAAATTGCCTATATATAGCGAGATTTACGATTGAATTTGGAAAACATGATAAAGCTTACATTATTGTTGTTATTATTATTATTATTATTATTATTATTATTATTATTATTATTGTTGTTGTTGTTGTTGTTATTATTATTATTATTATTATTATTATTATTATTATTATTATATGTTTATTTCAACTTCAGACATTTTAATTTTGCTCCATGAATACAGAATATTGCGGGCATGAATAGTCTAACCAAATATCTGCATGACTGGTTTTACAAAGATGTATACAAATTTTAAAATTGTACAGACGTTTCACAATCTCACAGTTCTGTGAAATAACCCATTTCTGACACTTACTTACAATTTTTAGTCCTTCAGTGAGGCCTACATCAGCCAGTTTACTAATCAAATCCATTAGGTATCCAGATAGAAAATCAAATACTATGTTTACTTGAGTTACTTTATATCCAGGGTACATTTTTTAAAGACTAGATCTTAAGTCAGTATATTTAACAGTTTTCTTTTTATACCTATCAAGTACAAGTACTCTCCTACATTCCTACATTGTTCCTTCAAATATAATCCGTTGCTTGTCTTTCTATTATTATTATTATTATTATTATTATTATTATTATTATTATTATTATTATTATTATTATTATTATTATTATTATTATTATTATTATTATTAACATCATAATTTGATTTGCGTTGTTCCAATTGACTTGGTGTAGGACAGAAATTGATCATTAATAATCTATATTTAATGCATTCCATATGTTAAGAAAAATCACTAGACCTCATAAGAGCCCTTTTATTAGTCTTATATTGCCAAACGTGTCAATCGTTCTCATATAAATCAGTCACATTTGCTCAATAAAATTATAAAGCGATCCACGATCGTAACAAGTCCAGATTGTATCGGTGTTCTATCACGACAATGTATAAAGCAAAGGCTTATTTCACGGGACTGCTCTTAATTGCCTTTATCATCTTGATGTTTACGAGTGTTGGTAAGTAATAGAACAAAGTAATTTATTTTTGATTCCATTTTGCTAATAGAAATGTACAAGTGAAATTGATTTGGCACCAAATCCGGTTGGCTTTCATAAGATAATTTTGAAAGGATTTCATATCTAAGTAAGGGAGCATTAGCATGTTATTAACTATTTTACATGCTATACTACAGGGTTTAACACTAAAATTTAATTTTCTATTTGCATTTTGAAGAAAACATTGACAATCATAGAATATATACTATTCAGCCAAAACGTTTTGAAAAATGTTCTTCATTAGATTTATATTTGTCTAAATTATTTAAAATATCTAATAATAAATACTCCTCTATAAAGTTTCGGATTCTCATTTGCTTGTAGTGGCTTATAATTTCGTTACATGAGAGGTAGCGAGCAGTGAAAAGTATTTGCCTATTTTGGTATATTGGTTGAGTAATAAGCGTTGCTATTTATTTTCAGATAGCATATGTACACCCAACCCGTGCAGTAATGGAGGTACCTGTACTGACTTGGACAATTTTTACAGCTGCAAGTGTGCCCCAGGATGGGAAGGAAAGAACTGCACCCAAAGTAACGAAAAAATATATATATAATATATACATCCACTTTCCATCACCTAAGAAATCATTTAAAAAAATTTAACTTATATAAAAATATAATGTATGCAGATATGTATAATAGTGTGAATGCTATAATAAATATCCTTCACCAAATATAAAGCTGCTAGTGGCACGAATAAGCACTAAATATACACCCTCAGCTGCCAATTTCCATTTCGAGCAATGATCTTAAGTTAATGTAATTTGTATTATTATTAGTTTTTTTATTTAATATTTCCTTTGTTTCAAAATTTTTCCCTTTTTTCCGGTTAATTCTAAATTTCTCTCTTATGAATGGACCGATTTTCAAGTGTGTCTTTACTTTCTTATTCCCATCAGACATCGATGAGTGTGCTTCTAACCCATGCAATAATGGAGGTAAATGTATTGACTCGATCAATGGGTTTACCTGCAGATGTAGCCCAGGATGGCAAGGACCACAATGCCGCACAAGTAAAGAAAAAAAAAAAAATTATCGTTTATATCTATATTTCTTTCTTATGAATGAATCGTCCAAGTTTGTACTTACTTTCTTTTTCTCATTAGACATTAATGAGTGTGCCTCCAATCCATGCAAGAATGGAGGTATCTGCTCTGACTTGGCCAATGGGTTTAGCTGCAGGTGTAACCCTGGATGGGAAGGACAAGATTGCGGCACAAGTAACAAAACAGTTATACTTCACCTACTTTGTGGATTTATATAACTATTATATTTATTTTATTATATTTATTTATGTGAATATTTCGTCTTATAAATGGATCGCTTTTCAAGTGTGTCTTTCCTTTCTTATTCTCATTAGACATTAATGAGTGTGCCTTCAACCCATGCTATAATGGAGGTACCTGCTCTGACTTGGTCAATGGGTTTAGCTGCAGGTGTAGCCCTGGATGGCAAGGACAAAATTGCGCCACAGGTAACAAAACAGTTATACTTTCCCACCTCGTGGAATCATATAACTTAGTATTGAATTACTTAAATAAGCAATGTCATTATCAATTGCATTTTTGGACATTAATATTGGTAAGAAAACTTTATACTGCAATTACTCAAATGCACTTTTTAAAAGACTTACGGCAAGGTCATTAGGCATACATGAAAACGGAACTGATGGATAAAATGTGACCAATTCTATACCTAACCAACCATGCTTGACTTAACTGCAGCAACGAAAAGACTTGCCTATATATAAATATGTATAATGCATATATTGTGTCATAGTAGTGTATATTGTTTTATATTGTCTGCATTGTCTTGTATTCTGTTGTCGTTCTACGGTGCTTCTAGGAAATGAACGTACTACTCCTATTTTGTTATATCATTTAAGTAAAAAGCTTTGTTGTTTATTTTATCAATGACTGTGCTCCAAACCCATGCGGGAATGGAGGTAGATGTGTTGACAAAGTCAATGGATTCAGCTGCAGTTGCGTCTCTCTGGATGGGAAGGATTTGACTGCACCAAAAGTAACAATAATATTAATATCCTGTGCTCGAATATCTTATATTTCTTACTAATAAATAAACCAATTTTTTAATGAAGTCATCCATTTACTTGTTTTTATTAGACATCGATGAATGTGCGTCCAACCCGTGCAAGAATGGAGGTACCTGTACTAACTTAATCAAAGCGTTCTTCTGCCAGTGTATTCCTGGATATGAAGGACTTGACTGCAGCAAAGGTAAATTTTGCTTTTAGCTTACTGGGCAAAGACAAAGAAAAAATATAGCTAATAAAGCTCATTGAAATCATATAATAATGTAACTATTAAATATCATCAAGTTAATTAAGTGCATTGTTGGTATAGGTAACGAATAGTGAATTCTAATTTCCGTTTTGACGAAGAAACAAGGATTTCAGGTTTTTACTGATACTATCCAAGGATTTTTTTTATTTCCTTCTTTTTTTTAGTTACTTCTTTTTTTCCTTCTGTTTTCGTTTCTTTTTTTATTATTCCTTTATTTCAAATGATCATGAAGCAATATCCAATCATATTCACAATACTATTCTTGTTCTAATTAGACATCAATGAATGCGCTTCTAATCCCTGCAAGAATGGAGGTAACTGTACTGACTTGGTCAATGGATTCAGCTGCAAGTGTGCCCATGGATGGGAAGGACAGAACTGCACCCAAAGTAAATTCTCAATTTTTTCGTTCCGCTAGTAAAATATGCCTATTTAAAGTAGAATTGGCAAAGAATCAGTTAGTCAGTATTCTATGCTCGAACTTTTTTTTTATATTTATATTTATTTTTCAATGATCCAGATACTCCCCAAAACCCCATTTTGTATTAAAAATTATTTTGTATTAAAATATTTATTTTTTTAGGTTTAAGAGCTACAAGGATCCCTTCTTCAATGAATACTGCAAATGCAAGTAACCAAAGTCCAACAGCAAAGCCATCGAGTGAGTTGTTTTGCATGCTTGGTCTTGATATCTCATCCCAGAATCTGTGGTGGTGCACAATAGGAACACACTGAAATAGTTTGCGTGCGTATGCAGAGGACGAGAGCGATGGTAATCGGAAGAGGAGAGGGGTTGGTGGAAAAGGTTTTGAGATCGAGAATATATAATTTTCTTGATAGAATAATAGTTAATAGAATAATAGTTAATAGTTTGTTATCGAAAGGAGACAAAATAGTTTTAAAGCAAACCTTATCTACATCATATATTTTCAACTCAAACGACATAAAGCAAGATCTTTGCTTTATGGCCGGTTGTCAAATAGACTGAACTTATATTGGAAGCGTGCACTCACTTGTAGACAAGTGGTTGCTGGCTTAGTTCCTATCAATCAAAAAATTGAACACAATTTTGAATTCGATGTTGCGTATAACTATTGGGCGTTGACAAAAAAACATGTGGATCATACTTGCAAGTGCTCGAAAGCATTTGTTGAGTATGTGACTTGCATTAAATGTTTAACAAATGCATAGAAGGAGAAAGGGTTTGGCAGGCTAGGTTTTAAGGTAAGTTGCAGCAAACGTATTGATCATATCCGTTTGACAGTTTTCATTTCTTTGCGTTTTTATTTCACTAGCTTTATTTATTTATTTCCTCACACTATGTCTTTTATTTCTGTTTCTCTCTCGTCCCTTTTCCCATAAAACAGATCATTCAAGTTATTCAAAAGGATTGCATTGGATCAGGAGCACTTGGAATACGATTGAAATGCGGTGATTAGAAAAGAAAAAAAAAGTATAGCTTAATAATGAGCAGGCTTGTTTTATCAGGTTTAAAACTATAAGGCGTAGGCTTTCAACCATGTATAAATGGTGTCAAATTTCACAAGAAAATCCTGACGGAAAGATGGCTTCATTTGCTTCTGTGCGAGTGGTTGGACAGGATTCAACTGTTAGACAAGTAAGTTTACTTACTAATTTGATCATCATTGTGCTGATTCAGACAAGATTTAACTTTCTAAAGGGATCCAAGATGTGCAATGGAAAACAATGAAAATAATTAACATGTACATTCTCGCCTTTTACTAGACTTAGGGCAAGGTCATTAAATTGGGGGGGTGGGGGGGGGGGGGGTGGGGGTGGGGAACATCTCATGCCAATGGATTTGTTCAAATGCATTAATTTATCGAAATTGTGGTCCATCTAGATATCAATGAGTGTGCATCTAACCCATGCAAGAATGGTGGTACCTGCTTTGATCTGGTAAATGGGTTCAACTGCAAGTGTAACCCAGACTACTGCGCCAAAAGTAAAAAAAAGAAAGATAGCTATACTTTTTCCACTATAATCCATAACAATATAAACTGTTAATCTATTGAATTGGTTACCATAACTAGATTGAAAAATTATTACACTGAACTTCAAATACCAAAAATACCAATAGTATTACCCTAGTAATTAACATTATTTTACTTTCAGTTTTAAGAACAATAAGAATCCATACTTCGACAAGAACAGTAAAGTCAAGCAACCAAAGGCCAACGACAAAGACATCTAGTGAGTTACCTTACATTCCTTGTTATCGCTTATGACAGGTAATACAGGTCAGGGTTCAGAATCCGGCCCTTATTACTGAGTTGCTGTTGCTATGTCCCACAGGCTCAACGAATTATGATAATTCAGAAACACAGAAACACAGTCTGATTGCGGAAATTAATAAAAAAATTTTTAACTCGTTTACTGAATTGTAAAAATAAAACAAAATCGCCTCGTATTCCTCGTAGGGACGTATAAAACTAACAATGTACATGTCGTAGCCTAGTCTGTGGGGCAAGAATTCTGCTTGGAAAACTGCTCCGCGCAACAGAGTGATTCGCTATTCTTACATGGACTAGCGCGTGAATATATTTAGGCATTACGTCACCTGTAATTAATGTTCAACAATAAGCCTGAAGCGAGATGACGTTTTACCCCCGTCTCTAGACCATAATCCTTTTCACACTGTTTTGTTCTTTAATTATGACTATTGTTCCTGTATTCTCTAAGGAATCAAAAATTTTAATATGAAAGAATTATAAAAACTATTATGGTATAGAGTCGGAGGTAAAACGTCATCTCGCTTCAGGCTTATTACACAAAGATAAAATATTTCTCACTGAAGTTTTTAAGTGCGCAAAAACTATTATTATACTCAACTCAAGAAAATAAATTTTCATCTAGGCGAGGGCGGAAGGATGTCAAATTGGGCAAGTAGTTGCCTCTTTTGGCGACGAAAAATAATAAGAATAAATGATAATTTTAAGATCTAAAGAGGACTCTAAGCGATACGCTGTTTTTTTTGTTTTTTTTTTTTTTTATCCAGACGTGATAGTTTTCATAATCCAGGTATTAAAGAATCATGATACATGTTTCTTATTTGGCAAAACTAGAGCTATGTTATTAGTTATGCACTAAGCCAGTTATTTTACATCAGTATGATATGGCCCTTTATGTTATCTACTGCATCTAGTTCACTTGGATGGATTGTAGCGTTCTGAATTTTGAAGAGGACTGGAGGAAATAAAGTTTAAGGAAGGGAAAATCGGATCATTGTTCAGTGTCATGCGTTGTAACTGCAATATTAATGATTGTTGACGACTGAATTTGATTGCTGGTAATACTAATGGCATGATATTTTTTTACAGAACTAATGCATACCTTTATCGATCCAACTCAGTAATTAACATTCAGCTTTTGTCTTTACCATTTATAGCTTTTAATATTTGAGAAATGGCTTCGTTTACAATTCGTTTTTCGTGGTTTTAAAATGTCTGTACGATGACAAACACTTTTTTATTCAGTTTAGTTACATCAATGTCCTTCTAGCAAAAGCAAAATGTGGATTTAAAATTCAGTAGACAATTTTCAATTCATGTTTATTGATCATATATTATTTGAAAATAATCTCTCACTCTCTCCCTATATTTGTTTCATTGTTTACGTTTCTCAAAATACATGGTCATTAGTAATAATACGAAAAATAAAATAAAATAAAATAAACGAAAGAAAGGAAGAAAAATAGATAAAATAAATAATATAGGAAGCAACTATATTTTTTTGTGCGCTTATAGGATTCCCGTGAAGAAAATACCGTTAACAGGCAACTTTCCATAACAACACACCCATCACCTTCTATTACTAATTACAACGTATTGCAGGACTAGTATCAATAATCAATATCGCTAGCCAATGAAAAGTGAGTACTTTTTTTTTATTTGGCTACATTATTTTAGCTAACTGATTATTATATTAATGTTCTCAAACATGGTTGACGCATCTTGCGAGAACAAGGGGACATTTACCTCGAATCGATAATCAAGTGTGCCTACGAAACTTTGTTTGAAGGATGCCCTGGGATCACTCCATATTATTTTGCATTGCCACTATGGTGGTAGTTTTTGCGGGTAAGTAGCAGTTTGGATGTGATATGTCAAAACTGCAATATCAAACAGATTTTGGTGATAGCCCTAAGCAACTTGTTTATGGAAATACTTAAGAGTACTTACAATACCTGTGTATATTATTTGTGATTCTAAGAGTATTAATTTGTCAAATAATTCCCTTTGACTATAACGGCTCACATCGTTCCGAATTTCGAAAACGTTTTGCAATTAAAAGACTATCACTTTCAAAATTAACCACTTGGCAGCGAAGGTCCGTTCTGTAAGCATATCTAATAAGATGCGACCGTCGCGCAAACTTGACAACGTTTATTTGGAATATTGTGGCTTATACACCGAAGCAACGAGTTTACTAGCTGCATTAGCAGATGATCTAAAACCGTTTTTTTTTAATACCTCACCACGTTTGTTGACGATATCTCATAATTTGATATATCGAATGGTTTGAACCGCCTTTAGCAGACTCTATACTTCGTGTGTGAACACAATCTTTGTTTGATTAATAGTGTAGTGCAGTAAACAGAAAGCTTTTGTCGCTAGTTAGGAATTTCACACAACCTTCTTGAAAACCGCTCTTACCAGAAAGCCCAAACAGATAAACCTTATTCTCATATTAATACAATAGCTATCAATACCAAATATACATATATATTTGTACATCACCTTACAGCTTCCTTGGAGCACTTACTGAAAATACCAGACGTCAATGTGTTTTCTGGCCAAGAATTCAAAGTAAAGCTAAATTTTACCAGCAAAGAAGCTTTACCAGAAGAAGTTTCCTTTGTCAAATTGAGGAATATATCTGGTCAACTAAACATTGAAATTATGTTTCTTTATTATCATAAACATACGGGACTAATGAGTGGAAGTGTTCACGATCCTAGAATCTCATTCATTGGGGATTTATCATCTGGCCAGCCGTGGTTAAGGTTTCTTGATGTGAACGTTAATGACTCGGGCACTTACGGGGTACTATACAAGAGACCCAAAAATACGGAAATCTTTGAATCTGTGTTTGAATTGAATGTCACACAAGGTATGGCACGCGTTGTCATGGAGATGATACATGATAGAAGACCCTCTACGACTCTCCCTCCATCTCTCTTTCTTTCTCTCTCTCTCTCCCTCTCTCCCTCTCTCCCTCTCTCCCTCTCTCCCTCTCTCCCTCTCTCCCTCTCTCCTAATGTAACAGAGAAAGGACTTAACACCAAAGGACTGCATTTAAATCGTGCAGGAATAGGAATCCTTGCGCAAGATTTCAATAAATATCTTAAATCTAAAGCATGATTAAAAGGTAAGGAACCACTAGACGAAACAGATTCCTCTATTCATTCCTCTAGTATTGTCTCAAATACTAATATTGATAAGTCTGACGGTGATAATAGACCTCATTCTATTCCTAATGTTAGAGGTTTTAAAATGGCCTCTTTAAATATAACTAGTCTTGTAGCTCATATAGATGAACTGAGATCATGGGTCATTCAGCAAAATTTTGATCTTCTTTGCATAAATGAGTCAAGGCTCGATCCATCAATCCCAAGTTCAATGGTGAGCATCGAAGGCTATGACATCCATAGGTCTGATAGAAACCGCAATGGAGGGGGAGTTTGTTTATACTTGAAAAAGGGCGTAAATGGGAAAAACCGTAGTGACTTAACTGATGATAAAGTAGAGTCCCTGTGTTTTGAAATCATGAAGCCAAATAGCAAGTCTTTTGCCGTTTTAGCCTGTTATAGGCCTCCTAATTATGATACACGCTCATTTTTCAATATATTTGAAAATGTGTTAACAAAAATAGATTCTGAGTTTAAGGAAATTTATATCCCAGGGGATTTAAACTGTGATTTATTATCTACTAATATTAATCAGCAAACTCGCTATTTGAATACGACTGCTGAATTGTTTCAACTTACGCAGTTAATCACTGAACCGACTAGAGTCACTGAAAAAAGTAAAACCCTCATTGATGTGATCTTAACGAATAGCCCAGATAGGGTAGTCCGAAGTGGAGTGGTTCACATTGGTATCAGTGACCATAGTCTGGTTTATACAATACGGAAAATAGCAATTCCGACAAACAACAATCACTGTAAGATCTCATTTAGATCGGCTAAAAACTTTGACTCCGACAAGTTTCTTATCGATTTAGCAACACTCCCTTGGGATTGTTTGGATAATAAGGAAAGCCCGGATGACATGTGGGACAGATGGAAAGAGTTATTTCTCTCTGTTCTTGACTCGCACGCTCCGATCAAAACAAAACGAATAAGAAACAAGAAGTCTACCTGGATGACAACTGATTTGAGGAAAGCTATGTACGATAGAGATAAAATGAAACAAAAAGCTACTCAAACGAATTCGAGGGACGACTGGAGTGATTATAAGTCTATTAGAAATCGCGTCAACAACGAGATAAAAAGAGCCAAGAAGTCATATTATGAAAATCATTTTGCACAAAATTCAAAAAACTCAAAGGAGGTCTGGAAAGCTATTAATGAAGTCCTCTCACGAAGGACTAAATCTGGCTCTTATGTAACATCTATCAAAACAGGTGATACATCGATGAGTGACTCGAAGGAAATAGCTGAGGCATTCAATTGTCATTTTTCTGAAATTGGGACTAAATTAGCTTGTTTAATTCCCGATGGACCGACTGCTTATAATGATTATTTAATTAGAATTGGCTCAACATTCACCTTACGACACACATCAGTTGATGAACTTACGAAAATCATTAATTCTATTGACGTTAAAAAAGCGACAGGTATACCATCTCATTTCATCAAGATTGCTTCACCAGTAATAAGTCAATCACTAGTGAAGCTATTCAATCAATCAGTTGATAAAGGGATTTTTCCTAACGGCTTGAAACTTGCGAAAGTTACACCAATTCATAAAGCTAATGACAAAGATGATTTGAATAATTACCGTCCCATTTCGGTCTTACCTACTATTGCTAAGATTTTCGAGAGAATAGTTTTTAACCAGTTATATGAGTATCTAAACTTAAATAATTTACTTTCTCAAAAGCAGTCGGGATTTAGACCGCTTCATTCGACTACTACTGCACTCCTAGAAGCCACAACGGAGTGGCTTACCAATATGGATGAAGGTAAATTGAACTGTGTCACTTTCCTAGATTTTAAAAAAGCTTTTGACACAGTAAATCACTCTATACTTCTCCAAAAATTATACTATTATGGGATTGCAGAAGAGTCGATAAAGTGGTTCAAATCTTACCTCACAGATCGTAGTCAGAGATGCTACATAAACCATACCTTATCTAGCTCTAGAACACTCGATTGCGGCATCCCTCAAGGCTCAATCCTTGGGCCATTATTATTTATTATTTACATAAACGATCTGCCAAATAGTGTCAAATTTTCAAATGCTAGAATGTATGCTGATGACACAAGTCTCACCACTTGTGGCACATCACAAAAGACTCTATTTGACGAGGTGAACGCTGATATTTCCAATATTCATAACTGGTTGAAAGCTAACAAACTTAGCTTAAATTCAGCTAAAACAGAGCACATGTTTATTGCTTTTGACGATAAATTGAAAAAAATTACCTCCGAACCACACATATCTTTAAATAGCAAACCAATTACTAGAGTCTCTACAGCAAAAACTCTGGGTGTTGTGATTGACGAACGGGTGTCTTGGGCTGCTCATATTGATTACATTTGTAAAAAAATATCTTCTGGATTGAGTGGCATAAGACGAGTCCGCGATTACATCCCCTTGGAGACAGCTATTACCATATATGAGGCTCTCGTTTTACCTTGGTTTGACTATTGTGACGTGGTATGGGATAATTTACCAGTAGCGTCTGCTGAAAGATTGCAAAAAATGCAAAATAGAGCTGCAAGAATAATAACAAAAAGCAGCTACGATGTCAGATCTAGTGATATTTTAACTTCTTTAGGCTGGAAAAGCTTACAAAGAAGAAGAAAGGAGCATAAAGCAATAATGATGTTTAAGACTTTAAATGCACTTGCACCAAAATCTGTAAGGGAACTCTTATTTTCAAGAAAATACCTACGATCTTCGTGGTAGAGAGAAGTGCTTAAAGTTACCGAAACCCAGCACTGAGTTTTTAAAAAGAGCTCTCTCTTATGACGGTGCAAAAGTGTGGAACTCGTTACCCCAAAGTGTCAGACTGTCCAATAATTTAAAATCTTTTAAGAGGAATCTTTCGTCTGTTGGTCCTTAACACTTTAATTACTATAATATTTTTGGGGGGTAGATGAGAATTTATTTCATAATTCTGTCTATATATTCTTAACGTTATTATTAATTTTTTATATATATTACCTATGAACTCGGTTTTCATGAAAACCAATTTGTACATTGATGAAATTTACCGAGATTAAATAAAAGACATCTCTCTCTCTCTCTCTCTCTCTCTCTCTCTCTCTCTCTCTCTCCCTCTCTCCCTCTCTCCCTCTCTCCCTCTCTCCCTCTCTCCCGCCCTCTCTCTCTCTAAATGCACGAGATTGAGCATAATAGCGCAATCATATTGTAAAGAGCAAGGTCGATAGTGACCACAAACCACCCGAGCGAAGTCCTTATAAAATAATAAAGACACTGTGTTTTAAGATAAGCCGGGTTTTGAATGACTTTCACTTGCTACATGCATTGTCTATACATAATGCATTTTAAATGTTAGGTCAACATGTAAGTCCACATGGTACTATCGGAAATATTTAGTATGTTCATGAAGTATTTTCTAATGTAATGGCGGCGACAAATATGAGCCTTTATGTTATAGACCCCTTGCAGCACGTTGGAATGCAGCTCAATCTGGGGGACAAAATAATAGGCTCCAATTCTCAGGAAATTATTATTCTTTTGTTTTGTCCCCTAGATCGGGCAACTTTGGCGTCATATGCAAGGGTTCTTTTCCTTTTCTTTTATGATATACCTTTTGTATTCAATTATTTTTTCTAAGCTTCAAATACTGCGAAGACACCCAATACTGACAGTGAAGGGAATACTATTAACCCACGCGAGAAACAAGAGTCAACTCTTATTACTCAAGTTAGAGGTTTGTGCTGTCTGTTAATCTAGAATAGTTATAAGATTAAAATAAGCAACGAGAAAGGGGAAAGATAATGGATAGATAATGGATAGATACAATACGTACCCTACGTTCCTCCTCTTAATTTCTGCTCGTGACTCCAAGAGGAAAGACATTAACGTTTGGAAAAAAGAACCTTCGCTTTGGCTGCACCGGCACTCTGGAACAATCTCCCTGATGCATGATGCAATTAAGTACTCATGAGTTCAGTTCCAGAGTTTAAATCTGCACTAAAACACTACCTGTTCACCAGGAGTAACTGACTTTTTTTTTTTTTTTTTTGCAATTTTTTCCACAAACTTGATATCCGTCTGGATCCTTTTGTAAAAAGCATCGAGACGTTTGTATGATGCGTTTGTTAAGAACTTTATATTATTATTATTATTAATGGATGGAAGAAGAAATAGATGTGAAGTTGGATGGATGGGTAGAGGGATAGAGGGGTAAATGATTGGTGAGCAGGACGGACGGATCCATGGGACAGATGAAGGGACGGACGGGTACATATGGATGAAAGGATAGTTGAAGACTGGTGGAATAGGTACGCTTAATTTACTTTACTAATTGCATTGTCTTAATTTATTTACCTATAAAAATATTATTCATGCATATACATTTTACATTACGAAACATGAATAGTCCCTTTCACAGTTCCCTTTGCCATCTTGAAAGGTAGCCGTGCCTTTGCATCTAAGCGAGACGAACGGTGAGCTTGCAATGATAGATGCCTTTTTTAACACCTTGGACAATTATTCGCATGTCTCTATCATTGCAAGCTCACCGTTCGTCTCGCTTCGATGCAAAGGCACGGCTACCTTTCAAGATGGCACAGGGAACTATGAAGGGACTATAGCCATATGGCATGGCTACATATTATTACTGCTTGTCGTATATTTTGTTTGTTTTTTTTTAATCAGCAACGAACCATGGTTCAGCTTCGGCTTCCCAAGGTTAGTAGAATTCAATTCTTTTGGCCTAACTTGGTGTAGTAACCACCATTATTACATAATCATTCATCTATCTTATGATTGGCCGAGAGCCCTCATCATGGCAAATAATATAAAAGTAAATAAGAAAAGCCGGAAACATGAGTGAGTCGATCCCCGAAACAGGATTTATCTAACTGAGAACATCTATGTTTGGTATTTCTTTCAGGTACTGGTACTGGTTTACTGCTTCTTGCTGTTGTAGCAAGCACCCTTATTTAGGTAACGATTATAATCAATCTTTTGCTTGGGTCGTTTGGTAGTACGGTCGTTTGGTCGTTTGGTCAGTTTCAGCACTCTAAAGCAAACAATCAAAAAATCCTTCCATTATCACTGAGTTTTTTATCGACATTCAACATTAAAACATATTTTGATTACTTTGTGTGTTCCAGGGCTTATAAAGTAAAAGAAGGCACAGTAGTAAATAGATGTGATGCGCATTTAAATACCACAGCAATAGTGCTGTAAGACTCGCTTTTTTTGGAACACAGACTAATAGCACATCACGAATATCTTCGTTACCAAATTACAGTGTGTGCAACCACGTAACTCTCAATTCCTTGAGATATGAATAACAATAATACAGCCGCCATGTTGGTTGATCTAACAAGAGAAGCTAATGAGTAATGCTTTGGTATCGATCGTCAGCAAAGATGGTGGTTATGATGTAACTTGCACATGCTCTAATTGCACATCCGTGTAGTTAACTTGAACAGCCATGATCATATGTGACTTAGTGCAACACGTGACCGGAAGTTACACCGGCATGTACCAAACAGTCAAGGTCAAAACGATTAATATGAAGAGACTGTGGAAAGATTAAATAGAAAGTTTGACCAAAACATACTACATTCCCCATTGTTAACGGTATATGCAATTGCTTTACAGCATCCTTAAATGCTGTGCTAAGGCTCAGGTCAAAGTCTAGGGCAGTCTTCTTTGATGACATTATTTTGGGCTAAAGTGCTCTATTGCATAAACATTGTCGGTTACATTTAACACAGAAGCTGAGACCTAGATGATACGACTCGAGAAATTTAACAGAAAACCGAGCATTGAGGCTTGTAACACACATTTCATACCGACTGTGTGTCTCAAATGAAGTTAACCGTAGACAATTAGGTTTTTTTTTTTCAAGAATACCTTTCGAGCTCAGATCCTATGTTCTATGTTTGAACCCTACAATGACTTTAAAATGCATGGACACTTCCCAAAAGTATCTTTGTTGCGAGGCTAAAACTGAATACAAATAAATCACACTTTCCTCGATGAAATTTGTGGAATTACTTATTTTATATTTTTAATTGCAATTTAAGGCAATTTTAAGAAGCGTCCATTGATTGTAAAGGATAGAATGTAACCCGCTAATGCCTGTGGTCAAGGCTGTTGCCAAAAATAAACGTTGTGCTGATCTTACAAATTTGTTGTGTGCAGGTTTTATTTTATTTTTTCCCTCTTCACGAATCGTGACAATGCATATGATAATGGAAAGTATGGAATATATAATTCTGTGGCAATATCTAATATCATAACATGCTGTAAAAAAATGCTTTAGTTTTTAACGTCACATTCGGGAGAACATGAACATATCAAACTCAAATCCTTTCAGCAAGAGTCTTTTTGCGTTGTGATATGTTTTGTGTGTGTGTGTCATGCGAAGGAGTTAATCTTTTGCAAATTTGCAAATTGCAGGCGATGTGTGACGAAATTGTGATTTAACGCAAAGCAAGCTGAAGGAAAGGAAAGCCATTTTTCAGCTTCAGGTTAACGATTGAGAAATGCCGCAGTATCGATGACCATCAGTTGTTTATAGTGACTTTACAACGAGATAGATTGAAAAATGTTTCACAACAATCTGCAAAACTTTTATCGATTCATGGCGTGCGTTAGAAATGCAAAAAACTGAAATAAATGCATAATGTAGCTTATTAGAACTAAAGCAGCCATTACAGAGGCAAGCTAAATTAGCTGTCAATTACGATTCGTCTGTCTGAATTTGCTTTTGTGAATTACGAGGAACGTGCTAGATCTGCTTTTCTAGGGAGTCGTATACAAACATTTTTATTCATAGTAGAAATCGAAAGAAAATATATCTGAAAACTAGAAATGATGAAGCAAGTGTTTAAATTGTCACTATTGGTTGGCACAGCCTCTATGGTAGCGCTGTTAACAGGTGAGAATATACTATACATCCTAGCCAATTTGAATGTATTGAATAACGTCGTAACAAGTCAGATATTTCATACTTTGGAATTCGGAAAACCCATCACGGTAGATATAGATATAGAACATATAAGACTTATATTCAAAGAAATGCCAGTTCCAATCGGATTTTACTCTTAGTGGAAGTACAATTTGATGTAAGGCGAACTCGGTTTGCTCTCTTGGATGCTATTCATCAAAGCAATGTACAAGGAGAACGAGCAACGACCTTTTGCTTTTATTCAAAACTGATGAGACCATCATAAACAAAACCCATTCTTTTAATTTCATGATGAGTTTTTCGAGCTGAGCCTATTCACGCTCTCCTTTTACATTATTCTTTTTTACTATTTTTCAAGCTTTTCTTTCTTGTAAATCAACGCAGGTTTTGTTCTTTAAAATACTAAAACGAGAGAATAGAACCCTTGACATTCAGTGTTTAAGTGTTTCTTTGAGTTAAACAATGATAATTAAAAAAAAACAAAAAAACAAACAACTATGGCAAGGAATTAGCTCACATATTTTACTGTTATTTTTTGGAATAATAAAATATTATGAAACTCCATGTTTTTTTTATGTTCCTATGATAAAATGAAACGCCCCTTTCAATATACAATAATGTCATATTTGTGCAATATATAGGCGTAATACAGATAATTGCAGCATAATGGATTTTGTTTGCGCAGCGAAACAAATTTGTAAAATCAGTCAACATGGACAATGTAAGTAAAATAATTATAGTTGAATAATTGCGAAGCTTTTACAAAGTCAAATGGAAACATCAAATAATAATTCATTTCGCAAGAGGGCTACCATCAGTATAGACGAAAAATGAAAAATCAGGTATACTCTTCTCTATTGTCGTCGTAATTTCTATTTCATGAAATGTAAAATTTAATTGAAGGATATGGAATTTGAAAGTTGCTCCTGATTATAACTCATTTCCATCTTTGCAACCCCCACCTCCCCCCCCCCCCCCCCCCACCCACCCCACATACACACACCTCCTTTGTCTACCTCCCTTTGTCTACATCTCGTTTCTCCCTCTCTTCCTGCGAGGTATCCTACGAGATAAAGATGTTTCTATTCTTTAAATAAGTTTGATTATTTTATTTCCAATATATTATGTCCATTATAGTATTTCAATTATATGGGATTGAGTTCGAATGTAGCTGCTAGGCTTGGTTCCGTTTTCAGACTGAAAAATATGTCTTGACGGTTTCCATAGCAAGGAATTTTATCAGTCGTGAAACACACTGCTGCATGTTTTTCAGCTGAAATTAAATGTAAAACGATTGAAAGCGGGAATTCAGAGGAAAAAGTCTTTTGATTCGGTCAATATAGCTGCTCTGATAGAAATTCTACTCATGCCTGCTTGTGTCTCCATTCAGTATCTTATGCAAAGACGATGTCCAGTATCCCAGGATTCAACCTTAAACCAGGAGACAGCTTCACTGTCAAGATCAACATCACAGACCCTGAAGAATTCGCCCTAGGTAAATTAAAGAACTTGGGCGGCCAACAGGACATCAGCAATGTATTCCTGCAGTACATCAAAAACGAAGGCCTCATAAACGTAACCGATTATGACGACAGAGTTAAGTACATTGGAAATGCTTCGCTGGGCCAGGCTTGGTTTCGGTTTGATAATGTGGGGGTTAATGATACTGGTACTTATAGTGTGCTGTACAAGAGAGAAAATAGTGCAGATGTGTTTACAACCACGTTCAACGTAAATGTTACTAAAGGTGAGTGAGATGAAATTGTGTTATATGTGGCGAGAAAAATACATTTCGTGTCAGGCCTTCACATTAACAACGCTTAATGATGTTTGAGCAAACTTTTCAATTTGGGATGGAGGGATTGATGGATCGAGGGATGGAGGGATTGATGGATGGAGGGATGGAGGGATGGATAGATGGAGGGATGAAGGGATGGAGATATGGAGGGATTGAGGGATGGAGGGATGGAGAGAAGGAGGGAGGATGGTAGGGAGAGAGATAGGGAGGGATGAAGGGAGGGATGACGGGATGGAGGGATGGAGAGAGGGAGGGAGGGATGTAGGGATGTAGGGATGGAGGGATGGAGGGATGGAGGGATGGAGGGATGGAGGGATGGAGGGATGGAGGGAGGGAGGGAGGGAAGGGAGGGATAGAGGAATGAAGGGATGGAGAAATGGAGTAAGGGAGGGATGGATGGAGGGAGGGAGGGAGTGAGAGAAGGAGGAATGGAGGAAGGGGGGGATGAAGGGAGGGATGGAGGGATGGAGGGATGGAGGGATGAAGGGATGGAGGGAGGGAGGGATGGAGAGATGGAGGGAGGGAGGTAGGGATGGAGGGAGAGATGGAGGGAGGGAGGGATGGAGGGAGGGAAGGAGGGAGGGTTTGATGGAGGGATGAAGGGATGGAGGGAGGGAGGGATGGAGAGATGGAGGGAGGGAGGGATGGAGGGAGGGAGGGATGGAGGGAGGGAAGGAGGGAAGGTTTGATGGAGGGAGGGAGGGAGGGAGGGATTAAGGAGGGAAGGATTGATAGAGGGATACAAAAATGAATGGATGAATGAATGAATAGATGGACGAATATAGACTGATGGATGAACAGAACAAATGTATGTATGCATCGGGCAATCGGTGGTTTGGTGTATGGAATTGGGTGGGTGTGGGGATACTTGAGTTTGTTATATGCAGTATGTTACCATCTGAAAACAAATGTTCTGATGATTAATTGTTCTAAAATAAACTTATTTTATCCATTTCTATCCACAGCGTCAAGAAATGCCATTTTTACTAAAGGTATTTGTTTTTTTGCTATTTTAAAAATTGACAATACATGCTCTTTTTATGACCTTTTGTAATATTCCACTCTATTTCCTTTTAGGTTCAAATCCGTTTTGCAAAGCCACCACAACTTGTTTTGGTAAGAAATGCTTTGCCTTCTTTAGTTTGTATTATAACTTGCAGTGGTTGTCTATATATAGCACAACATGAATAGCACAACGCAATTATATTTTGTTCTAGATCTTCTGATGTTTGTTCTGACTGCAGTTGCACTGCTAATCATCCACTGAAAGGTATACTAATACGGCAGTCCGAAGTGACAAAAAAAGGTTCGTGAAGAATAGTAAGTCCCCTTCACAGTTCCCTGCGCCATCTTGAAAGGTAGCCGTGCCTTTGCATCGAAGCGAGACAAGCGGTGAGTTTACAATGATAAAGACCTAGTGAATAATTGTCCAAGGTGTTAAAAAACGTTCTTTATCATTGCAAGCTCACCGTTCTTCTCGTTTCGATGCAAAGGCAGGGCTACCTTTCAAGATGGCGCATGGAACTGTGAAGGGGACTATTAGTTTGAATTTTGCTTACATAACTCAAAATGAATCGTGCATTATATTCATATGAAAATAGTATCGGAACAGAAGAAAAAATGCCGCATCAAAGGTGCACAAAAAATGGCAAGAATTCTATATCGTT
Organism: Actinia equina; assembly: GCA_011057435.1. Lineage (NCBI taxonomy): Eukaryota > Metazoa > Cnidaria > Anthozoa > Actiniaria > Actiniidae > Actinia > Actinia equina. The sequence goes on along the minus strand of WHPX01000683.1, from coordinate 37,596 downwards.
TTGATTTTTGCTGATTGCATCCATATTGCTAACAGAGCATCATCTGGCATCATATGCAGCACATAGAATGCAATAATCAACAAAACACTCACTAACGCTGAAATGGCTCTATTTCATTTTATTTCTATATTTCTTTATTTTTATTTTATTTTTTTATTTTTTTAGATTTGAATGTTCCTGCCACAACTGTCATAAAAAATAAAAAGTGCGTAAAGATCTCCGACAACTAAAGCGTTTGATTCCATGATCATGCAATTTATTCTAATAAATATAACTTGCAATTAAGCTTCATTGTTAACGTGCCAAGAAGCAAATAGATGCAGAAATTGATATCTGCCTGAATTCGATGATTGTATGAAGATTGAATACAAAAATTCAGTAATTCAAAATAGTCTCAGTTTTTAGCTTGAAACGTCTCGACTTTTTTTTATAAAACATTTGCATTCATAGGTCATCTGACCCTATACCTTAATACGTGCGCTAAATTGCGTTAAAATTTTCATCGCAACTAAATAACATTGTAAGAACCCGACCTGATTCGACGTACGGATTTTTGGTTTATTATGTAGTGAATTCCTTAAAATACAAATAGTGTCAGTGAAAGGTAATATTACTAAATACGAGAAGCTTACAATACTTACAGGTGAAGGTCATCCAAAAAGAGAAAAGTAATCTAACTAGATTCCATCGAAAAATAACGTTCACACTCTCACCAAGACAGGCAAAGTAACTCTGTGCCAGCACTGTACTTAGAAATCTAATTATGTGTATGTTAATGTTCCCAAAGGAAAACGGATTAATTGAGTCTAAAAATACCTAACATATTCACGTACGCACGGAAACAAAGAAAAGGAAAAAATATGGTTGAATAGCCTCAACAAACATATTGGAAATAAATACCTAATGAATTAGCAAGTCGAAAGCACGATAAAACGGTTTTACCGTTTGCATGCAATGCCACTCTGAAATGTGAAAAGCATTAGCGTTTTAGCGAGGACGGCAACGGCAAGTACGACGGGGCGCGCATTCTTTCGTCATCGTCGTACTGCGCTGCCGTATTCGGTGCCTTTCCTGATTCTTTAGCTCCCCATTAGTAAGATGACGATAGATATAGTATTAGATGCGCTGAAATTCATCTCCAATTTAAGATTTATGTACTATACGTTTTTCTTCATCATTTTGTGCTTTTTTTTCCTGTTTGAATTCATAGGGTAGACATATAAGATCCTTGAAAATATACATGTATGTTATGTTAATTAGGTCGGTAATCCTTCTATGTGCGTCAATTTATTCATTATCTCCAACCCCTCTTCCCCTCTTTCCACAGCTCACGGCAAACTTACTTCATCTCTTTTTACTCCTTTCCCTGTCTTTCTCTCTCTCCTTGGATACTATTCCTTTTTTTTAACAGTTTCGCAGCGGGAAAGCACTTCATGCGCTCATATTAACAAGGAAGTGAATTATTCGTACGTAGGGCAAATGTTTATTCTTCTAAATAGCGCGTTTAATTATCAACAATTATCAACACAGCTAAGTGCTCTTTATCTCCTAAATGACAGAACCTTTAAGGAACTGTAATAATGATTATTGTTAATTACAGAATTTTTAATCATTGTTTTTTTGTTGTTGTTTTCTTTTTTTCCCCCTTTAAGTGTATAACGCTTATGGCGATAAACTGTTACAGAGTTTCCTAGCTCTCTGTGTAAACTTCGTGCCAGCAAATAAGAGTTATTCGCGATCTGGAGAGAAAAAAAAGGGAATTTATACTGTGTTCATTCATTTAGCAATAATAATGAAATAAAGTCTTAAGTTCAAAACATACCTATGCAAAGGTTACAGCCTCTTGGACACAGCAGAAATCCACCAGACTTGATAGTGCACAGTTCGTCTAGTATTTCTTGGTCACCACACTGCTTAATGTAGTTCTTACAAGCTATAAAATGAAAGGTATTTCAAATAAAGATGGTTGAGAAAAAAGCGAATCGAAGAAGCATGAATTTAAAGGAAATCAACGAAATCATATCATTTACTTCACTTCTGAATCCTGAACGGCTGGAGGGACTACTGGCCAACTACTTGTAATTCATAATTATTGAATCTTTCTTCCCCATAGCAAATGTTATAGAAAGTGAGGTATTTTTTACAGTCCAAGAGCTTCAAAATAGACGACAACCTAAAGCCCATGGGTAGGGGGTTATTATATTCCTTGATTTTCATAATAGTGCCAAAGATTGTAGTGAAACGCATGCATACGAATTAACAAATGTGTTTAAGCGCTGTCTATTATTCCAGTGCTATTTTGTGCTGCAAAAGTAGATAGATATTTCTAGATATGTCAGTTGGTAAAATTATATAACAAGCTTTGCACTTTCCCTTACCTTTTCCACAGGACTCGCATGTGGTACCACAGTTAGCTCTCGCCTCATCTGTATAGCACTCATTTGTTTCCTTCAGATGAAGGCATTTAGGCAAGGGAAAAATGTCACCACAGGGGTCTAAGGTTAGAAAAAAAGGTACATGTAAGGCACATGTCAGTCACCACAGTTAGCTCTCTCATCATCTGTATAGCTCTTTAATATTTTGTTTCTTTCAGAAGAAGGCATTTAGGCAAGTATTAAATATCACCACAGGGGTCTATGGTGAGATAAAAAAGCTACTACTAAGGTACTTGTCATTCATCGGGTCTCGGTTAATTTGGTGGACTTGAGGAGTTGCACGAATATAAAAGTTTGTTTAGTCTTTCGATTGGTTTATTGATAGATAGAGCTTTATTACCATAATTTGCCAAAGTTTATTTACAATATAATATTGAAACAGGTATTGGTAATAGCTACTCAGAAAAGCTAGACCAATCGAGCTGAGTAGCTGTTAAGATTAATTGAGATATAGTAGGCAGTAGTAATAAATGATAATAAAGGACAAATCATGTATAGTAGTATATCTTCATACAGATAATGAAAAAAAATATAGATGTATTATTGATAATTGAGAGTGATAGAATGATAGAAATATTAGTACTTATTCAATGTAATTTTATAATGATAGATTTATAATATGGATCGGATGTAATATAATTATTATCGATGTATAATGAAAAATGATTGGTTCGAGGGTTTGTTCTCATAGTTTCTTGTTTACTTTGCAACATCGCACTTGCCCAGCGTTTTAACCAACTTACAAAACAATCTATGCGATTTTTATTCGCATTCTGTCGAATAAAATATAATCAATCAATCAATTAATCCGGCAATCAATTATCGAATCCATCCATCCACCCATCCATCCATCCATCCATCCATCCATCCATCCATCCACCCACCCACCCACCCACCAACCCACCCACCACCCACCCACCCATCCACCCATCCATCCATCCATCAATCCATCCACCCACCCACCCACCCACCCATCCATCCATCCATCCATCCATCCATCCATCCATCCATCCATCCATCCATCCATCCAAGCATCCATCCATCCATCCATCCATCCATCAATCCATCAATCAATAAATCAATCAATCAATCAATAAATAAAAAGGTTAAAGATAAATAATCTTAAAATTGAAAATAAGAATTCATTGTAAAATGGTTCATTCCTTTGCTATTAAGTATTAAAATTTAAAATACAAATTCATTGTGAAATAGTTCGTTCCTTCGTTCCTTCGTTCCTTCGTTCCTTCGTTCCTTCGTTCCTTCGTTCCTTCGTTCCTTCGTTCCTTCGTTCCTTCGTTCCTTCGTTCCTTCGTTCCTTCGTTCCTTCGTTCCTTCGTTCCTTCGTTCCTTCGTTCCTTCGTTCCTTCGTTCCTTCGTTCCTTCGTTCCTTCGTTCCTTCGTTCCTTCGTTCCTTCGTTCCTTCGTTCCTTCGTTCCTTCGTTCCTTCGTTCCTTCGTTCCTTCGTTCCTTCGTTCCTTCGTTCCTTCGTTCCTTCGTTCCTTCGTTCCTTCGTTCCTTCGTTCCTTCGTTCCTTCGTTCCTTCGTTCCTTCGTGGTTCATTCGTTCCTTTGCGGCTCCTTCGTTCGTTCGCGGTAACTTCGTTTCTTCGTTCGTTTATTAATTTATTCTAATTATTGCCTTCCATTATTTATTAATTACTACTTTCTTCCTTCATTCATTTACATCTCGTTTTTTCCATTTCCTTCCCTTCGTTTTCCTCGTATTCTTTATCGATATATATTCTGTATAATGAAATATCCAGGAGATATTCAGTCGTGCATTATGCTTCGTTTGCACGTTACGTCATCGCGGACATGTTGGTACCATTTAACAAAAGATTTCTCATTAGCATCCATTGTTAACGGTACCACCAATGGCCACCATGCTTTTGCATTATATGGACATATCAGTTTCCTACCTTCTCTCTTAGAAACATCCTCACTCTTGAACATTTTCTCTGAGGTGTTTTCAAATGAATTCCTCTTTCTGCTAGCCATGGAAACAGTGACACAGGCCACGACGACAATGAACATGTAAACTGCCTTCATTTTAAAAAGAGTGTTCTCAACAATACGAGATCTAAAACAGAAAAAAAGTACATATACAGTCATGTGTCCATCCATTCTTCGAGTCGGTGTCGTCAAATAAGTGTACTATCAAACTGGTTGTGCTACGTTTTCAAATGAACCAAAAGAATGTACGAATTGAGAGATTTCAGAGCAAATGTAACATGCATTCTTAAATAATTAATGTATCGCTTTTATATTTTTTCAATAAACGGTTAAGGTAGTCTGAAGTGTATATTTATCGGCTCTAAACGCAAGAATACGACGCAAATAAATTTAGCCACGTTATGCTATGATTAATATATTGTGCAGAAAACCTGGTAACGTACAGGGAAGAGTGAAATGAGAAATATTATTAAAAACCCAAATTTTGCTCGGAATAGTGTCATCCTACTAAAATGTGCAAAATAACGACATTTCCTTACCTACCTCTTCGTAAGTACGATATGATGTAGTATGATAACGTGTGGGTTTGAGATCCAACTTCAAATGACTAAGATTCATATCAGCACAGACTATATACACGTATCAGTAATATCAATCAAGTTCAATGAAGCAAAAAAGTTCCAGAAAACTTGGTCTTCCAATAAGCCTGAAGCGAGATGACGTTTTACCCCCATCTCTAGACCATAAAACTTTTCATACTGCTTTTGTTCTTTGATTATGACTATTCTTCCTGTATTTTCTAAGGAATCAAAAATTTTAATATGAAAGACTTTTAAAAACTATGATGGTATAGAGTCGGGGGTAAAAAGTCATTTCGCTTCAGGCTTATTGAATCCATTTTCCCGCTCTTTTTGGTTCTTTCAGGAGACGCATGTACAGTTGCCTAAAGTCAAAGTTTTGCGATCTTCTCTACTTATAAGCTAAGAAAATTTTCAACCGTATGCATTGCTTTATGAGAAGTACCCAAGGAAGAAAGCATTATTGAAAAACCACTTTTTTGCGTAGTTTGGAATTCTAGTACTGATCCACAAATTGAATAACAAAGACATAATGTTTTCACAAAGATTTAATACAAATAAAGTGCAACATTCACGTGCTGGAAGAAATGTCGAGATTCCACAATTAGCTATGTTAGTTGGCTATGCAGTCAAGAAAGACTCATGCACGACATCTAGGAACGGACGAGCTAGACGTATATAAATATAGCTTTCTAAAAATGGTTCAAAAACTTCGCCTTAATAGAATAGTGGGTTTAGATAGCTTTTTTCAAAATTGAAACTAGGGGCGCATTAAGTCAATACGAAATATGCTATATAAGAACTCCCCCCTACCACATTATGAAATAAAGACAAAGCATTGTTATTTTCATTGAAACATTTGTTAACCGCAGGGGTGCATAATCATTTTGTTTTTAATTTTTGGTTGAGAAGTAAAAAGATTGTTTATATTAGTGGTAGAAATACAAATTTGAACGAAGTGATCACTTAAATCAGAAACAATATTGGCACTAACAATAATATACCATAACAATAATATTTTTACTGTTACGAGATAAATCTTCTAATGTAGTTGATAAGTATTCAAGGCAAACCTCTGCATTGTCATGTTGTCTATATATTTATAAAGAAAGCGACACCTCCAGCAGAAAGAGTTGTCGGCGCGAACTCAAAACAATAGCCAGGTAACGAGGGAATAAAGACAGTGTTGTATGAATTGCAAATTAATTCTATTTTTTGTGAAACCAATTCAACTAAATTCTATATTTAATTCGCTTAATATTTGGCATTGAAATTCTTCAAAATTTTTCTTTAGGCTTCTTAAGAGTTACTAAAAGCAGTTGGAGGACGAATTCATGCGTTGCATTTTTTTAAACATTTAGTGGCGAGAAATATTTTGATTCTGGCAGTTTACATAAATAACTTTCCTCGTGGCATATATTTATATCATTTCTAGGATTTAGATTAAATAAATTAAGGTCATATAAGTTAGATAAATTTGCTAATATTTATTTAAGTATTATTAAGTTTTATTTTAGTAAGCTTATTTTTTGGTCACCTTAACCAGTTTTCAAGTCTGTTTTATAGTCTTGTTTTGTCCCAAAAAAATCGGGAATCTCCAGAATTTTGATTTCAATGAGAGACATGCAAGATAAATTTCACTAAACCTGATATTGTATTGGATTATATCTGTAGTTACCTTTCATTTGTTTAAATAAAATTAACCAAAAATTAAAAGCTTAAAAATGTCGGCCATGAAAAACTTTGTCGAAGAATCTTCCAAGAACAAAACTACTCCCTGGGGTGGAGGTGAGTTGTGTACAAAATCCCTAAGTGGGAGAGTATACTCGCGTAAAGAAAACAATGTATTGCATTTCGATTCGATTTCACTGCATGGTTTTATTATGGGATACATTATCTTCATTTCGAAATTGAAGTTTTTTTCCCAATCTTATTTTTACTTTTCAGTTTCATTCAAATTGGGCTCTCTATGACTTGCGTATCGTGAGCTCCGCTTTTAGGCAGTAATTAAATATATATATTATTGTGTGTAGAAAACCTGATAACGTACAGAGAAGAGTCGAAATGAGAAATATTATTAAAAAACCCAAATTTTGCTCGGAATAGTGTCATCCTTTAAGATGTGCAAAATAACGACAATAGAAAATGTAAGGTAAAAAAAGTTAATTATATGATTAATATATAATTATTAATGCCACGGTATTTTGTAATCATAGTATATATACGATAAAAAGCATTTCCTCACCTACCTCTTCGTTAGTACGATATGATGACGTGTGGGTTTCAGGGCCGACTTCAAATAAATTGTATTAAAATCAGCACAGACTATATACACGTATCAGTAATATTAATCAAGTTCAATGAAGCATTGATGCATGCGTGTTCGTAGTTTTCGCGGTAAAATTTGACGCGATTTTCTCTGGAGTTAGTTTTTAATCGTTAAAAGTGTAATTTTACTAACGATTTCGAAAACGATGGAAGGATGGAGGGATGGAGGGATGGAGGGATGGAAGGATGGAGGGATGGAGGGATGGAGGGATGGAGGGATGGAGGGATGGAGGGATGGAGGGATGGAGGGATGGAGGGATGGAGGGAGGGAGGGATGGAGGGATGAAGGGATGGAGGGATGGAGGGATGGAGGGAGGGAGGGAGGGAGGGAGGGATGGAGGGATGGAGGGATGGAGGGATGGAGGGAGGGAGGGATGGAGGGATGGAGGGGAGGAGGGATGGAGGGATGGAGAGATAGAAGGATGGAGGGATGGAGGGATGGAGGGATGGAGGGGAGGAGGGATGGAGGGATGGAGAGATAGAAAGATGGAGGGATGGAGTAAGGGAGGAAGGGAGGGATGGAGGGAGGGATGGAGGGATGGAGGGATGGAGGGATGGAGGGAGGGAGGGATGGAGGGATGAAGGGATGAAGGGATGGAGGGATGGAGGGAGGGAGGGAGGGAGGGAGGGAAGGAGGGAGGGAGGGATGGAGGGATGGAGGGATGGAGGGAGGGAGGGATGGAGGGATGGAGGGATGGAGGGGAGGAGGGATGGAGGGATGGAGAGATAGAAGGATGGAGGGATGGAGGGATGGAGGGATGGAGGGATGGAGGGATGGAGGGATGGAGAGATAGAAGGATGGAGGGATGGAGTAAGGGAGGAAGGGAGGGATGGAGGGAGGGATGGATGGATGGAGGGAGGAAGGGAAGGAGGGATATAGGGATACAAAAATGAATGGATGAATGAATGAATAGATGGACGAATATAGACTGATGGAAGAACAGAACAGTTGAAATTATGTATGTATGCATCGGGCAATCGGTGGTTTAGTGTATGGAATTGGGTGGGTGTGGGGATACTTGAGTTTGTTATTTGCAGTATGTAAACATCTGAAATCAAATGTACTGAACATTAATTGTTAAAATAAACTTATTTAATCCATCACTATCCACAGCGTCAAGAAATGCCATTTTTAGTAAAGGTATTTGTTTTTTGTTTGTTTTTTACATGCTCTTTTTATGACCTTTTGTAATATTCCACTCTATTTCCTTTTAGATTCACATCCGTTTTGCCAAGCCACCATAACTTGTTTTGGTAAGAAATGTTTTGCCTTCTTTAGTTTGTATTATAACTTGCAGTGGTTGTCAATATATAGTACAACATGAATAGCACAACGCAATTATATTTTGTTCTAGATCTTCTGATATTTGCTCTAACTGCAGTTGCACTGCTCATCATCCACTGAAAGGTATACTAATGCAGCAGTCCGAAGTGACAAAAAAAGGTTCGTGAAGAATAGTAAGTCCCCTTCACAGTTCCCTGCGCCATCTTGAAAGGTACCCGTGCCTTTGCATCGAAGCGAGACAAGCGGTGAGTTTGCAATGATAAGGACCTAGTGAATAATTGTCCAAGATGTTAAAAAAAAGTTATTTATCATTGCAAGCTCACCGTTCGTCTCGTTTCGATGCAAAGGCAGGGCTACCTTTCAAGATGGCGCATGGAACTGTGAAGGGGACTATTAGGTTGAATTTCGCTTACATAGCTCAAAATGCATCGTGCATTATATTCATATGCAAATAGTATCGGAACAGAAGAAAAAATGCCGCATCAAAGGTGCACAAAAAATGGCGAGAATTCTATATCGTTTTGATATTTGCTGTTTGCATCCATATTGCTAATAGAGCATCATCTGGCATCATACGCAGCACATAGAATGCAATAATCAACAAAACACTCACTAACGCTGAAATAGCTCTATTTCATTTTATTTCTATATTTCTTTATTTTTATTTTATTTTTTCCTTTTTTTAGATTTGAATGTTCCTGCCACAACTGTAATAAAAAATAAAAAGTGCGTAAAGATCTCCGACAACTAAAGCGTTTGATTCCATGATCATGCAATTTTTCTAATAAATATAACTTGCAATTAAGCTTCATTGTTAACGTGCCAAGAAGCAAATAGATGCAGAAATTGATATCTGCCTGAATTCGATGAATTACCGTTTGCATGCAATGCCACTCTGAAATGTGAAAAGCATTAGTGTTTTAGCGAGGACGGCAACGGCAAGTACGACGGGGCGCGCATTCTTTCGTCATCGTCGTACTGCGCTGCCGTATTCGGTGCCTTTCCTGATTCTTTAGCTCCCCATTAGTAAGATGACGATAGATATATTAGTAACTGCGCTGAAATTCATCTCCAATTTAAGATTTATGTACTATACGTTTTTCTTCACCATTTTGTGCTTTTTTTTTCCTGTTTGAATTCATAGGGTAGACATATAAGATCCTTGAAAATATACATGTATGTTATGTTAATTAGGTCGGTAATCCTTCTATGTGCGTCAATTTATTCATTATCTCCAACCCCTCTTCCCCTCTTTCCACAGCTCACGGCTTACTTACTTCATTTCTTTTTATTCCTTTCCCTGTCTTTCTCTCTCTCCTTGGATACTATTCCTTTTTTTTAACAGTTTCGTAGCGGGAAAACACTTCATGCGCTCATATTAACAAGGAAGTGAATTATTCGTACGTAGGGCAAATGTTTATTCTTCTAAATAGCGCGTTTAATTATCAAAAATTATCAACACAGCTAAGTGCTCTTTATCTCCTAAATGACAGAACCTTTAAGGAACTGTAATAATGATTATTGTTAATTACAGAATTTTTAATCATTGTTTTTTTGTTGTTGTTTTCTTTTTTTCCCCCTTTTAAGTGTATAACGCTTATGGCGATAAACTGTTACAGAGTTTCCTAGCTCTCTGTGTAAACTTCGTGCCAGCAAATAAGAGTTATTCGCGATCTGGAGAGAAAAAAAAGGGAATTTATACTGTGTTCATTCATTTAGCAATAATAATGAAATAAAGTCTTAAGTTCAAAACATACCTATGCAAAGGTTACAGCCTCTTGGACACAGCAGAAATCCACCAGACTTGATAGTGCACAGTTCGTCTAGTATTTCTTGGTCACCACACTGCTTAATGTAGTTCTTGCAAGCTATAAAATGAAAGGTATTTCAAATAAAGATGGTTGAGAAAAAAGCGAATCGAAGAAGCATGAATTTAAAGGAAATCAACGAAATCATATCATTTACTTCACTTCTGAATCCTGAACGGCTGGAGGGACTACTGGCCAACTACTTGTAATTCATAATTATTGAATCTTTCTTCCCCATAGCAAATGTTATAGAAAGTGAGGTATTTTTTACAGTCCAAGAGCTTCAAAATAGACGACAACCTAAAGCCCATGGGTAGGGGGTTATTATATTCCTTGATTTTCATAATAGTGCCAAAGATTGTAGTGAAACGCATGCATACGAATTAACAAATGTGTTTAAGCGCTGTCTATTATTCCAGTGCTATTTTGTGCTGCAAAAGTAGATAGATATTTCTAGATATGTCAGTTGGTAAAATTATATAACAAGCTTTGCACTTTCCCTTACCTTTTCCACAGGACTCGCATGTGGTACCACAGTTAGCTCTCGCCTCATCTGTATAGCACTCATTTGTTTCCTTCAGATGAAGGCATTTAGGCAAGGGAAAAATGTCACCACAGGGGTCTAAGGTTAGAAAAAAAGGTACATGTAAGGCACATGTCAGTCACCACAGTTAGCTCTCTCATCATCTGTATAGCTCTTTAATATTTTGTTTCTTTCAGAAGAAGGCATTTAGGCAAGTATTAAATATCACCACAGGGGTCTAAGGTGAGATAAAAAAGGTACATGTAAGGTACATGTCAGGCACCACAGTTAGCTCTATCATCATCTGTATAGCTCTTTAATATTTTGTTTCCTTCAGAAGAAGGCATTTAGGCAAGGAAAAAAATATCACCACAGGGATCTAAGGTTAGAAAAAAGGTACATGTAAGGTACATGTCATTCATTGGGTTATTGTTTGATTGATCTTTATTACCATAATTTGCCAAAGTTTATTTACAAGATAATCTTAAAACAGGTATTGGTAATTGCTACTCAGAATAGCTAGACTAATCGAGCTGAGTAGCTGTTAAGAGTAATTGAGATATAGTAGGCAATAGTAATAAATGATAATAAAGAACAAATCATATATAGTAGTATATGATCATACAGATAATGAAAAAAATATAATAGATGTATTATTGATAATTGAGAGAATGATAGAAATATAAGTACTTATTTAATATAATTTTATAATATAGATATATAATATGGATCGGATGTAATATAATTATTATCGATGTATGATGAAAAATGATTGGTTTTGTTCTCCTAGTTTCTTGTTTACTTTGCAACTACCGTTCCTTAATATTTATCAGGTTATACAATATACGATAGAACTGATGCTTCGCTCACGAGGTATCAAGTCCTATCTAATAGAGCTGTTCATGTCTTACTCATCACACCTACCACCGCATTATCACAATCACTCTCACACTCACCATGGAGTTAAGTGTAGTGGTGTTAATAAGATCAGAAAAATGCCCTATACTTACTGCATTGGCCACAAGTCTCTGCACATTTTTCTTTTGATCTCGAAGAATCGCACCTGCCCAGCCTTTTAACCAACTTACAAAAATATGCATGCCATTTGTCTTCGCATTCTGTCGAATAAAATATAATCAATCAATCAGTCAATCAACCAATCAATCAATAATCGAATAAATCAATCACTCCATCCATCCATCCATCCATCCACCCATCCATCCATCCATCCATCCATCCATCCATCCATCCATCCATCCATCCATCCGTCCGTCCGTCCGTCCGTCCGTCCGTCCGTCCGTCCGTCCGTCCGTCCGTCCGTCCGTCCGTCCGTCCGTCCGTCCGTCCGTCCATCCATCCATCCACCATCCATTAATCAATAAATAAATAAATAAATAAAAAGGTTAAAGATAAATAATCTTAAATTCAAAAATAAGAATTCATTGTAAAATAGTTCATTCCTTTGTTATTAAGTATTAAAATTCAAATACTAATTCATTGTGAAATAGTTCGTTCCTTCGTTCCTTCGTTCCTTCGTTCCTTCGTTCCTTCGTTCCTTCGTTCCTTCGTTCCTTCGTTCCTTCGTTCCTTCGTTCCTTCGTTCCTTCGTTCCTTCGTTCCTTCGTTCCTTCGTTCCTTCGTTCCTTCGTTCCTTCGTTCCTTCGTTCCTTCGTTCCTTCCCTTCGTTCCTTCGTTCCTTCGTTCCTTCGTTCCTTCGTTCCTTCGTTCCTTCGTTCCTTCGTTCCTTCGTTCCTTCGTTCCTTCGTTCCTTCGTTCCTTCGTTCTTCGTTCCTTTGTTCCTTCGTTACTTCGTGGTTCATTCGTTCCTTCGTTCGTTTATTAATTTATTCTAATTATTTCCTTTCATTATTTATTAATTACTACTTTCTTCCTTCATTCATTTACATCTCGTTTATTTCATTTCCTTCCCTTCGTTTTCTCGTATTCTTTATCGATATATATTCTGTATAATGAAATATCCAGGAGATATTCAGTCGTGCATTATGCTTCGTTTGCACGTTTACGTCATCGCGGCCATGTTGGTACCATTTAACAAAAGATTTCTCATTAGCATCCATTGTTAACGGTACCACCAATGGCCACCATGCTTTTGTCTTTTAACTCTCTTGGGAATGCTTGCAACCCATCAATATTGACATATCAGTTTCCTACCTTCTCTCTTAGAAACATCCTCACTCTTGAACATTTTCTCTGAGGTGTTTTCAAATGAATTCCTCTTTCTGCTAGCCATGGAAACAGTGACACAGGCCACGACGACAATGAACATGTAAACTGCCTTCATTTTAAAAAGAGTGTTCTCAACAATACGAAATCTAAAACAGAAACAAAGGATATATACAGTCATGTGCCCATCCATTCTTCGAGTCGGTGTCGTCAAATAAGTGTACTATCATACTGGTTGTGCTACGTTTTCAAATGAACCAAAAGAATGTACGATTTGAGGGATTTCAGAGGAAATGTAACATGCATTCTTAAATAATCAATGTATCGCTTTTATATTTTTTCAATAAACGGTTAAGGTAGTCTGAAGTGTATATTTATCGGCTCTAAACGCAAGAATAGGAAGAAAGCATTATTGAAAAACCACTTTTTAGCGTAGTTTGAAATTTTAGTACTGATCCACAAATCAAATTGAATAACAAAGATATAATATATTCAGATATTTAATATAGATAAAGTGCAACATTCACGTGCTGGACGAAATGTCGATATTCCACAATTAGCTATGTTAGTTGGCTATGCAGTCAAGAAAGACTCATACACGACATCTAGGAACGGACGAGCTAGACGTATATAAATATAGCTTTCTAAAAATGGTTCAAAAACTTCGCCTTGATAGAACAGTGGGCTTAGATAGCTTTTTTCAAAATTGAAACTAGGGGCGCATTAAGTCAATACGAAATATGCTATATAAGAACTTCCTTCTACCACGTTATGAAATAAAGACAAAGCATTGTTATTTTCATTGAAACATTTGTTAACAGTAGGGGTGCATAATCATTTTGTTTTTAATTTTTGGTTGAGAATTAAAAAGATAGGAATACAAATTTGGACGAAGTGATCACTTACATCAGAAACAATATTGCCACTAATCTGAAAGCTGTCTAGATCGTTGGAAAAGATATCATCAATCAATGTTGCTGAGTTACCATATACACGTGTTAGTTTATCAATTGTAGGGAAAAAACATAAACTTTGCGTCAGGTCTAATAACGTTTGACTGTATGAACATGATTCGTAATGCAAAAGATCTATATTAAAGTCATCCATAACAATAATATTTTTATTGTTACGAGATAAATCTTCTAATGTAGTTGATAAGTATTCAAGGCAAACCTCTGCATTGTCACGTTGTCTATATATTTACAAAGAAAGCGACACCTCCAGCAGAAAGAGTTGTCGGCGCGAACTCAAAACAATAGCCAGGTAACGAGGGAATAAAGTCAGCGTTGTCTGAATTGCAAATTAATTATATTTTTTTGTGAAACCAATTCAACTAAATTCTATATTTAATTCGCTTAATATTTGGCTCTGAAATTCTTCAAAATTTTTCTTTAGTCTTCTTATGAGTTATACTAAAGCAGTTGGAGGACGAATTCATGCGTTGTATTTTTTCAAACTTTTAGTGGCGAGAAATATTTTGATTTTGGCAGTTTACATAAATAGCTTTCCTCGTGGCATATATTTATATCATTTCTAGGATTTAGATTAAATAAATTAAGGTCATATAAGTTAGATAAATTTTCTAATGATTATTAAAGTATTATTAGATTTGATTTTTTTACCTCTGCATTGTTATGCTGTCTATATACTATGTCACATATTGTGTTCTCCTTTTTTGTATTGAAAATTTCTATCCAAATAGAGTGATCACACCACACTAAATCCGTGAAACAAATACAATTTTTTAGCACTAAATAGCGATAATTAAACAATAGAAAACAAAGGATTCTGTATGAAATAGTACTAATTAGTACTATTTAATGTTCACAGTTTTAGTGCGTGCACTCTATTCTATACTTAAGTTTAGTATTTATAAAGAAAGCGACACCTCCAGCAGAAAGAGTTGTCGGCTCAAAACAATAGCCAGGTAACGAGGGAATAAAGCCAGCGTTATCTGAATTGCAAATTCTAGTTTCTGTGAAACCAATTAAACTAAATTCTGTATTTAGGCCCCGTCCACACGTATCCGCAAATTTTTGTATCCGCAAATATTTTTTTACGGATACGGGTTGCGTCCACACGTGTCCGCAAATTTTTGTGTCCGTAACCGCAAATTTTACGAAAACGAATACGTGTGGACGGTGAAAACGATTCGAATACGCTGCGTGTGGACGCAAACATTTTCGTATCCGCAAAAAATAATTTGCGGATACAAAAAATTCCGGATACGTGTGGACGGGGCCTTAATTCGCTTAATATTTGATTCTGAAATTATTCAAAAATTTTCTTTAGGCTTCTTATGAGATATACTAAAGCAGTTGGAGGACGAATTCATGCGTTGCATTTTTTTTAAACTTTTAGTGGCAAGAAAATATTTTGATTTTGGCAGTTTAAATAAATAGCTTTCCTCGTGGCATATATTTATTAGAGTAGGATTTAGAGTAAATAAATTAAGGTCATATAAGTTAGATAAATTTGCTAATAATTATTTAAGTATTATTAAGTTTTATTTTAGTAAGCTTATTTTTTGCTCACCTTAACCAGTTTTCAAGTCTGGGTTTTATAGTCTTGTTTTGTCCCAAAAAAAATCGGGAATCTCCCGAATTTGGATTTCAATGAGAGACATGCAAGGTAAATTTCACTAAACCTGATATTGTATTGGATTATCTGTAGTTAGCTTTCGTTGGTTTAAGTAAAATTAATCAGGAATTCAAAGCTAAAAATGTCGGCCATGGAAAACTTTGTCGAAGAATCTACCAAGAACAAAACTAGCCCCTGGGGGTGGTGGTGAATTGTGTACAAAATTCCTTAGTGGGAGAGTATACTCGCGCAAAGAAAACAATGTAGTGCATTTAGATTCAATTTCACTGCATGGTTTTTATTATGGGAGAAATTATCTTCATTTCGAATAAAAATAATTGAAGATTTTTTTCACGATCTTATTTTTACCCTTCAGTTTCATTCAAATTGGGCTCTCTATGACTTGCGTCGAGCGGGAGCTCCGCTTTTAGGCAGTGCCTAAATATATGTATGATGGTGTGTAGAAAACCTAGTAACGTACAGGGAAGAGTCGAAATTTGAAAGATATGATACAAAACGAAATTTTTTCTCGGAATAGTGTCATCCTTTAAGATGTGCAAAATAACGACAAAAGTAAATGTAAGCTAAAAAAAGATTAATTATATGATTAATATATAATTATTAATGCCACGGTATTTTATAATTATATAGTATATATACGAAAAAAAGCATTTCCTCGCCTACCTCTTCCTTAGTACGATATGATGACGCGTGGGTTTCAGAGCCGACTTCAAATAAATTGTATTCAAATCAACACAGACTATATACACGTATCAGTAATATCAATCAAGTTCAATGAAGCATTGATGCATGCGTGTTCGTAGTTTTCGCGGTAAAATTTGGCGCGATTTTCTCTGGAGTTAATTTTTAATCGTTAAAAGTGTACTTTTACTAGCGATTACGAAAACGACGTCTTGAAAAGAAAATACTTTGAGAGAGACTCATATTCTATGATATCTGCATGCAGAGTTTTTTAGACAATCAGATGAATATTGCTATTTTCAACCACGTTGGAACCATAAAGGCCACATTAAAGAAATTATTTTGAGCGCCAATTCTACTGTACTCAAATAGCGCCAAAAGTCAGTAAATTGAAATCCGTTACGCCTCACAAGAACACATATAAGATAAGTGGTCATAAATATAACAATGGATATTGGTGTTTTGGCGATCTGCGATCATAATTTAAAATAAATAGTTATAGCGGTGCATATCTAAAACGTTTTTGTGTTACAGCAGTTACAATCCATTTTCCCGCTCTTTTCGGTTCTTCAGGGAGACGCATGTGAAGTTGCCTAAAGTCAAAGTTTCGCGATATTTTCTACATCTTGTTAGCTAAGAAATTTTGTCAACCGTATGCATTGCTTTTTAAAAATGATAAATACCCAAGAAGAAAGCATTACTGAAAAAAACACTTTTTCAACGTAGTTTGAAATTCTAGTACTGATCCACAAATTGAATAACAAAGACATGATATTCTCAGAGATTTAATATAAATAATTTGCAACATTCACGTGCTGGAAGAAATGTCGAGATTCCACAATTAGCTATGTTAGTTGGCTATGCAGTCAAGAACTAAGACTCACACACGACATCTAGGAACGGACGAGCTAGATGTACATAAATACGGCTTTCTAAAAATGGTTCAAAAACTTCGCCTTGATAGAACAGTGGGCTTAAGATTCCAGCTTTTTTTCAAATTTGAAACCAGTGGCGCATTAAGATAATTCAAAATGCACTATATAAGAACTCCCCCCTACCACGTTAAGAAATTTAGACAAAGCATTGTTATTTTTATTAAAAAATTTGTTGACAGCAAGGGTGCTTAATCATCTTGGTTTTTTTTTAATGTTTTGTGTTTATATATATTTTTCTTTAACTTAGTTGATAGTTACATGTAACAATGAATGTTTTATTGATAACCCTATATAAATGCAACTCGGTTCCCTTCTTCCTCTCTTTAGAAATATCTTGCCAAGCCGTGTTTATTTTTCTAACTATATTTCTTCTTTAAATTTGCATGTCTTTACGGCTGCTACAATTTCATCATAGTGGATATATGGGCAATATAGCTTGAACTCAAGTAATTGTTACACCAACTTAAATTTAACCGTCATTTTCTTTCCAGATAAGAAACGATTTGAGTCACTATTTTCATTTGATTGCAAACTATTCCCAATCTTCTTATCTATACTTATTTACTGGTTATGCTGCCAAGTCTTCTTGAGTGTTATATACATTGCAGTACGCCACCTTATTTAGTTGGCCATAGATAGCTGGCGGCATGGCATCTGGTAGTGCTTCGTAATTATCTGATACGGAGGTCTCCACGGGGGAGTTAACATTTTTACCAGAGGCATCCAAGGATTGATATGTCTGGTATGGTTGTTGGCAATTGACGTCCAATGTTTGATACAGTTGACCTTGATGTTCTGAAGCACGGTTGCCGCCAATATTGGAAATGTCGTGGTAAAGGGGCGCCGAGGGTACTTCTGGTTGTCTTGTTACCATTAAAGATAGGATTTTGTCATTGATTGTACTGGTATTGGGTCGATGCTCATTAGGTGCCAATTGACCCCTGTTCTTAGTAACCTCTTTAACAAATTTTAATTAGAAAACAGAATTAGGAAGCTTTTCTAGGATCAATTGCATGCAAGTGTAGAAATAAGAAAAATGTTTTAGTTAGTTAATTAAAATAGTACAGAACGCCTGATATTTCCAATTTATTTTTTAAAGTTGTCTTGACTTTAATATGCAAATAATATACATTTACCTTTTAGAATCGAACTCTTCTTCCACAGTAGGAAACCCAATACAGCATTAGACAAGACAAGTAATACAATGATAGTCACAAAAAAAGATATGGCTACTGAACCTGTGCAAACAATAAATAAAATATGAAAAGCTCTAACTGGATGGAAAGTGGAAACACTACCACTACCACTACCACTACCACTACCACTACCACTACCACTACCACTACCACTACCACTACCACTACCACTACCACTACCACTACCACTACCACTACCACTACCACTACCACTACCACTACCACTACCACTACCACTACCACTACCACTACCACTACCACTACCACTACCACTACCACTACCACTACCACTACCACTACCACTACCACTACCACTACCACTACCACTACCACTACCACTACCACTACTATTGGTAATTCGGGGTGCAACAAACAGCACAATCATGTATATGTTGAATCGATGAAAAGTTTAAGAATAAAACTCACAAGTTGCAATGCTTTCTGGAGAGCCTGAAACGGAAAGTTCACATTTATTACTACGGGACATTTAAAATTTAATATGTGTTTTTCTTAACGCATTTGATATGCGTTTTTTCTTAACAAACAATTCAAACAGTTACTAACTTACTCTTTGTATAAGTTCCTGTTTTAATAATTAGGAATGAAATAAATGAGAAGGAGGAAAACCAAGATTAGAGAGGGATGGAAAGAGAGAGAGAGAGAGAGAGAGAGGGTCAAGCACATAAACTTATTCCTTACCACTTGGATGACTGGGTGTTGGTGAGTGTGTTAAAGGTTTTAATGGAGGGTGTGTTGAGGAATGTGTTGAAGGGAGATCTGTAATCGATGTTGGACTGACAAATTCTGTTTTCACTCTGTACCCTGCAAAGTTGCCATCATTTATTGCTTGCAGAAGAGGCTGCTTGGGATCCAAGGTATTTTCTGGATATCCTAACTCTACCACAGCTACGACATTCTCTCTTCTATGAAGTAGAGAACAGTATTGTTTAACGAATAAAACGTTTTTTGTTTTCTTTCGTGCTCTGTTCAGTAATAAAACACGCAGAAAGCACGAGCTGTAGTCGAGCGCTTCTCACACTTCTTGGGTGCTTACGGCGCTTCGTAATTGCCTCATTACTAACGGAGTAAGATAAAAGCTGTTTTATTCGTTAGTTTTATTGATATAGTTACTAATTTATTTAGGTATACTATTTTTCTTCTTCTTTTTTTTTTTTTTTTTTTTTTTTATATACGAAAAAAGAATAATGGTCACAGGATCTAGCAGCACTTTACGCGCGCGGATGGCGTCAGCACTGTGCTTTGTTCACTAATAAACCTCAGTTTTCGACCAATCAGCGCGCACACGTACTATTCTAACTATATAATAAATAGCAAATATAATATTTAATCACAGCCTTAAAAGCAACAGTATTATTGTAATAATAACTAGATTTTGTTGTCTACCTCACCCATTATTGAGGTATACTGGCTTACCTGTATCTTACTACTTCACACTTGTGAATGGTTTTGCCTTTCAGGGCATAAGCAATAAGGCACTAAAATGTAAACAATGAATTTTTAAGCATATTATTCTTTAGCATTAAGCTTTAACAGAATCGGGAAAAGCAAATGAAAACTGTTTACTTCCTTGACTTTGTATCATTTTTTCTTAGCCTTATTTCATTACCAATTTATATTACATAATTACGCTATCAACACAGATCTAGGCGTCTTATTTTTTTAACTTCCATCAATCTAAACATTTCAAACCTAGACCATTGTGATATTAATTTATGGAAGGCAAGAAATAGAGTGACCACAGTAAATCCGTGAAACTGTCGTTATACTAAATAGCACTATTTCATGCAAATTCCATTGTTTTCTATTGTTTAACTAGCACTATTTTGTACTATTTAGTAATTAGTGTTTCACGGATTTACTGTGGTCACTCTGGAAATACAGTTCAATTAGTGAATATATAGAATCTATGAATTAGTCATGTGCAACGTAGTTACCTCAGTTTCAATCTTGTTTTTTAATTCCTTGTACTTGTTATAGCTGGGGTTTTCATATTCATAATTGTATGTCAAGTCAGTGAACTCAATGGCCAGCTCCTCCTTATCACATCCAGATCCACCTATTATAGTGGAGAACAATTAATGCAAAGCTTATGAAATAATAAAAAAATGGAAAAAAAAGATACTTTACTTTTAAAATTTCAATGATCATATGTCATTTATTATTATTGCTGGTATTGTTGAAATGCTGTTATTGTAAAGAAACAGTTTTGTTTCCCTGGCCCATGGTTTTTCATTCTATTTGAAAACCAACCACGCCCTATGTTTAATGCAGGGTTTGGATTTCGATGGAAAAGCTAGATTTAATCTTGATTTAAAGTTGAGGGCGAATTCAAAACCCGCCAGACAGGTTTTTCATCGAAATTCAAACCCTTTATTAAACAATAGAAATAGGGCGTGGTTGAATTTTTAAACCAGACAAAACTTACGTAGTTGGGTTTGCATTGAAATTTTTAAGACCTTGGGCCTGCCTGATATTAAATACAACTGCTAATAGAAATACCTACTTACATGTTGAAAACTGGACAAATGCAGTTGCATTAGCAGTTTCGGCTATTCCAATACTTTTGGCTGTGCATCTGTAGACCCCGACTTTAGAGGTGTCAAAGTTTGTTATTGTTAGTGGGCTCCCTTGAGTGAAAGCTTGGGAGCTTCCAATCTTTTCCCATGTTATTGTTGGTTTTGGTTTACTATCAGCAGCACATTGAAATGTGACGGTTCCTCCTGATACTGTTTGGTTCCTGGGGTATGTTGTAATGAATGGGGTCTCTGTAATTTAGACAGTTTATCGACAATGAAAAAAAAACTTTTTACAGTAACACAGAAACAGAAACAAATCTAAACAAAATAGTAATACAAATAAGGCATTTTGGTCTTTTAATTTATTTACTTTTTTGCTTAATCACTGTCAGCATGGATGCATATACCTATTTCAAAAAACGTTGTCGGTCGGAGATCTTAAATCTAAGACCGAAAGGAACTGTGGGTTGTAAGCTGTAAATTGTTTGTGGTTTTAATTAGTGGTTCGCAAAAAGTTAATATCTTGATATACTAACTTTGAGCGATGACCTGCACTGGCAAACTATCTGGGTAAGTGTATATTGAATTTTGAACAGGAAAACCGTCCACGATTCCAATCGGTCTCAGATTTCTGATTTTAGATATCCAACCGACAACGTTTAGTTTGAAATAGGTGTATAAGAGTTTACAATACAATACAATGTGCTTTATTTATACCAAAGATTACAATAGAGAAAAATATAGATATAATTATATTTACAAAAGAATGGTAGAGGTTACCTAGAATAACTATCAGAGCTAAACTAGCTAGGTTTTGTTGGTTATCGCTCGTTTCTCGCAAAATAAAAAATAAAAAATTGCAAAGTTTCTTTAATGAGAAACAATAGAATCAAGCGTGAAAAACATATTTACTCTATATAAAAGAGTCCTAATTGGTGTTTGAAAAGGCTTCCTTCATTATAAAAGTTACCTACCACTGTAGATGGTGTTTAATACTTACTGAACACGTTTAGCTCGACTTCGTCTGAATACTCTCTGAATCGTGTTTGTTCATCCACCAAGATCTTATAAACATAGACTTCATTCTCCTTCATAACATCTACGGTAGAACCGTCTTTATTTAGGCCTTGATTCGTAATGTCCTTGATAACAAAACTTGCATATCCATTCATCGAGTTTGCAACGGTTAAGTTGTATTTGCCCTGATCTACATTCCTATTCGCATCAGAATAGTACGTAGCAATTAGCACTTCTGTATTCACATTGTTGTCCTTGCGATATCTCCTGATTTTTATAGGAGCTATTACTTCTCCTGATGCCAGTTTCCACTCCCATCTTAGTTCAACATTCGTCCTGTTTCTATAATACACAACCAGTGGTTTATCGGGCCTTTTTGTGAATTGAAAAGAAGCTGAGAGATAGAACAACAAACATCAATTTAGTATAAGTACATTTAAGCATGTACCATATTTCAGATAAAGCGCTATTAGTCACCCAAAGCATATTTTTTGCACATAAACCAATAAAAAGCCTGCAAGTGAGTATTTTTTGCACGCATTGCAAGAGTAACGCTGATTGATTATTATTGTTGAGTTTCTTTAGAATTAAAAGTTACCTTGCTATTCTATTCATCACTATATATTTGTAGTGCTACTGGCTCGTTTCGTATTTACTAAGCTCTAATTCAGTTTTTTTTTATAACTGCTTTATTATTATATTTATTACAAGAAAATTTTGTTGAATCGCGCGTTTGATTTCAGACCAAATTTGCACTCCACTCAATTACCAATTACCATCATAAATGTCAACCTGTTGTTAGTAAATCTGATACTTTCGGTTATTTTCTATAATTTCTAATTTCTAATTAGTTCATCTACACGAAGCTTAAAGCAATGGATTAACCAGACTGATATCGTTAAATTACATAAAAAAGAGAGAAAATTTCTCTCGGGTGTATAGTTTGTTGCTGTCCCTTATCCGATTTATCGAGTTCCAACCAAGCCTATCTTATAGTTGAACTGAACTGGAGTATTAGTACTCAAACGTCAGTGGCGGTGTGTAACGTATATTATCGGGCAGATAAAAAGAACTAAACTACAAAGAAACCGAATCGCTGTTCTTAGATATTCCTAGGATGATTGCGACACTTTAATTAAAGTTCGTTTCACAAACGTGTTTCAACGTGTGTGTCACGTCATATTCCGACAATGTGATTACGAGCGATGTTCTAACCGTTTGTTTTCCTGGTGGCAGAGCCTATTTCCCTTTTGTTTTGGTGGAGTGAGAAAAATAGACTCTACCGATGTATGACGTTATACTTGTTGCGCCTGCGTGGCGTAACTTAGCAACGCTGTCATGATTTTGACAGCCGCTCTTGTCAAACAACGTCTGGCGCCACGGTGTAATACCGTAATATCTCAAAGCCGACAATGAGGAATGGACGGGATTTAAAGTGTAAGCAATAAGCCTTTTCATAGTTTAAGAATCGACTCCACTGCGCATGCGATTTTATCCCGAATTTCTCACCTTCTTTTGTCTAAACCTTCTTTTGTTCTTAATTAAACAAAAGAAGGTGAGAAATTCGGGATAAAATCGCATGCGCAGTGGAATCGATTCTTAAACTATGAAAAGGCTTATAAGGAACTAATTGCGCGGACTTGAAATCCCGTCCAGTCCGATATTGGAGGCTTTGAAATGACTTCTCATGCTCATTAACTTTTCGCCTTGGAGTAACTGGAACAAAATTAATTCAGTCCTATAGGACTGAATTAATTTTTTTCCAGTTATTCCAGACCGAATGCATTCCTTTCACAGGAATTTAGCATGTTTCAAGTAACATCATGTGACCCAAAATTAGCCCATTGATTGGCTGGTTTACTCATGAAGTATTAATGAGTAAAAGAAGTATGCTTATGCGCACTACATGTTTTAAAACTGGTCTCGTTTATCCACGATGGTGGACGGCGGTATATCAAAAGAAACTAGATTTCTACATTGGCAGTCTCCCTCCTCCCCGCCTAAAAGAAGGGAGAGAAAAAGGAGAGACCCTGCTAGCAAGGAAACCGTTTATGAAACAAACAAACAAACAAAAAAAAAAAGAAAAAGAAAAAAGGAAAAAAAAAAAAAAAAAAAAGAAAAAGAAAAGAAAAGAAAAGAAAAGAAAAGAAAAGGAAAGGAAAGAAAACAGATATCACAATTACACCCGTGTTACTCACTTTCAAACAATTACCAGCACTGGAAAGCACCTTTATATCATTAATTATACAAAGATTCATTATTTCAGGTTTTATATCGGCCGAGAATACTTAAGTTGAAAATTGGCAAATTAACAGACCTTCGTATGCCTGGGGTTCCTTATACGCTATACTCCCAGCAGACATACAAGCGTCTTTAAACTGATCATGAGTGTCAATTTTTTCGACATATAAAACACCTAACATAAGCTTTGTAGGGTTGTAAGGTGCTCTTTCCAGTGCTGGTGTTGGTTTTTCAGTCAGTTTAATTTTAACTCATTCGAATTTTCGGCGCGCTATTTTGGCAAAGTGCCTGATCTGTTTAATTAAATTTTGAAATTAAAAAGATGATGAAGATCTAAAAATTATCCATGAGTTTAAAAGATACGAAAACCTTGGTAAATTAAGAGCTGGAAATCCCAGTGTCTACGGACCCAATGATAACAAATGCCTAATAATGTAATATGTTAAAACTGTTCAAAAATTAATATTTAAAAAAGCCGGACACGCTACATGCATAATGCCTATAACTCGCTGTATACATAACCTGAACAGAAGTCAGTTTGCGCCATTATTTTTTTAAACATGCATGCATTAACGTAGGCACCCGATTTCTGCAATGACGTCTTTTTCAAGCGTTACAAGAAAGAATCTTTTATGACATTTCTTTATTTATTCACCTTTAATAATTTGACCTTAGAGAATGTTTTTCAATGCGAAACGATATGTAAACGACATATAAATAAACCTCCATCGATGCATCTTTGGATATTCGTGTATACATCGACCGACATTTTCGACTTGATATGAGTTCTTCAATAATGGAAATTCGGTGTTGAAAAAAAGGCACTAGTTAACATTGTAATATTAAGTAGTTCGAAGTTCCCAGTGATTTCATCAAACAAATATGTATCAGGAAGTATTACGTCGCTCGTCGTTATACTTTTTATTGTGAATTGCCTAGACTGCATATGAACTAATCACAACAACTACTCCAATCGATATTTGGCGAATTATTTAAACCGGTATATGGATTTTATATAGCTTACCTGCTGGTGTAACAAAGCACAGAAGAATATAAAAGTTTTCAAACTTCATTGCTATTTTAGAGTGAAGACTCGAATATTATGAATGTTTATGAGGTCACAGTCTGTCGGGTGCTTTGTTTGCAGAACCACAGGCCCAGGTCAGGCGCGCCAGGGCACAGGCAGCCCAATCTCCTGTTCTGTCAACGGTAATGTTTCGTAGCGCATAAAATTAATACATTAAAAGATAAAAAAACACTTTTCCCACCTATATAAATTTATTTATAGATAAATAGCTACTTTGCTATTTATTTCCTAATGATAATAATAATAATAATAATAATTATTATTATTATTATTATTATGATTTATTATTATTATTATTATCTATGTATACCTGATAAAACACGATCTACGAGTTTTTTGAACTGCTTAAAACACTCATGAACAATTTATAAGATTTTGGTTCAACTGGAGTCACCATACACGTCACGAACATGGATTTTTATACTTCGATAGAGATTTGACGTCACGGGCATGCGCAACTACATTCAATAGAAGCTCCCACACGTTGGGTATTGCGTGCGAAGGCAAAGACAGGCACGTTAGTCAAAGATTATTAGGGTTGACTATGACCTTGATGAAGCTCTATATCTTCATCTAAACTTGGATGCATACTTCATCCCTGATGAAGTCATCCTCATAGTATTTGAGTGGTCTTTATATAAAGATCACATGTGTCTTTATATAAAATCACTTGAATACTAATGAAGAGGACTTTATCGGGTATAAGGTTCATGAACGTGACGTGTATGGTGGCTCCAATTGGAACATAAGCTTATGAATTATTAATGAGTGTTTTAACATTATTTATCTTTATTATTATTATTATTTATAATAATTATTATTAATTGTTATTATTAATTATTAATATTAGTAGTAGCTTTTTTTTGAAGGTTGGATTAACCTAGTTGGAATTCGACAAAATCCTTGATGAGTTCAATGCAATTGAGCACGATTCTTATTCAAGGACTTCTTAGGATTACCAATCTATACAATATACATAGTATTTTTGTTTTCTTATTTCTTATTAATAATTAACCTCAGGTGTGCGCTCCTTCTAATTCAGGTGTGTCATCCTTATCCCTCAGCTCTGTCATTCTTTTCTGTCGGGTTTGCCATTCTTCTATCACATCATTATGACTCAGGTGTGTCATTTTTCTGTCTTAGATGTGCCAACCTTCTATTTCAGGTGCGTCATCATTCTTCGTCTTCAAGGTTCAAGGATCTCAAGGTTATCAAGGTTCTCCTCCGTGTTTGCAATCCTTTTGTTTCAGGCAAGGTGTGCCATCCATCAGCTGTGTCCTCCTTCATTTCAGGTGCGTCCTCCTACCCTAGGTGGCTCATCCTCCATTGGTTGTGTCATCCTTCTATCTTCGGTGTGCCGTCCTTCTCCTTGAGTTCTATTCTTGTCCATCGGGTGTATCATCCCTGAGGTGGGCAACCCTTATTCCCGAGGAGCAAGATAACAAAAACGCCACACTACCTAAAAACTCTTCTCAAGCTCAACACTGATTTCTGCTCACGAACAACGCGTCACGCACAGTCAGTGATGGTAATACGCTAATACATCGAAGGCGACTGGGAAAGCCTTTGGTGTCATCAAGACAAAACTATGGAAATCTTGGAAAAATGGGATTAAAAACTTTAGACGTAGTGTATCCAAACGATTTCTAAATTATCGAAAAGAATATGTTATTTCCATCTTTGATTTGTCACCAATCTAACATGCTACCACATGATCAGCGTGTGAAGAAAAAAGGCGAGGCAGATCTGAAACAAGGGATAATGAAATAAGTCTATTTATTTCTTTTTACCAATGTTGGGGATCATTCAATTGATTGTACACTATCATTATTTTTCAGGATATAAGTCATTTCTTTTTACTAATATTTCTAACCTAACCAAAAGATAATTTTAGTCTTATTTTTTAAGGGGGAACGTGACGGACAAAATGTCATAAACTGCAGCACGTCACGCAAGTAAGTATTTACAGCAGTTTTAACCTCTAGAAAAGGTCACTCCACTGAACATCAAACACACAGCATCCAAAAGCAGACGAGCGTGAATAGATTTACTTATCGATCAGTGCAAAACGGTTCACGTATCGCCTAATTGATATTCCAGAGGTTTTCAAGAGTTAATATTCATATAAATAATCACAAGCACAGAAAATGTATGTCATTTTATTGAGCTGTCTAGCTGCAGTGATTCTACAGTTACTTCCGCCTGTTGGTAAGTTGAAGATATATTGATTATTGAGCGCAGTTTATATCATGATTAGTTTCAGTAGGAATTCGTAGATTATAGAAGATAATATTTTATAATATTATTGTATTCATCTAATTAATGGCATAGGTTGTATCTCGATCAGATCTTACTAACTAAAACCATCAATCATGAAATATTCTACTAAAGGTGTATCGGTGCTGGTCGCGCTTCATCATTTGTTTTGTTTGCTTTATAATAATATTTTATCCACAGGAAGCCCACTTGATATAAAAGAGCTAAGATCGAAGCATAATATTAAAAGAGACGTATCTTAAGCTACCATATTAGTCGAAGTCAATATATACAAGGCATATACTATTTTTGTGTCCTGCACCAAGAACAAGACGACTGAGGAGATTGAGAAGTGCGGTGTATTATGTTTAATATCAATACCGTACATGCAAACAAACAAGAAGTTGCACGACAGGGAAACACGAGATGGTGATAATAGTAATTAGTATATATCGTATTTGATATATTTTCTGGTGTACTGTTAACTCCTAACTATTACCGGTTGTATATATTTCTATACTGTTACGTTAAATCAAACGCAAATGATCAACTAAGCTTTTAAGGAGTGACTGTTTAATTAATGCCAGTACAAAATAACAGAAGTCGTTTGGGGAATTGGTAACCCATTCGGGCCTTCTCAGCTATACCTTTGTTTAGCTAGTTCGTTCTTAGTTTTTTGGTTTCTTAAAACTGCGATGCTACATAGCTAATTACCGTCCTATACTATTAACAAAACACCAGGAGGAATGCAATCACCATTTACTAAGGTGCCACCTAGTGTGCTGTATGTTGTGAGTGGTCAAGACGCTAGGATGGTATGGGACTACAATGTTAGCAACAGGGACGCTGAATTTGGTAGTTACTCACCCACTTGGTACTACATAAATGTGACGCAAATACAGATTGCTAATGAGTATAAGTGGAGTTCCCCTAAATGGAAATGGTCTATTTTACCAACATGTCCTGATAGGCTGAAAGGCCGACTCCGTAAGGAATCAACGGCTACTCTGGTCATCTCGAGCGTCACCATTACCGATAGCGGGATATATGAGTGCGGTCTTACATTGACCTCTGGATTGTACATATCTTCAAAAGTAGAATTGTTCGTTACAGGTGAATCAACCTGACAAAGATATTTCTATTTATGTCCCATAATACCCATAATGTAGTCATAGATTAGAATCTATTTATATTCAATAGCAAGTTATATATTTCCATCAATGCAACCAGATTTTAGTTTAGTTACAGCCAGTCAGTATTCACCATCGTGATCCATTTTTTACTATATGTCTAGTACTTATATCCAGTCCTGGACCACTGACGAGAGAGGTGGGACAAGATGTGGTGTTCATGATTAATAGTACAGCAATGTCAGAAGCCACATGGGGAGTACGAGATGGTGACTCAAATGACCTGAATCCAAGACTTTACCGCGTATTTAACCCTGGTGGTGCATTTCCAGACACCAAGATCAATTCAACAAGTTACGCAGGAAGAGTCAGTTTTGTTGGTGATCTGACAAAGGGTCAGGCTTGGTTCAAGATAACAAACCTGAGCATTAATGACACCAACCAGTACATGGCAAGAATATTCCTGCAGGGAGAATCAAGTTACAAATTCAGTTCTACAAGACTTAATGTAATACAACAAGGTATTTGTTCTTTATTTCTTTTTTTTTTTTCTTTCTTTCTTCTTTAATTAGAAAATTAAAAAGTTACAGATACAGTTACAGTAAACGAATAATAACAAAGAAAAAAGTGTTTTAGTTCCTAAAAAAAACCGAAGCGTTAAAAAAATCAAGTGAAATAACACAAGGGGGCCAGGAACCAAGTTACTTTTCCTTCCTTCTTTCCTATCTTCCTTCCTTCCTTCCTTCCTTCCTTCCTTCCTTCCTTCCTTCCTTCCTTCCTTCCTTCCTTCTTTTCTTCCTTCTTTCTTTCCTTCCTTCCAACCCCCTCTTTCTTTCTCTGTCTCAAATCTTTAATTTTATCAATGCAAGCAGATTATTTGTGTTTTCTGTAGTTGCACCAGCTACCACAATACCTCTAAAGACATCAACAAGAGAACTCAGCACTTCAGCTTTAAGCTCAAAAATCTCTCCTCGGCCAACATCGCAAGTGCCTCGTAAGTAACATTTTGTATAGTCGCTTTCAGTGTTCTATCAGCAATATAACCGTAAGAACTTCCAGTTGCTTTAGTATGTGACTTTCTTATCTTTATATAATTATCTTGACTTCTATAGAAAATTCAAACAGAAGCATATCAATAAAAGTTGTAAAGGAAGTATCTGGAAATCTCAGTGATGCAAACTCTGACGCTTTCAAAACCTTTAGCGAAAACTTTCTTTCTGAGGTGAGTCGTGTTGAATAATTAGTACCAGTTGGCAAACCTGCAAGTGATATTTTGGTACTGGTCATATTGAAATATATACCATGAAAACTCAGTAATATAAGAAAACCGCAAAGGAAAAGACTCAAGAACCTGAGGAAGAACAAAATGAGTAAGAGAGAGAGAGAGAGAGAGAGATAAATAGGTGTTCGATAAAATGTACTGATTATATTAGAAAATACATTGCGTCTTTATATTTCACGATTTTCGAAAGCAACAGTCAATTCGATTCTCTAGAAGCCATATCTTAGAGGCAAATCAAATTATATGATATTTATGTTCTATGTCATAGATCAACATTGTCTATAGAAATTTCGATAACTTTGAGGAAGCCAAGGTCACAAGAGTCAGGTATTAGACATTACCATAAAAGGCGGTAAAAAAGAGAGATGTGTTGAAGGACCATCTTCTCCTTGCTTTATGCTTTCCACAACGTTTTTTAAATAAGTACGTCCAGTGCTAATTACTTGTATTTTTGGTTTATTCTTAAAAGTGAGAATATTATTCCTGTGAAGTTCGTTGTTTTCTTCAAGAACACAATAAAACCAGATGAAATATGTGCTCCACTTAAAGATGAAGTAAAAGACAATAGACTTGGAAGTCTCAAGATAGTACCTGGTTCATTAGGGTGCTCTAATGGTATGTTTGAAAAGAAGATGACTGAGTGACTGACTGGTTGATTGTAGTGGTTAAAAGAGAAAAATGTACTATTATACTATTGTACTGAATGAATTAAATATGAAATATTTCAGAACCCAGCTTCCCCAAGAATCAATCAAGTTCTGCTTGCACATGTAAGTAAAAATGAAAAAATGGTGACTATCAATTACATATGACCTACTATCTATCCCACACTATTGAAAACACATGCAATCAGAATGTACAAAGTACGAGTCCCTCTTGTAATATTCAATTCTAAGCCACTTAAACCATCGTATAGCCAGTATGTACGATGATCCCGTATTTAAAAGAATACAAGCTCAGTGGTTACTTTTCTACTTTTTAATCTATACTGGGGACCATTTAGATTAACAGATCAAAAACAGTTTTCCGTGTTTGATACTCTGATCAAAACACGCGGGATGTTGAGAGATCACGAGAGGAGCGTAGGAAAATACGACGCGTAGCGGAGTGGTTTCCAACTTCTCGAGTGTTCTCCAAACATCCCAAGTGTTTTGGTCAGAGTATCAAACACGGAAAACTGTTTTTGATTTGTTTTATAAAATAACAAACGCGCGAAAAGATCGAAAAAGGGCAAAGGCTAAGTAAATTCTCCCTACGTGCCGTCTTATTCAAACTGACCAATGAGCGCGCGCGATAGATTAAAAATGACGATAGCGTGTTTTGAGACTCTCATCAAACATGGTTTTCGACCAATCATAGCGCGCGTAGTATCCCAATTATTTTATAAATAACATTAAAAAAAAGTGATCGACTAATTTGCCTATGCCTTCTATCTTGATGTTTTCATGCATTGATAGGCACCTCAATCATCGCGGCATGTACAACTATCATCATATTCCTAATTCTAGTTGTAATGGTTCTGCTTTTCTATATTTGGAGAGGAAGATCAAATACCGGTTAGTCCATAAATCAGATTTAAACATATAACTAATTTGGTTCAAATTTTAAAAAGGGTGGTGAAAGAAATTCAAATAAATTCATTGTTTTATTTGTTGTAGAAAAAGGAGCAGAAAGCAGGTACTGTTTGCTTCTTTACTTTTTTAAGTTTGCTTGTTTTTGTGTTTGTTTTTACATTCTTGTAGATTAACTTTTCATTGTTTGCATTCGTGTTACTACAGAGGGTCGTCAAGCGTACAGGGCAAGGACCTTGAAAGTTATGAGGTAACAATAGATATCATGCCTGCACGAAGATATGCTTGAAAGGCTACCGTCTAAACTTGAGCCCAATTAACGCTCCAACCAAAAGACCAGTTTTAAAGCTATTGTGCGTGTGTGTTTTTTGAATGGGACAGTGGGGAGGGGGAGTGCAACATCGTTATACTGAGTTAAGATTTAAAAAAACGATTTTTAATTAAGGAGGAAAAACGGAGAACCCGGAGAAAATCCTAGAATCACATTAGAGAACCAAAAATATATATATACCTATATGACAACGATCCCGAGAATCGGAGCCATTCGCATTGTTGAAAGGCAACGCATTAGCAACCTTTTTAAAATGACAAAACATTGTATTGTTTAGAATGTCCATCAAATGGAAGACACCTCACAAAGAACGACAACAAAAACAGCTCGAACGCGAAATGAAAAAGAAATTTATGAAACGATAAAAGAAAACAGAAATAAAGACACAGCTGCGACAAAAGCAAATGTGAAATCCACGCGTGGACCTTCTGTCGACGCCCAAGGTGACGTACCTCCATTGCCACAACATTACCAAGACCTTCAAATAAAGGCAACACATCCGACCCCTCTGTATGAGCCTCTGAAGCAACGCGGGGATTTTGGTAGCAAAGGAGAGCTGACTCCAGAAGATCCAAAAACATACGAACATCTGCAACAGAGTGCATCAGGAAAAGAATACCAGTCATTGAAGCGTTATAAGGATAGCGAGAGTAAAGTGTGATGCAATAACTATGCAGGTTGAATACTTTCCCACACCACAAAATAAACAAATGCTATTGAGTTTTAATATTAAAATTGTTGCAGCAAGCTATCACGTACCACCATAAATTTTATATCCAGTTGGTTTTATTTAGTAATTATTAAAAGTTAAAGAAGTTGCCAACTGTATGGGCATACATTTTCTATATGAGTACACTGTTTCATATTCTGAATAAAGGGATAATGCTAATTATTACCTATTCATATCACGTGCAAAAGAGAATAAATAAATAAATTTCAGTTTTCTGTGGTTATATTTACTTGTAGTGCAAACGTTACCTACTCTTAGGTAAAGACCACTTTATTTTCTGTGACATCTGCATGAGCATTCACGATAAAGTTTCACTTTATATTCAATGTTTTCTACGACAGCAAAACTAAATTTCTAGGGCTTTCCTAAATGTCTCGCATCTTATAAAGCACCAGCAGTAAAAATGACAATCTTCTTAGGTCTTTTTGGAAAGACATTCGATGACCATACCACCTTGCATAGGAAGCAAAAGATCCATGGTTTTATATACCGTCATTTGTCACGTAGTCGAAGCTATTTATAGTCATGTGACAAATGAACCATATTAAAAGGGCCAGAAGGTTAACTTTGATGGCATTGATTTGCAAATCGAAATATATTAACACAATATCATATGCAAAGTAGAAAAAGGAAAGAGAGAGCTTCAGCTAGCTCGTATTTACAATTATTTCAAGTTCAAAACAAGATCTGTTCAGATCTGTTTCCCAATGTTTGGTCATGAGTTCTTCTTGTGTTTGTTGGGAATCACTATTGGAATACTTCCGCTTATCGGTTAGTGACATCCACTTCTTGTACTTCTTTTACCTACCACAAACCAAAAAGTAACACATGAATTATTTAACTCAAACTGACATTGGGTGCAATTATTTAGCAATTACCTGACAGTGACAAACAGCGTATTAATCACAATAGCTGTAATAAACTGCCTATATGTGCATCTCGATCTCATAATTGATTAAAAATTCGAGCGTCATTAATAAAGATGTATTGTTCTTTTTTTTTTTTTTTCTTTCTTTCTTTTCTTAAATTTTTCCACAAGAATCGACCCTCTTTTCGAAGCACTATGAAATCAAAAGTAGTGGTGCCCGCTAGCTGAAGAATAAATGAAATATACATTGGAAATGCCTGTTTTGAAAAGCTTTAATTTACTTAAGATGGAGCTGTGAGATTTACACAAGCTCCACCATCTATCTTGTATGTGCCTAGTGGCGGAACTGCAAAGTTTGTCTGGGATTACCATGTCGATGACCGAGACAGAGAGTTTTTTACAACGTCCCCAGAATGGTATTACAGTAACAATATTAACAAGACTCGCATTGCTGCTGATGCCTTAAATTTTATAAGTGGAAAACTTCAATGGGGGTGGTATATATCACCATCATGTCCAGGAAGACTGCGACATCGACTCAGCAAGGAATCTGTTGCTACTCTGGTCATCTCAAATGTGACCAAACACGATAATGGGAAATATTCATGTTTGCTGGTTTTAAATACGGGACAGAACCCAAGAAGAACAACACAGCTGATAGTAACAGATACGATAAATACAATATTAATGGTGGTGAAGCAGTTTTATATATGTTTCATCTATGTTTGATCAATTATTAGTATTATATGTTTGATCTAGCATTAGACTTATATTTAGTGTTAGTGTTATTTGTAATGTTGTTTTATATGTTTGTGTTTGAAACATAATGAAAATAATAAATATATAAATATATGATAAAAAAAAGCTGTTTTATCTAATTTAAGCATAACAACAGCCTTTGTCGATTATAATCAGATCATAAAACTACTCTAGCTAAGATCAATAAACAAGGCCAACGTCAATGTCTTAGATTTGCTATCCCATTACCAGCATTTGTAGAACTGAGAAAGAAGAACAAAGCCGATCTGAAACAAGGTTAATAGGGAGTAAATTTAGACCCATTATATTAGTATATCCCTTTGTTTGTTTCTTTTTTATCGATATTTGGGATCACGCAACTAACTTCATACAATATACCTTGACTTAGTCTCTTCTTACCGCTTATTTTACTCAAACACAATAGCACTTGTTAAAACGTATATGTATCATTCCATTCCATTACATGATTCTAGTAGGAACATGATGAGACTGTCACTTTGGCTGCAGCACGTCACGCAAACTAGCATTTACATAAGTCTTAACCCCTAGAAAATGTTACACCATAGAATATTAAACAAAAAGCACCCAGAAGCAGACGAATCTGAATAGATTTGTTTGCAATACCATTCACATATCGCCTGATATATACTCAACAAACGATCACAAGTCAACCTTAATCGAGATATTCCCTTTCACAAAACATGTATGTCATTTCATTGAGCTGTGTAGCTTTGATTCTACAGTTATTTCCGCCTGTTGGTAAGTGGAAGAGTAATGTCTTGATTAAGTGCCGTTCACTGTACTTTGATTTAAAGGTGATGAAAGATGAGAAGATTATTAAATATAATTAGGTATTTATTTCATCAATAACATCACTAGGTATATGTATCTAAATCCCCCAAAACAGAAAGAAAGTAAGTTATAAAAATACGTGAGCACTAAATTGATGATTGGCATGTTTCAACGGAAGTTTTATTCTGTGCTTATTCAATATTTTATCCTTAGCCCACTCATCTAAAGGTAACGCTATTCACCATTTTCCATACATCGGTTCACTGGTGAAAACAAAGGATTCAGTCGAGGTTGCAGATTCAAATTTGACTAATCGTTTGAAAATTTTTTGGCGCCTCGCTTGAGCGCTTTGTGTTTGACCAGAGAAACGATGTATGGAAAATGGTGAATCAACAGGAGTACAGTCAAACTAAGAAAACCATGAACACCTAAAATATATCTGGAATGTTAAACATTGTAATGTGACCAATCACATGCAACAATGGACTCATTTTTTGATTAACTGTCGCATGTAATTGATCAGAATGCGATGTATAACATTCCAGACATATTTTAGGTGTTCACAGTTTTCATATTTAGTTTAACTGTAAGTAAATGTACAGAAGGGTTTTGATGAATGTGGTATGTTTTCGCATACATATTTTCTATCGTATACTCAATCATATTTTTTGAAATTTATAATATAACGATATTCATATTAGTATATTTGCGCGTTTTGTTCTTCTTAATGGTCAATTAACTATCTTTTTTTGTTTACGCCTTTTAAAAGTGCCCATATCCAGCTCTGGTCTACTAACAAGAGAGGTTGGACAAAATGTAGTGTTTTATGTTTAATGCTACCAACATAAATGCATTCTACTGGGGAATACAAGATGGCAACACTAACAACCTGAAACAAGGACTTATCAACTACAATAAAGCAGATGGAATACAGTTAGATAAAAAGATCAATTCAACAAGTTACGCAGGAAGAGTTAGTTTTGTTGGTGATCTGTCAAAGGGTCAGGCTTGGTTCAAGATCACAAACCTGAACATCAATGATACCAATCAGTACATGGCACAGATCTTCACACAGGGAGCATCAGACTTCAAATATGAAGTTATGCAGTTGCAGGTGAAAATGCTACGTAAGTATGGTTGTCGCGCAAGGACTTGATGAACTACAATATAGCAGATGTAATGCAGTTAGATAAAGCTATTAATTCAACAAGTTACGCAGGAAGAGTTAGTTTTGTTAGTGATCTGTCAAAGGGTCAGGCTTGGTTCAAGGTCACAAAGCTGAACATCAATGACACCAATCAGTACATGGCACAGAGTGCAACACATGAGCACCAGCCTTCAAATACGAATCATTAGAATTACATGTTATTGTGTTCATTTGCGCCAGTCATTTCTACTTTTCTAGTCATTTCCATCATATGTTTTTCAGTTTTTAATATATATATATTTTCTTTGTTACAATTTCAGCACCAACTACAAGACCTCTCCAGACTTCAACCACGGCAAGCACATCATTTGTATCCGGCAGCATCATAACGTCAAGTGTACCCAGGAACATAACGTCAAGTCCACCGAAGAGTATATCGTCTACAACACACTCTCGTGAGTAATCGGTCTGAGGCTAGTCAGTAATGTCTGCCAAGTATAGCTATACAGTCTGTACGTTTCACTCCTCGACGTCTTTCAAACAATACATACTTCATTTTGAATATTTTTGTCGGATAGTATTTATTGCTGCTTTTAGTATTTTAGAACGAGCAATTATGTTTGTGTCCACAACTAACATTAAAAAATCATATATTTTTGTCACAGAGCCCGGTACGAGTATTACTGAGAATCAATCAAAGTCTAGTGGAACATGTAAGTTACTTTTACAATGGCATTGAGTAAAGTTTTTTTGGTTAATTATTTCATTATAAGACATGTAGTGGTATGTATTAATAGCTACACTTGCTCATAGTAAATATTCATATCATCATTCGTTATAGGTACGTCATCATCGCAAACAGTGGTCACACATCGTTTTATCCTTGTTGTGGTCGGCGTGGTCCTTGGGTCATCTACCTTTTGAGATTAAAAGGTAAATTTGGAAATTGACAATAAAACCGCTTTTTTTTTTTTTTTTTTTTTTTTTTTGTTTTTTTTCTCGGCACTTATTAACCTATTAATACTTTCTCAATGAGCGATTTGTTCAGTTTTTATTGTAACCAAAAAAAACACATTACTTTTTTTTTTTTCATATTCCCTAGAAAAATCCAAGGAAAAGGTATTTTTTTGATGTCATTTTTATCTATCGTTCTTCCAAATTTTTTCCCTGTCTGG
This sequence comes from Actinia equina, assembly GCA_011057435.1. NCBI lineage: Eukaryota > Metazoa > Cnidaria > Anthozoa > Actiniaria > Actiniidae > Actinia > Actinia equina. The sequence continues at coordinate 167 of WHPX01000683.1, read as the reverse complement.
GTTTTTTTATTCTTTTTATTTGTTGTTTTACTGGTTTGTTATTTGTTTGTTTTTTCCGAATGCAAGTGTTTATTTGCATATGGAATTGGTTATTCCTTCACTGCAGAAGTTTTGTCAATATATGAAAGGGGCAGACCCGGGACTTAACGATGTTTTTGCCTTAACTA